>CM055741.1:19070316-19090038 GCA_029465975.1 Dallia pectoralis | reverse complement strand
GTGGCCGCAAGCACACATCACAATTTCTGCAGAAATTGTACGCTATCTAGTTATGTGTGCTTGACTATGGTCAAGGACACATATTGTAATCTCACATATATATTATTATTATTATTATTATTATTATTATTATTATATCAATTTTGTCCCTACTCCTCCCACAGTTTTTGCACTAGATGGACAAAAGGTGTCAAAATGTGCGTCCCGAACTCTATTTAGTTGGCATTGTTTTGTAGAAGGTTTCGTTATGTAGTTTACGAAATATTAACGATAATGTCGCTAATTAATCCCCATTGAAATACATTGACGGAATCTTCAAAACTAGAGGTGTGAGAGCCCATTCAGCAGAAAATGTAGAGAACATTTGTAAACTGCTACTGCTGCCTGAGTTTCAACCCTTTACACACAAATGGCATATCAAAGCGTTCATCTATTTGTGCTGTCACTCAAAAATGTTCAAATATAAGCTGTAACATATATATTTATTTCGTTATGTCCTTTTGTTTCCAACTTGCGCCTCCCCATAGACATCCATAGAAACGGTGATTTTCCACTCTAATTTGAAGCGATTTCTTGTGTTTTTTTGTTCGTTTTGTAAATGTGATAGCGCCTACATTTCTGGGGTTACAGATACATGTTTATACATCAAAATGTCCGCCTGGTTCTTAGGATTCTCATGATGTAATTGTTTAAACTGTGTGAGTAAAACTCTAGTTAGTAGAGCTAAAAGTATACGACCATGTCTGAATCCCATTCGTTTGACACAGACACTAAACAGGAGGAACATTCTGGAAGGGCGGGGGGGGGAGGGCAGCGCGCTCTGATATCGATGAGAACAGGTGTTCCTCTGACAAGGGCATCAGTTGCCTGTACAGCCAAATACACTGCCAGGCAACAGCCACAGACATATGCCTGCAGCAATGAAAGAATGAATGAATTGGTAAGTTGTTTCTCTTGGTCTGTGTTTTACATGTGAGCATGTTAGCTAGTTTTAAGCCGCTAGCTAGCGTTAGCGCGCTAGCTGGCGTTAGCATGTTAGCTAGCATTAGCGCGCTAGCTAGCGTTAGCATGTTAGCTAGCGTTGGCGCGCTAGCTAGCGTTAGCTACTACTTTAAGTGTATGCATACATTCAGACAGCCTGCAGCCATGAATGGATAGGTAAGTTCTTTCTCTGGGTCTCTGTTTGCGTTAGCATGTTAGCTAGCGTTAGGCGCTAGCTAATGGCGTTAGCATGTTAGCTAGCGTTAGCATGTTAGCTAGCGTTAGCGCGCTAGCTAGCGTTAGCTACTACTGTAGTAATGAGTAATGACTGATAGGTTTAACACATTGTAAACTATGGTGCTTGCAGCAGTAGTGTGTAGTCATGAGCAATGACTGATAGGTTTAACACATTGGACTATCTTGCATGCAGCAGCAGTGTGTATTCATGAGTATTGACTGATAGGTTTAACCCATTGCATACTATGGTGCATGCAGCAGCAGTGTGTATTCATGAGTAATGACTGATAGGTTTAACACATTTGTATACTATGGTGATTTAACACATTGTATACTATGGTGCATGTAGCAGCAGTGTGTATTCATGTGTAATGACTGATATGTTTAACACATTGTATACTATGGTGCATGTAGCAGTAGTGTGTATTCATGAGTAATGACTGATAGGTTTAACACATTGCATACTATGGTGCATGCTTAGCAGCAGTGTGTATTTGTAGTGTTAGACATCTCCGCAGCTTCAGTCTATCGTAATTACAGTCACCAAAGTAGCTTGCTAGCTTGTTCAGTGCTAATCTATTCGGGAGAAAAATGACAGACAACCATCGTCTTTTCAGTCTGGGAACTCACTGACTTGTTTATTATGCGCATGCTCACAACAGCATCTCAATCACGCATGTGCACGTTATAACATAGCTTAGGCTATAACATGGCTTTGCTATATTCATATTAACAAATATGCTCAACACTCCCACTCAAAGACATGTTTTCAGCCCCCTACAGTATAAATCAAAAGAAAATACATTACTCAAAATAAAACATATGGCATACTGGCAGTGTAAGTAAAAACTTCAAAAACATTTACACTTTGCCAGTTCACATTACTCTCAAACAAATATTTCTTGAACCTCTCAGAACTTGGCCTTTGTCACAGGCTTGGTAAGGACATCTGCCACCATGTTTTCAGTAGAGCAGTATTCTATAGCTATTTTCCCTTCTGTGTGTGCAGATCGTACAAGTGATGCTTGATATCAATGTGTTTGCTTCTCTGTCTGCATACTGGGTTCTTAGATAAAGCAATCGCCCTTGGTTTGTCCTCGTATATCTTGACTGGTACATGCTGGTTACAACACTCCATCCCTTTAAGTAGTTGTACCAATATATACTCTCTTGAGTAGTGGCTGCTAGTGCCATGTACTCAGCTTCACAGGTGGATAGTGCTACCGTTGGCTGTTTCCTACTCTTCCATGATATAACTGGACCATTCTCAGTTAAACTGAAACAGTATCCTGTTGTGCTCCTTCTGTCATTTTGATCGGCTGCCCAATCAGCATCACTATAGCCCTCAAGCTGTAGGCTTTCCTCACTTTTCTGGAAGTGTAGTTCTTGGTCTATAGTACCTTTTAAGTACCTCAGTAAGTGTTTTGCTGCAGACCAATGCTGTTGCTTTGGTTCTGCTAGGTGTTGTGATAGTTTACCAACTACCCAGCTCAGGTCAGGTCTTGTACATGTCATTATGTATATCAGGCTACCTACCAGCTTTCTATATCCTGTTGAGTCAATAACTTCACCCTCACTGTCAAATTTAACTTTTGCTCACATGGGGTGGATCTCGGTTTTGCATTCGGACATTTTAAATCTTTCCAACACCCTTTCAATGTGTCTCTTTTGAGTCATTTGATCTCTCCCTCACTCTGCCTAAAATCGATGCCCAAGAAATGCCTAAGTAGACCCATATCTTTCATCTTAAACCTTCTCTTTAACATCTCTTTTACATCCCTCAGTAAAGTGTTGTTACTCGCCGCTATGATTATGTCATCAACCCATACTAACAGAATCACCTTCTCTTTCTCACATTCTCTGTTGTATACACAATGATCAGCATCGTTTTGAACAAAGCCATTCTCTGTAAGATGATCATGCAGTAACATGTTCCAGTTCGCCCGGACTGCTTTAACCATACTAGCGACTTATTGAGTTTACACACTAAGTCTTCTCCAGTTTTGGACTTGACCTCAAAACCTTTTGGTTGCTCCATGTATACCTCACAGTCCATCTTTGCATGAAGGTAAGCAGTCTTCACATCCATTTGGTGCAGGGTAAGATCCTCCTGTAATGCCACCTGCATCAATGCTAGGACAGAGGTCATGTTGGCTGTTGGTGAGAAAGTCTCTTTATAGTCGATCCCTTCAACTTGGCTGTAACCTTTTGCAACATATCTGGCCTTACATGTTTCAGATCCGTCTGGGCTCTCTTCACTGCATATACCCAGCGGCCTCCACTGCTTGTTTACCTTTTGGCAGTGGTGTCAGAGTGAAAGTCTCATTCTCTGTCAAGAGTTCATCTCCTCTTTCATCGCGTCAGTCCCACATTTTGTGACTTGTCCAGAGTCCATAGCCTCTCTAAACGTTTCAGGTACATTGTAAACCATTCTGTAGAAATAATCTACATTCTCACTGTTGTCTTTATTACACTCAGCTTTACACTGATACTCCTTCAGGTATTCTGGGGCCCTTTTTTGTCTCGTGGGATATCTCCTTTCTCCCTGTTCTTCCTGTGTACTATCTTTTGGGTTGGACCTGCCTCAGTTGTCTCCACAACACTGGACTCCTTACTGTCCATAGGCTGTCCCTGATCCTGGTTGACTATACGTGGGGACGTATCTCCATACCACTCAATGTCGCCCCCATGTCACAATCTGTTTGAGTCTGGCTATCTGCACTGCCTTTGGTGATGCTTTTCACCAGCCTATGTTTAAGTACTTTCCTGTCTCAGGATTACACATTGTATGCTGGACTATATTTATAAGTAGCCTACAAAATCCCCTTTTTGCACCTAGAATCCAGCTTTTCTTATCCCTGATTGTACACGTAGCATTCAGAGCCAAATATCTTCATGTTAGATAGGTCAGGTGTTTTTCCTGTGAAAACACAGTAAGGTGTCTGCTCTAGCCTCTTACTGTAACACCTGTTGCGGGTTTGAGGCTGCCGTCTGTACAGCATATGTCCACAATTGCTTTGGGAGGTTACTCTCCAATAGCATGCATCGTGACATCTCAAATAGGGTTCTCCAACCTCTCTCTGCAGTTCCGTTCTGATGCGGTGGTAGGGTGCACTTGTCTCGTGCCTTATCCCGTTACTCCTTAGTAGAGATTGGAACTCCTGCCCTGTAAACTCTGTGCCATTATCAGACCTGATGCACTTTATTTTGCCAAATGGGGCTACGTCAGCTATGAATTTTTCTGTAGCTTTTGTCGTGCAACTCTTGGCTTTGATAAAGTATGGAAATATCATCCACTGTAATCATCCGTAAATGCTACTTCGCATACCTGTATCCATCTTTATCTGCAGGTTCAATAGGACCGCATAAGTCTGTATGTACTAGCTCTAGTACACCTGTAGCGTTAGCATCTGCCTGTCTATTCCTGCTCTGTGTGAACTTGCCCTGTGTGCATATTTCACAGTTTTGATTACACTTGTCATGTTTCCTTTTATCGACATCCCTTTGACCACCTTTTCTAATTTTGCAACATCATCAAAATTACAATGACCAAGTATCCTATGCCACGTTTGAAAGTCATGACAACCATAAGCTTCATCAGCTTTCTCATCTTTTACAGTGGTAAGGTAATACAACCTACTAGACACATTCATTTTGAACTTGTTACCGTCCTCGTGGACCAGCCAGTTATCACCGTCCTTGAAGTGGCCCTCGCTCCGTTGGCTGTCGCTGCTTTGACTGAAAAGATGTTTTGTGGAAATGATGGGATGTATAGTGAGTGCTTCAGCCTCGCTTTTACCTGTCTTCCCTTGCTGTCTAGCAAGTAGACTGCGTCTCCCTCATCTTTGCCATTCCGTTCACCTTGGTTCCGTCGGCAAGCTCGATCGTGTGGTCCTCAGGTCTAAAGTTCTTGTCAACTGTTTGAACTTTGTGGAGTCGTTGATCATGTGTGTTGTGGCACATGATCGACCATGAGACCCCTCTTGTCCTCCTCTTGTATAGGACAGTCACTCATCTTGAAGAAACAGAAAAGATGTAGGTTCTGCCTCTGTCTCTCCATCAGCTTTCTTCATATGGTCTCGACCTGGTCCTTGATGGCGCCTTCCTCGTTGTGGTGTGTCCCATTTTCGTTCTCTCTTCTTGCTTGGGATTCATCTGGACATGTTCTGGACATGTGTCCTTTTCTACCACACTTATAACACTCTACAACTGCCATGTCTATTTTCTTTCCTCTTCCTCGGGACCTCGTTGCTCCGCTAGTCTTCATCACGTTGTCTTCTTCTACATTCACATCACTCCTCCCATATTTTCAGTACTCTCGTAACTTCGCAGTTTTGTTTTAAACTGCAGACGTTACAACGTCATTGTCTGGGTAATGTGCCGACGAATGGCTTGTATGTATCAGGTAGCCCCTTTACTACCATGGCTATCTGAAGCCCATCACTAATATACTCGTCTGCCCTTCTCAATGACGTGAATATATTCTCTGCTCGAATGACATAGTCCGTGACAGTTTCATTGCTAGCTTTATACGAGGAAAGTTCATGCAAACTCAGCCTTGGGGGTTTATCCTTCCCCTCATAATGCGAAGAATCTCCAGTGCTTTTCTTCCATCACCTTCGCGTCCCTCATTATCAATGACAAGCTCTTGTTGTCTAGACATTGCACTAGTTCTGCATATGCCTCTCGGTTCTTTTCCTCATCTTCGCGAGTGCTGCTTCGTTTTCCTCAGCTATCTCTTTGGGGTCCTCCGTAATGACTTTTCTGAGGCAGCGCAACTCCTGTATTCATGAGTAATGACTGATAGGTTTAACACATTGTATACTATGGTACATGTAGCAGCAGTGTGTATTCATGAGTAATGACTGATAGGTTTAACACATTGTATACTATGGTGCATGTAGCAGCAGTGTGTATTCATGAGTAATGACTGATATGTTTAACACATTTGTATACTATGGTGGTTTAACACATTGTATACTATGGTTGCAGCAGCAGTGTGTATTTATGAGTAATGACTGATAGGTTTAACACATTGTATACTATGGTGCATATAGCAGCAGTGTGTATTCATGAGTAATGACTGATAGGTTTAACACATTGTATACTATGGTCCTTGCAGCAGCAGTGTGTATTCATGAGTAATGACTGATAGGTTTAACACATTGTATACTATGGTGCATGCAGCAGCAGTGTCACCTCAGTTTGGCAGTTGATATCAGTACACAGTCGACTACGGGTGGCCGCAAGCACACATCATCACAATTTCTGCAGAAATTGTACGCTATTATTATTATTATTATTATTATTATTATTATATCACTTTTGTCCACCCCTACTCCTCCCACAGTTTTTGCACTAGATGGACAAAAAGGTGTCAAAATGTGCGTCCCGAACTCTATTTAGTTGGCATTGTTTTGTAGAAGGTTTCGTTATGTAGTTTACGAAATATTAACGATAATGTCGCTAATTAATCCCCATTGAAATACATTGACGGAATCTTCAAAACTAGAGTGTGAGAGCCCATTCAGCAGAAAATGTAGAGAACATTTGTAAACTGCTACTGCTGCCTGAGTTTCAACCCTTTACACACAAATGGCATATCAAAACGTTCATCTATTTGTGCTGTCACTCAAAATGTTCAAATATAAGCTGTAACATATATATTTATTTCGTTATGTCCTTTTGTTTCCAACTTGCGCCTCCCCATAGACATCCATAGAAACGGTGATTTTCTCCACTCTAATTTGAAAGCGATTTTTGGTGTTTTTTTGTTCGTTTGTAAATTGTGATAGCGCCTACATTTCTGGGGTTACAGATACATGTTATACATCAAAATGTCCGCCTGGTTCTTAGGATTCTCATGATGTAATTGTTTAAACTGTGTGAGTAAAACTCTGGTTAGTAGAGCTAAAAGTATACGACCATGTCTGAATCTTTTGAAATGATAGACAGTGAAGCAGCATTTTCTGGTTGTTGATTGGCTAAATAGTAGGAACATTCTGGAAGGGGGGGGGAAGGAGGCAGCGCGCTCTGATATCGATGAGGACAGCTGGTCCTCCTGACAAAGGCATAGCTGCTAGACAACAGCCACAGACACTGCAATCAACAGCCACAGACATATCCTGCAGCAAAGAAAGAATGTATTAACGAATGAATGGGTAAGTTCTTTCTCTGGGTCTCTGTTTACACGTTAGCATGTTAGCTAGCGTTAGCGCGCTAGCTATCGTTAGCATGTTAGCTAGCGTTAGCGCGCTAGCTAGCGTTAGCTACTACTGTAAGTTTATGCATACATTCAGACAGCCTGCAGCAATGAATGGATGGGTAACTTCTTTCTCTGGGTCTCTGTTTACACGTTAGCATGTTAGCTAGCGTTAGCGCGCTAGCTATCGTTAGCATGTTAGCTAGCGTTAGCGCGCTAGCTAGCGTTAGCTACTACTGTAAGTTTATGCATACATTCAGACAGCCTGCAGCAATGAATGGATGGGTAACTTCTTTCTCTGGGTCTCTGTTTACACGTTAGCATGTTAGCTAGCGTTAGCGCGCTAGCTAGCGTTAGCAGTTTCTAATGCTGTTTCATATGCTACTATGGTGCATGCAGCAGTAGTGTGTATTCATGAGTAATGACTGATAGGTTTAACACATTGTATACTATGGTACATGTAGCAGCAGTGTGTATTCATGAGTAATGACTGATAGGTTTAACACATTGTATACTATGGTGCATGTAGCAGCAGTGTGTATTCATGAGTAATGACTGATATGTTTAACACATTTGTATACTATGGTGGTTTAACACATTGTATACTATGGTGCTTGCAGCAGCAGTGTGTATTTATGAGTAATGACTGATAGGTTTAACACATTGTATACTATGGTGCATATAGCAGCAGTGTGTATTCATGAGTAATGACTGATAGGTTTAACACATTGTATACTATGGTCCTTGCAGCAGCAGTGTGTATTCATGAGTAATGACTGATAGGTTTAACACATTGTATACTATGGTGCATGCAGCAGCAGTGTCACCTCAGTTTGGCAGTTGATATCAGTACACAGTCGACTACGGGTGGCCGCACACATCATCACAATTTCAGCAGAAATTGTACGCTATCATTATTATTATCACATATATATTATTATTATTATTATGTGTGCTTGACTATGGTCAAGGACACATATTGTAATCTCACATATATATTATTATTATTATTATTATTATTATTATTATTATTATTATTATTATTATATCAATTTTGTCCCCGCCTACTCCTCCCACAGTTTTTGCACTAGATGGACAAAAAAGGTGTCAAAATGTGCGTCCCGAACTCTATTTAGTTGGCATTGTTTTGTAGAAGGTTTCGTTATGTAGTTTACGAAATATTAACGATAATGTCGCTAATTAATCCCCATTGAAATACATTGACGGAATCTTCAAAACTAGAGTGTGAGAGCCCATTCAGCAGAAAATGTAGAGAACATTTGTAAACTGCTACTGCTGCCTGAGTTTCAACCCTTTACACACAAATGGCATATCAAAACGTTCATCTATTTGTGCTGTCACTCAAAATGTTCAAATATAAGCTGTAACATATATATTTATTTCGTTATGTCCTTTTGTTTCCAACTTGCGCCTCCCCATAGACATCCATAGAAACGGTGATTTTCTCCACTCTAATTTGAAAGCGATTTTTGGTGTTTTTTGTTCGTTTGTAAATTGTGATAGCGCCTGCATTTCTGGGGTTACAGATACATGTTATACATCAAAATGTCCGCCTGGGTCTTATGATTCTCATGGTGTAATTGTTTAAACTGTGTGATTAAAACTCTGGTTAGTAGAGCTAAAAGTATACGACCATGCCTGATTCTATTGAAATTTTGAGTGAACAGCATTTTCTGGTTGTTGATTTAAATAGTAGGAACATTCTGGAAGGGGCGGGGGAGGAGGCAGCGCGCTCTGATATCGATGAGGACAGCTGTTCCTCCTGACAAAGGCATAGCTGCCTGCAACAGCCACAGACACTGCAATCAACAGCCACAGACTATCCTGCAGCAAAGAAAGAATGTATGAATGAATGGGTAAGTTCTTTCTCTGGGTCTCTGTTTACATGTTAGCATGTTAGCTAGCGTTAGCGCGCTAGCTATCGTTAGCATGTTAGCTAGCGTTAGCGCTAGCTAGCGTTAGCTACTACTTTAAGTGTATGCATACATTCAGACAGCCTGCAGCAATGAATGTATAGGTAAGTTATTTGCAATGAATGTATAGGTAAGTTATTTCTCTGGGTCTCTGTTTTTAGCATGTTAGCTAGCGTTAGTTAGCATCGTTAGCATGTTAGCTAGCGTTAGCGCGCTAGCTAGCGTTAGCTACTACTGTAAGCGTTGCAGCAATGAATGATTAGTCTCTGTTTACACGTTAGCATGTTAGCTATGGTTTGCGCTAGCTAGCTATTCAGTTTGGTGTTTCATATGCTACTATGGTGCTTGCAGCAGTGTGTATTCATGAGTAATGACTGATAGGTTTAACACATTGTATACTATGGTACATGTAGCAGCAGTGTGTATTCATGAGTAATGACTGATAGGTTTAACACATTGTATACTATGGTGTGCAGTGTGTAGAGTAGTGACTGTATTTGAGTAATTTGACTGACTATGGTGGTTTAACACATTGTATACTATGGTGCTTGCAGCAGCAGTGTGTATTTATGAGTAATGACTGATAGGTTTAACACATTGTATACTATGTCCATGCAGCAGCAGTGTGTATTCATGAGTAATGACTGATAGGTTTAACACATTGTATACTATGGTCCTTGCAGCAGCAGTGTGTATTCATGAGTAATGACTGATAGGTTTAACACATTGTATACTATGGTGCATGCAGCAGCAGTGTCACCTCAGTTTGGCAGTTGATATCAGTAAACAGTCGACTACGGGTGCTTGACTATGGTCAAGCACACATCATCACAATTTCAGCAGAAATTGGACGCTATCTAGTATTATTATTATTATTATTATTATTATATCAATTTTGTCCCCCCTACTCCTCCCACAGTTTTTGCACTAGATGGACAAAAAAGGTGTCAAAATGTGCGTCCCGAACTCTATTTAGTTGGCATTGTTTTGTAGAAGGTTTCGTTATGTAGTTTACGAAATATTAACGATAATGTCGCTAATTAATCCCCATTGAAATACATTGACGGAATCTTCAAAACTAGAGTGTGAGAGCCCATTCAGCAGAAAATGTAGAGAACATTTGTAAACTGCTACTGCTGCCTGAGTTTCAACCCTTTACACACAAATGGCATATCAAAACGTTCATCTATTTGTGCTGTCACTCAAAATGTTCAAATATAAGCTGTAACATATATATTTATTTCGTTATGTCCTTTTGTTTCCAACTTGCGCCTCCCCATAGACATCCATAGAAACGGTGATTTTCTCCACTCTAATTTGAAAGCGATTTTTGGTGTTTTTTTGTTCGTTTGTAAATTGTGATAGCGCCTACATTTCTGGGGTTACAGATACATGTTATACATCAAAATGTCCGCCTGGTTCTTAGGATTCTCATGATGTAATTGTTTAAACTGTGTGAGTAAAACTCTGGTTAGTAGAGCTAAAAGTATACGACCATGTCTGAATCTTTTGAAATGATAGACAGTGAAGCAGCATTTTCTGGTTGTTGATTGGCTAAATAGTAGGAACATTCTGGAAGGGGCGGGGGGGAAGGAGGCAGCGCGCTCTGATATCGATGAGGACAGCTGGTCCTCCTGACAAAGGCATAGCTGCCAGGCAACAGCCACAGACACTGCAATCAACAGCCACAGACATATCCTGCAGCAAAGAAAGAATGTATTAACGAATGAATGGGTAAGTTCTTTCTCTGGGTCTCTGTTTACACGTTAGCATGTTAGCTAGCGTTAGCGCGCTAGCTATCGTTAGCATGTTAGCTAGCGTTAGCGCGCTAGCTAGCGTTAGCTACTACTGTAAGTTTATGCATACATTCAGACAGCCTGCAGCAATGAATGGATGGGTAACTTCTTTCTCTGGGTCTCTGTTTACACGTTAGCATGTTAGCTAGCGTTAGCGCGCTAGCTATCGTTAGCATGTTAGCTACTACTGTAAGTTTATGCATACATTCAGACAGCCTGCAGCAATGAATGGATGGGTAACTTCTTTCTCTGGGTCTCTGTTTACACGTTAGCATGTTAGCTAGCGTTAGCGCGCAACTAGCGTTAGCATGTTAGCTAGCGTTAGCGCGCTAGCGTTAGCGTTAGCTACTACTGTAGTAATGAGTAATGACTGATAGGTTTAACACATTGTATACTATGGTGCTTGCAGCAGTAGTGTGTAGTCATGAGCAATGACTGATAGGTTTAACACATTGGATACTATTTGCATGCAGCAGCAGTTGTATTCATGAGTATACTAGGTTTCATTGCATACTATGGTGCATGTTGCAGTAGTGTGTATTCATGAGTAATGACTGATAGGTTTAACACATTGTATACTATGGTGCATGCAGCAGTAGTGTGTATTCATGAGTAATGACTGATAGGTTTAACACATTGTATACTATGGTGCATGCAGCAGCAGTGTGTATTCATGAGTAATGACTGATAGGTTTAACACATTGTATACTATGGTACATGTAGCAGCAGTGTGTATTCATGAGTAATGACTGATAGGTTTAACACATTGTATACTATGGTGCATGTAGCAGCAGTGTGTATTCATGAGTAATGACTGATATGTTTAACACATTTGTATACTATGGTGGTTTAACACATTGTATACTATGGTGCTTGCAGCAGCAGTGTGTATTTATGAGTAATGACTGATAGGTTTAACACATTGTATACTATGGTGCATATAGCAGCAGTGTGTATTCATGAGTAATGACTGATAGGTTTAACACATTGTATACTATGGTCCTTGCAGCAGCAGTGTGTATTCATGAGTAATGACTGATAGGTTTAACACATTGTATACTATGGTGCATGCAGCAGCAGTGTCACCTCAGTTTGGCAGTTGATATCAGTACACAGTCGACTACGGGTGGCCGCAAGCACACATCATCACAATTTCAGCAGAAGTTATTGACTATGGTCAAGGCTATCTCACATATATATTATTATTATTATTATTATTATGTGTGCTTGACTATTGTAATCTCACATATATATTATTATATATTATTATTATTATTATTATTATTATTATTATTATTATATCAATTTTGTCCACCCCTACTCCTCCCACAGTTTTTGCACTAGATGGACAAAAAGGTGTCAAAATGTGCGTCCCGAACTCTATTTAGTTGGCATTGTTTTGTAGAAGGTTTCGTTATGTAGTTTACGAAATATTAACGATAATGTCGCTAATTAATCCCCATTGAAATACATTGACGGAATCTTCAAAACTAGAGTGTGAGAGCCCATTCAGCAGAAAATGTAGAGAACATTTGTAAACTGCTACTGCTGCCTGAGTTTCAACCCTTTACACACAAATGGCATATCAAAACGTTCATCTATTTGTGCTGTCACTCAAAATGTTCAAATATAAGCTGTAACATATATATTTATTTCGTTATGTCCTTTTGTTTCCAACTTGCGCCTCCCCATAGACATCCATAGAAACTGTGATTTTCTCCACTCTAATTTGAAAGCGATTTTTGGTGTTTTTTTGTTCGTTTGTAAATTGTGATAGCGCCTACATTTCTGGGGTTACAGATACATGTTATACATCAAAATGTCCGCCTGGGTCTTAGGATTCTCATGGTGTAATTGTTTAAACTGTGTGATTAAAACTCTGGTTAGTAGAGCTAAAAGTATACGACCATGTCTGAATCTTTTGAAATGATAGACAAGTGAAGCAGCATTTTCTGGTTGTTGATTGGCTAAATAGTAGGAACATTCTGGAAGGGGCGGGGGGAAGGAGGCAGCGCGCTCTGATATCGATGAGGACAGCTGGTCCTCCTGACAAAGGCATAGCTGCCAGGCAACAGCCACAGACACTGCAATCAACAGCCACAGACATATCCTGCAGCAAAGAAAGAATGTATTAACGAATGAATGGGTAAGTTCTTTCTCTGGGTCTCTGTTTACACGTTAGCATGTTAGCTAGCGTTAGCGCGCTAGCTATCGTTAGCATGTTAGCTAGCGTTAGCGCGCTAGCTAGCGTTAGCTACTACTGTAAGTTTATGCATACATTCAGACAGCCTGCAGCAATGAATGGATGGGTAACTTCTTTCTCTGGGTCTCTGTTTACACGTTAGCATGTTAGCTAGCGTTAGCGCTAGCGCGTTAGCAGTTAGCGTTAGCAGTTTATAATGCAATGTTTCATATGCTACTATGGTGCATGTTAGCAGTTTATAAGCAGTAGTGTGTATTCATGAGTAATGACTGATAGGTTTAACACATTGTATACTATGGTACATGTAGCAGCAGTGTGTATTCATGAGTAATGACTGATAGGTTTAACACATTGTATACTATGGTGCATGTAGCAGCAGTGTGTATTCATGAGTAATGACTGATATGTTTAACACATTTGTATACTATGGTGGTTTAACACATTGTATACTATGACTGTAGGTTTAACACATTGCTTGCAGCAGCAGTGTGTATTTATGAGTAATGACTGATAGGTTTAACACATTGTATACTATGGTGCATATAGCAGCAGTGTGTATTCATGAGTAATGACTGATAGGTTTAACACATTGTATACTATGGTCCTTGCAGCAGCAGTGTGTATTCATGAGTAATGACTGATAGGTTTAACACATTGTATACTATGGTGCATGCAGCAGCAGTGTCACCTCAGTTTGGCAGTTGATATCAGTACACAGTCGACTACGGGTGGCCGCAAGCACACATCATCACAATTTCAGCAGAAATTATCTAGTTATGTGTGCTTGACTATGGTCTATTGTAATCTCACATATATATTATTATTATTATTATTATTATGTGTGCTTGACTATGGTCAAGGACACATATTGTAATCTCACATATATATTATTATTATTATTATTATTATATTATTATTATTATTATTATTATTATATCAATTTTGTCCCCCCTACTCCTCCCACAGTTTTTGCACTAGATGGACAAAAAGGTGTCAAAATGTGCGTCCCGAACTCTATTTAGTTGGCATTGTTTTGTAGAAGGTTTCGTTATGTAGTTTACGAAATATTAACGATAATGTCGCTAATTAATCCCCATTGAAATACATTGACGGAATCTTCAAAACTAGAGTGTGAGAGCCCATTCAGCAGAAAATGTAGAGAACATTTGTAAACTGCTACTGCTGCCTGAGTTTCAACCCTTTACACACAAATGGCATATCAAAACGTTCATCTATTTGTGCTGTCACTCAAAATGTTCAAATATAAGCTGTAACATATATATTTATTTCGTTATGTCCTTTTGTTTCCAACTTGCGCCTCCCCATAGACATCCATAGAAACGGTGATTTTCTCCACTCTAATTTGAAAGCGATTTTTGGTGTTTTTTTGTTCGTTTGTAAATTGTGATAGCGCCTACATTTCTGGGGTTACAGATACATGTTATACATCAAAATGTCCGCCTGGTTCTTAGGATTCTCATGATGTAATTGTTTAAACTGTGTGAGTAAAACTCTGGTTAGTAGAGCTAAAAGTATACGACCATGTCTGAATCTTTTGAAATGATAGACAGTGAAGCAGCATTTTCTGGTTGTTGATTGGCTAAATAGTAGGAACATTCTGGAAGGGGCGGGGGGGGAGGCAGCGCGCTCTGATATCGATGAGAACAGCTGGTCCTCCTGACAAAGGCATAGCTGCCAGGCAACAGCCACAGACACTGCAATCAACAGCCACAGACATATCCTGCAGCAAAGAAAGAATGTATTAAGAATGAATGGGTAAGTTCTTTCTCTGGGTCTCTGTTTACACGTTAGCATGTTAGCTAGCGTTAGCATGTTAGCTAGCGTTAGCATGTTATTCGTTAGCATGTTAGCTAGCGTTAGCGCGCTAGCTAGCGTTAGCTATAAGTTTATGCTACATTAGCAATGAATGTAAGTTTACACGTTATGCAGCTATCGTTAGCATGTTAGCTAGCGTTCAGACAGCTACTGTAAGTTTGCATACATTCAGACAGCCTGCAGCATGAATGGATGGGTAAGTTCTTTCTCTGGGTCTCTGTTTACACGTTAGCATGTTAGCTAGCGTTAGCGCGCTAGCTAGCGTTAGCAGTTTATAATGCTGTTTCATATGCTACTATGGTGCATGCAGCAGTAGTGTGTATTCATGAGTAATGACTGATAGGTTTAACACATTGTATACTATGGTGCATGTAGCAGCAGTGTGTATTCATGAGTAATGACTGATAGGTTTAACACATTGTATACTATGGTGCTTAGCAGCAGTGTGTATTCATGAGTAATGACTGATAGGTTTAACACATTTGTATGGTGGTTTACATTGTATATGGTGCTTGCAGCAGCAGTGTGTATTTATGAGTAATGACTGATAGGTTTAACACATTGTATACTATGGTGCATATAGCAGCAGTGTGTATTCATGAGTAATGACTGATAGGTTTAACACATTGTATACTATGGTCCTTGCAGCAGCAGTGTGTATTCATGAGTAATGACTGATAGGTTTAACACATTGTATACTATGGTGCAGCAGCAGCAGTGTCACCTCAGTTTGGCAGTTGATATCAGTACACAGTCGACTACGGGTGGCCGCAAGCACACATCATCACAATTTCAGCAGAAATTGTACGCTATCTAGTTATTATTATTATTATTATTATTCATATTTTGTCCACCCCTACTCCTCCCACAGTTTTTGCACTAGATGGACAAAAAAGGTGTCAAAATGTGCGTCCCGAACTCTATTTAGTTGGCATTGTTTTGTAGAAGGTTTCGTTATGTAGTTTACGAAATATTAACGATAATGTCGCTAATTAATTCCCATTGAAATACATTGACGGAATCTTCAAAACTAGAGTGTGAGAGCCCATTCAGCAGAAAATGTAGAGAACATTTGTAAACTGCTACTGCTGCCTGAGTTTCAACCCTTTACACACAAATGGCATATCAAAACGTTCATCTATTTGTGCTGTCACTCAAAATGTTCAAATATAAGCTGTAACATATATATTTATTTCGTTATGTCCTTTTGTTTCCAACTTGCGCCTCCCCATAGACATCCATAGAAACGGTGATTTTCTCCACTCTAATTTGAAAGCGATTTTTGGTTTTTTTTGTTCGTTTGTAAATTGTGATAGCGCCTACATTTCTGGGGTTACAGATACATGTTATACATCAAAATGTCCGCCTGGTTCTTAGGATTCTCATGATGTAATTGTTTAAACTGTGTGAGTAAAACTCTGGTTAGTAGAGCTAAAAGTATACGACCATGTCTGAATCTTTTGAAATGATAGACAGTGAAGCAGCATTTTCTGGTTGTTGATTGGCTAAATAGTAGGAACATTCTGGAAGGGGCGGGGGAAGGAGGCAGCGCGCTCTGATATCGATGAGAACAGCTGGTCCTCCTGACAAAGGCATAGGCAACAGCCAGGCACAGCCACAGACACTGCAATCAACAGCCACAGACATATCCTGCAGCATGAATGAATGGGTAAGTTCTTTCTCTGGGTCTCTCATGTTTTAGCTAGCGTTTAGCATGTTAGCATGTTAGCGTTAGCGCGCTAGCAGCGTTAGTTAGTTTATGCATACATTCAGACAGCCTGCAGCAATGAATGGATGGGTAACTTCTTTCTCTGGGTCTCTGTTTAACGTTAGCATGTTAGCTAGCGTTAGCGCGCTAGCTAGCGTTAGCATGTTAGCTAGCGTTAGCGCGCTAGCTAGCGTTAGCTACTATGTTTATGCATTCAGACAGCCTGCAGTGAATGGATGGGTAATGTTTACCTAGCGTTAGCGCGCTAGCTAGCGTTAGCAGCTAATGCTGTTTCATATGCTACTATGGTGCATGTTAGTGTGTATTCATAGTAATGACTGATGTTTCATTGCTACTATGGTGCATGCAGCAGTAGTGTGTATTCATGAGTAATGACTGATAGGTTTAACACATTGTATACTATGGTGCATGTAGCAGCAGTGTGTATTCATGAGTAATGACTGATAGGTTTAACACATTTGTATACTATGGTGGTTTAAACATTGTATACTATGGTGCTTGCAGCAGCAGTGTGTATTTATGAGTAATGACTGATAGGTTTAACACATTGTATACTATGGTGCATATAGCAGCAGTGTGTATTCATGAGTAATGACTGATAGGTTTAACACATTGTATACTATGGTCCTTGCAGCAGCAGTGTGTATTCATGAGTAATGACTGATAGGTTTAACACATTGTATACTATGGTGCATGTAGCAGCAGTGTCACCTCAGTTTGGCAGTTGACATCAGTAAACAGTCGACTACGGGTGGCCGCAAGCACACATCATCACAATTTCAGCAGAAATTGTACGCTATCTAGTTATGTGTGCTTGACTATCTAGTAATCTCACATATATATTATTATTATGTGTGCTTGACTATGGTCAAGGACACATATTGTAATCTCACATATATTATTATTATTATTATTATATTATTATTATTATTATATCAATTTTGTCCCCGCCTACTCCTCCCACAGTTTTTGCACTAGATGGACAAAAAAGGTGTCAAAATGTGCGTCCCGAACTCTATTTAGTTGGCATTGTTTTGTAGAAGGTTTCGTTATGTAGTTTACGAAATATTAACGATAATGTCGCTAATTAATCCCCATTGAAATACATTGACGGAATCTTCAAAACTAGAGTGTGAGAGCCCATTCAGCAGAAAATGTAGAGAACATTTGTAAACTGCTACTGCTGCCTGAGTTTCAACCCTTTACACACAAATGGCATATCAAAACGTTCATCTATTTGTGCTGTCACTCAAAATGTTCAAATATAAGCTGTAACATATATATTTATTTCGTTATGTCCTTTTGTTTCCAACTTGCGCCTCCCCATAGACATCCATAGAAACTGTGATTTTCTCCACTCTAATTTGAAAGCGATTTTTGGTGTTTTTTTGTTCGTTTGTAAATTGTGATAGCGCCTACATTTCTGGGGTTACAGATACATGTTATACATCAAAATGTCCGCCTGGTTCTTAGGATTCTCATGATGTAATTGTTTAAACTGTGTGAGTAAAACTCTGGTTAGTAGAGCTAAAAGTATACGACCATGTCTGAATCTTTTGAAATGATAGACAGTTTTGAGCATTTTCTGGTTGTTGATTGGCTAAATAGTAGGAACATTCTGGAAGGGGCGGGGGAGGAGGCAGCGCGCTCTGATATCGATGAGGACAGCTGGTCCTCCTGACAAAGGCATAGCTGCCTGCAACAGCCACAGCAATCAACAGCCACAGACATGCCTGCAGCAAAGAATGAACGAATGAATGGGTAAGTTCTTTCTCTGGGTCTCTGTTTACATGTTAGCATGTTAGCTAGCGTTAGCGCGCTAGCTAGCGTTAGCGCGCTAGCTAACGTTAGCATGTTAGCTAGCGTTAGCGCGCTAGCTAGCGTTAGCTACTACTTTAAGTTTATGCATACATTCAGACAGCCTGCAGCAATGAATGGATAGGTAAGTTCTTTCTCTGGGTCTCTGTTTACACGTTAGCATGTTAGCTAGCGTTAGCGCGCTAGCTAGCGTTAGCATGTTATGCATGCTAGCGTTAGCGCGCTAGCTAGCGTTAGATAGGTTTACTACTGTAGTAATGAGTAATGACTGATAGGTTTAACACATTGTATACTATGGTGCTTGCAGCAGCAGTGTGTATTCATGAGTAATGACTGATAGGTTTAACACATTGTATACTATGGTGCATATAGCAGCAGTGTGTATTCATGAGTAATGACTGATAGGTTTAACACATTGTATACTATGGTCCTTGCAGCAGCAGTGTGTATTCATGAGTAATGACTGATAGGTTTAACACATTGTATACTATGTGCATGCAGCAGCAGTGTCACCTCAGTTTGGCAGTTGATATCAGTACACAGTCGACTACGGGTGGCCTTGCAAGCAGTGTGTATTCACATAATCACAATTTAACAGCATTGAAATTGCATGCAGCTATCAGTTATCAGTGTGGCAGTTGATATCAGTCACAGGACACATATTGTCAATCTCACATATATATTATTATTATTATATCAATTTTGTCCCCGCCTACTCCTCCCACAGTTTTTGCACTAGATGGACAAAAAAGGTGTCAAAATGTGCGTCCCGAACTCTATTTAGTTGGCATTGTTTTGTAGAAGGTTTCGTTATGTAGTTTACGAAATATTAACGATAATGTCGCTAATTAATCCCCATTGAAATACATTGACGGAATCTTCAAAACTAGAGTGTGAGAGCCCATTCAGCAGAAAATGTAGAGAACATTTGTAAACTGCTACTGCTGCCTGAGTTTCAACTCTTTACACACAAATGGCATATCAAA
>CM055741.1:18728632-19069816 GCA_029465975.1 Dallia pectoralis | reverse complement strand
TGTGGTTGTTGTGGGAGCAGCTGTTGGTTGTTGTGGTTGGAGGAGCCTCTGTGGTTGTTGTGGGAGCCTCTGTGGTTGTTGTGGGAGCAACTGTGGTTGTTGTGGGAACCTCTGTGGTTGTTGTGGGAGCAACTGTGGTTGTTGTGGGAGCAACTGTGGTTGTTGTGGGAGCCTCTGTGGTTGTTGTGGGAGCAGCTGTGGTTGTTGTGGGAGCTCTGTGGTTGTTGTGGGAGCCTCTGTGGTTGTTGTGGGAGCCTCTGTGGTTGTTGTGGGAGCAACTGTGGTTGTTGTGGGAGCCTCTGTGGTTGTTGTGGGAGCAGCTGTGGTTGTTGTGGAGCCTCTGTGGTTGTTGTGGGCAGCTTGTTGTGGTTGTTGTGGGAGCCTCTGTGGTTGTTGTGGGAACCTCTGTGGTTGTTGTGGGAGCAGCTGTGGTTGTTGTGGGAGCCTCTGTGGTTGTTGTGGGAGCCTCTGTTGTTGTTGTGGGAGCCTCTGTGGCTGTTTGTTGTTGTGGGAGCTGCTGTGGTTGTTGTGGGAGCCTCTGTGGTTGTTGTGGGAGCAGCTGTGGGAGCAACTGGTTGTTGTGGGAGCCTCTGCTGTGGTTGTTGTGGGAGCCTCTGTGGTTGTTGTGGGAGCCTCTGTGGTTGTTGTGGGAGCCGCTGTGGTTGTTGTGGGAGCCTCTGTGGTTGTTGTGGGAGCAGCTGTGGTTGTTGTGGAAGCCTCTGTGGTTGTTGTGGGAGCACCTGTGTGGTTGTTGTTGGAGCAGCTGTGGTTGTTGTGGGCAGTCTGTGGTTGTTGTGGGAGCAACTGTGGTTGTTGTGGGAGCCTCTGTGGTTGTTGTGGGAGCCTCTGTGGTTGTTGTGGGAGCAACTGTGGTTGTTGTGGGAGCAGCTGTGGTTGTTGTGGGAGCAACTGTGGTTGTTGTGGGAGCCTCTGTGGTTGTTGTGGGAGCCTCTGTGGTTGTTGTGGGAGCAGCTGTGGTTGTTGTGGGAGCCTCTGTGGTAGTTGTGGGAGCCTCTGTGGTTGTTGTGGGAGCAGCTGTGGTTGTTGTGGGAGCCTCTGTGGTTGTTGTGGGAGTTGGGAGCCTCTGTGGTTGTTGTGGGAGCCTCAGCTGTGGTTGTTGTGGGAGCAGCTGTGGTTGTTGTGGGAGCCTCTGTGGTTGTTGTGGGAGCCTCTGTGGTTGTTGTGGGAGCCTCTGTGGTTGTTGTTGGAGCAGCTGTGGTTGTTTGAGCCTCTGTGGTTGGAGCCTCTGTGGTTGTTGTGGAAGCCTCTGTGGTTGTTGTGGGAGCCTCTGTGGTTGTTGTGGGAGCAGCTGTTGTTGTTGTGGGAGCAACTGTGGTTGTTGTGGGAGCCTCTGTGGTTGTTGTGGGAGCCTCTGTGGTTGTTGGGAGCAGCTGTGGTTGTTGTGGGAGCCTCTGTGGTTGTTGTGGGAGCCTCTGTGGTTGTTGTGGGAGCCTCTGTGGTTGTTGTGGGAGCCTCTGTGGTTGTTGTGGGGGCCTCTGTGGTTGTTGTGGGAGCAGCTGTGGTTGTTGTGGGAGCAACTGTGGTTGTTGTGGGAGCCTCTGTGGTTGTTGTGGGAGCCTCTGTGGTTGTTGTGGGAGCCTCTGTGGTTGTTGTGGGAGCAGCTGTGGTTGTTGTGGGAGCCTCTGTGGTTGTTGTGGAAGCAGCTGTGGTTGTTGTGGGAGCCTCTGTGGTTGTTGTGGGAGCAGCTGTGGTTGTTGTGGGAGCCTCTGTGGTTGTTGTGGGAGCCTCTGTGGTTGTTGTGGGAGCAGCTGTGGTTGTTGTGGGAGCAGCTGTGGTTGTTGTGGGAGCCTCTGTGGTTGTTGTGGGAGCCTCTGTGGTTGTTGTGGGAGCATCTGTGGTTGTTGTGGGAGCCTCTGTGGTTGTTGTGGGAGCCTCTGTGGTTGTTGTGGGAGCAGCTGTGGTTGTTGTGGGAGCAACTGTGGTTGTTGTGGGAGCAGCCTCTGTGGTTGTTGTGGGAGCAGCTGTGGTTGTTGTGGGAGCCTCTGTGGTTGTTGTGGGAGCCTCTGTGGTTGTTGTGGGAGCCTCTGTGGTTGTTGTGGGAGCAGTCTGTGGTTGTTGTGGGAGCAGCTGTGGTTGTTGTGGGAGCTCTGTGGTTGTTGGGAGCCTCTGTGGTTGTTGTGGGAGCAGCTGTGGTTGTTGTGGGAGCAACTGTGGTTGTTGTGGGAGCCTCTGTGGTTGTTGTGGGAGCCTCTGTGGTTGTTGTGGGAGCAACTCTGTGGTTGTTGTGGGAGCCTCTGTGGTTGTTGTGGGAGCCTCTGTGGTTGTTGTGGGAGCAGCTGTGTTGTTGTGGGAGCTGTGGTTGTTGTGGGAGCTGTGGTTGTTGTGGGAGCCTCTGTGGTTGTTGTGGGAGCAGCTGTGGTTGTTGTGGGAGCAGCTGTGGTTGTTGTGGGAGCCTCTGTGGTTGTTGTGGAGCCTCTGTGGTTGTTGTGGGAGCCTCTGTTGTTGTTGTGGGAGCCTCTGTGGTTGTTGTGGGAGCCTCTGTGGTTGTTGTGGGAGCAGCTGTGGTTGTTGTGGGAGCCTCTGTGGTTGTTGTGGGAGCCTCTGTGGTTGTTGTGGGAGCCTCTGTGGTTGTTGTGGGAGCAGCTGTGGTTGTTGTGGGAGCCTCTGTGGTTGTTGTGGGAGCAGCTGTGGTTGTTGTGGGAGCCTCTGTGGTTGTTGTGGGAGCCTCTGTGGTTGTTGTGGGAGCCTCTGTGGTTGTTGTGGGAGCCTCTGTGGTTGTTGTGGGAGCCTCTGTGGTTGTTGTGGGAGCTCTGTGGTTGTTGTGGGAGCCTCTGTGGTTGTTGTGGGAGCCTCTGTGGTTGTTGTGGGAGCTCTGTGGTTGTTGTGGGAGCAGCTGTGGTTGTTGTGGGAGCCTCTGTGGTTGTTGTGGGAGCAACTGTGGTTGTTGTGGGAGCAACTGTGGTTGTTGTGGGAGCCTCTGTGGTTGTTGTGGGAGCAACTGTGGTTGTTGTGGGAGCCTCTGTGGTTGTTGTGGGAGCCTCTGTGGTTGTTGTGGGAGCAACTGTGGTTGTTGTGGGAGCAACTGTGGTTGTGGGAGCCTCTTGTTGTTGTGGGAGCAACTGTGGTTGTTGTGGGAGCAGCTGTGGTTGTTGTGGGAGCCTCTGTGGTTGTTGTGGGAGCCTCTGTGGTTGTTGTGGAGCAACTGTGGTTGTTGTGGGAACCTCTGTGGTTGTTGTGGGTTGTGGGAAGCACTGTGGTTGTTGTGGGAGCCTCTGTGGTTGTTGTGGGAGCAGCTGTGGTTGTTGTGGGAGCCTCTGTGGTTGTTGTGGGAGCCTCTGTGGTTGTTGTGGGAGCCTCTGTGGTTTTGTTGTGGGAGCAACTGTGGTTGTTGTGGGAGCAACTGTGGTTGTTGTGGAGCCTCTGTGGTTGTTGTGGGAGCCTCTGTGGTTGTTGTGGGAGCAGCTGTGGTTGTTGTGGGAGCCTCTGTGGTTGTTGTGGGAGCCTCTGTGGTTGTTGTGGGAGCCTCTGTGGTTGTTGTGGGAGCAGCTGTGGTTGTTGTGGGAGCAACTGTGGTTGTTGTGGGAGCCTCTGTGGTTGTTGTGGGAGCCTCTGTGGTTGTTGTGGGAGCCTCTGTTGTTGTTGTGGGAGCCTCTGTGGTTGTTGTGGGAGCAGCTGTGGTTGTTGTGGGAGCAACTGTGGTTGTTGTGGGAACCTCTGTGGTTGTTGTGGGAGCCTCTGTGGTTGTTGTGGGAGCCTCTGTGGTTGTTGTGGGAGCAGCTGTGGTTGTTGTGGGAGCCTCTGTGGTTGTTGTGGGAGCAGCTGTGGTTGTTGTGGGAGCCTCTGTGGTTGTTGTGGGAGCAGCTGTGGTTGTTGTGGGAGCAGCTGTGGTTGTTGTGGGAGCAGCTGTGGTTGTTGTGGGAGCCTCTGTGGTTGTTGTGGGAACCTCTGTGGTTGTTGTGGGAGCTGTGGTTGTTGTGGGAGCCTCTGTGGTTGTTGTGGGAGCAGCTGTGGTTGTTGTGGGAGCTCTGTGGTTGTTGTGGGAGCCTCTGTGGTTGTTGTTGTGGGAGCAGCTGTGGTTGTTGTGGAAACAGCTCTGTGTTTGTTGTAGAAGCAGCTGTGGTTGTTGTGGGAACCCCTGTGATTGTTGTGGGAGCAGCTGTTGTTGTGGGAACCTCTGTGGTTGTTGTGGAGCAGCAGTGGTTGTTGTGGGAGCCTCTGTGTTTGTTGTGGGAGCCTCTTTGTTGTTGTGGGAGCAGCTGTGGTTGTTGTGCGAGGCTCTGTGGTTTTTGTGGGAGCAACTGTGGTTGTTGTGGATGCAGCTGTGGTTGTTGGGGGAGCAGCAATGGTTGTTGTAGAAGCAGCTGTGGTAGTTGTGGGAGCTTCTGTGGTTGTTTTGGGAGCAGCTGTGTTTGTTGTGGGGCAGCTGTGGTTTTGTGGGAGCCTCTGTGGTTGTTTTGTGAGCAACTGTGGTAGTTGTGGGAGCCTCTGTGTTTGTTGTGGGAACCTCTGTGGTTGTTGTGGGAGGCTCTGTGGTTGTTGTGGGAGCAGCTGCAGCTGTGGTTGTGGGGGAGCAGCTGATGGTTGTTGGAGCAACATTGGTTGTTGTGGGGCTCTGTGGTTGTTGTGGGAGCAGCAGTGGTTGTTGTGGGAGCCTCTTTGTTTGTTGTGGGAGCAGCTGTGGTTGTTTTGGGGAGCAACTGTGGTTGTCGTGGATGCAGCTGTGGTTGTTGGGGGAGCAGCAATGGTTGTTGTAGAAGCAGCTGTGGTAGTTGTGGGAGCTTCTGTTGTTGTTTTGGGAGCAGCTGTGTTTGTCGTGGTGGCAGCTGTGGTTTTTGTGGGAGCCTCTGTGGTTGTTGTGTGAGCAACTATGGTAGTTGTGGGAGCAACTGTGGCTGTTGTGGGAACCTCTGTGGTTGTTGTGGGAGCAGAATTGTTGTGGGAGCCTCTGGTTGTTGTGGGAGCAGCTGTGGTTGTTGTGGGAGGCAGCTGTGGTTTTTGTGGGAGCACTGTGGTTGTTGTGGAGTGGTTGTTGGTTGTTGTAGAAGCAGCTGTGGAAGTTGTGGGAGCTTCTGTTGTTGTTTTGGGAGCAGCTGTGTTTGTCGTGGAGGCAGCTGTGGTTTTTGTGGGAGCCTCTGTGGTTGTTGTGTGAGCAACTGTGGTAGATTGGGGAACCTCTGTGGTTGTCGTGGATGCAGTTCTGGAAGTTGTGGGGGCCTCTGTGGTTGTTGTGGGAACCTCTGTGGTTGTTGTGGAAACAGCAGTGTTTGTTGTAGAAGCAGCTGTGTTTTTTTGGGGAACCCCTGTGATTGTTGTGGGAGCAACTTTGGTTGTTGTGGGAACCTCTGTGGCTGTTGTGGAAGCAGCAGTGGTTGTTGTTGGAGCCTCTTTGTTTGTTGTTGGAGCAGCTGTGGTTCTTGTGGGAGGCTCTGTGGTTTTTGTGGGAGCAACTGTGGTTGTCGTGGATGCAGCTGTGGTTGTTGTAGAAGCAGCTGTGGAAGTTGTGGGAGCTTCTGTTGTTGTTTTGGGAGCAGCTGTGTTTGTCGTGGAGGCAGCTGTGGTTTTTTGTGGGAGCCTCTGTGGTTGTTGTGTGAGCAACTGTGGTTGTTGTGGGAGCAGCTGTGGTTGTTGTGGATGCAGCTGTGGTTGTTGTGGGTGCCTTTGTAGTAGTTGTGGGAGCCTCTGTGGTGGTTGTGGGAGCAGCCGGTGTTGTTGTGGGAGAAGCTGTGGTTGTAGGAGTAGCCAGAATTGTAGTGACAGCAGCTGTTGTTGTTATGGGACCAGATGTGGTATTCACATCAGCAGGTGAGGTTGTTTTTTCAGAAATTGAGGTCGTTATTCCAGAATCTGTGATTGTTCTCACTGCATATGTAGTTGTTGTTGCAGCATTTGTAGTTGTGGGTACAGCAGTGGTTGTTGGGATTTTAAGTGATGTTGTTGGAACAGCTGTTGTTATGGCTGCCTCTGTTGATGTAGTTGTTGCTGGAATTGTAGTGACAGCAGCTGTTGTTGTTTTGGGACCAGATATGGTAGTCACATCAGCAGGTGAGGTTGTGGTGTCAGCAATTGAGGTTGTTGTTCCAGATACTGTGATTAGTGTATTGGCAATTGCAGTTTGTGTAGGAGCATGTGTGGTTGTGGGTGCAACTATGGCTTTTGTGATATCAAGTGTTGTTGTTGTTGTTGTTGGAACAGCTGTCGCAGACCAATTTGATGTGGGAGTTGCTGCAATTGTTGGGCGAGCTGCTGGTGTTGTTGTGTGTCCAGATGTGGTTGTCTTGTCTGCAGGTGAGAATGTTGTAGCAGAAACTGTTGTTGTTCCGGATCCTGCCATTGTTGTTGGTTCTGATGTGGTTGCGGTCAGGGCATCTATTGTTATGTCAAAATCATTGATTGTAGGTGTTAATGCATTTTTGGTGACAGGTGTTATTGATGGAACACCTGTTGTTGGTTCAGCCTGTGTTGCTGTATTTGTTTTGAGTACCGCTGATGTCGTTGTTGTAATACCAGATGGAGTAGTCGTGTCGTTTTGTGAGTTTGTTGTCACAACAATTGCATTTTTTGTGGTGATGGATGAGGCTCTTGGAGGGCCTGTTGTTGTCACAGTTGTCGTTCGGGGAGTGCCAGAAATTGTTGTATCAGCAAGTGAGGTTTTTGTTGCAACAACTGTGTAGGTTGTGTTTGTTGTTTCAGACTCTGTGGTTGTTAATGTTGGATAATTTGTGATCGTTGTTTCAGACTCGCTTGTTCTTGAAAATGATGTGGTTGTTAAGGAGCCCTCTTTTGTAAAATCGGTGGTTGTAGGTTTAGTTGAAAAAGTGTTGACGTCAGTTGATGTTGACGCTGGAAGAGCTGATGTTTTGGCAGCAAATGTGGTTGTGAGAGGTGCCGAAAGGTTTGTAAAAACACCTGAGGTTGTTAGAGAAGAAACTGTGGTTGTTGTTTTTGGTTCTGATTTGGATGCATTTGCTGGAGCAGCTTTGGATGTATAGTCAGCTGATGGGGTTGTTGTGGAACCGACTGAGTTGTTTGTTTGAGCAGAACTTACTGTGGTGGGAACAGGCGGAGCTAGTGTTTTTTTGGTGACAATAGTTTTGGTGTCAGTGGTTGGCATTTTTGTAACAACCATATTGATTGTTGTGGGACCACCTGTGTCAGTGATGTCAGCAGATTGTGTTTGTTTGGCAGCAACTGTCAAACTAGCAGTTCTTGTTGCAGCATTTGTGGGGTTGAGAACAGCTGCTGTACTGATGGCACCAGCTATGGTTGTTGTGGAAACAACAGTGGTAGTTGTTTTTGAAGAAACATTTATGGTATTGGTGTTAGCAGGTGGGGTTGTGGAGGCAGCGATAGTGGTTTTTACTCCAGACTTTTTTGTTGTTGTGGGTACAGATATAGTTGTTTTCAAACTAGCCATTGTTTTTGCAGTTGTTGGGATTGTGTGAGTAGCTGAGGTTTTTGTTGGAGCAATTTTTTCTGTTTTGGGAACAGGTGTTGTTTTGACGGCATTTGTTTGTTTGGGATAAGATGTTGTTGTTGAAGCAGCTCTGGTTTTTGTTGGAGCTAGTGTTGTTCTAGTGACAATGGTTGTGGTGTCAGTGGGTCGGGTTTTTGTGGCAGCAAAAGTGGGACTAGCTGTTTTTGAAGCATCATTGTTGGGTTTGGTTGCAGCTGCTGTACTGATGGTACCATATATGGTTGTTCTGGGAACAACTGTGGTTGTGGTGGCACCGGTTTTTGCTTTTGTGGGAACATTTACAGTATTGGTGTTAGCAGGTGGGGTTGTGGTCGCAGCGATTGTGGTTTTTACTCCAGTCTTTTTTGTTGATGTGTGTACAGGCATGTTTGTTTTGAAACCAGTTGTTTTTTTTGCAGTTGTTGGGGTTGTGGGAGTAGCTGAGGTTTTTGTTGGAGCAGTTTTTTCTGTTTTGGGAACAGGTGTTGTTTTGGTGGCATTTGTTTGTTTGGGATAAGATGTTGTTGTTGAAGCAGCTCTGGTTTTTGTTGGAGCTAGTGTTGTTCTAGTGACAATGGTTGTGGTGTCAGTGGGTCGGGTTTTTGTGGCAGCAAAAGTGGGACTAGCTGTTTTTGAAGCATCATTGTTGGGTTTGGGTGCAGCTGCTGTACTGATGGTACCATATATGGTTGTTCTGGGAACAACTGTGGTTGTGGTGGCACCGGTTTTTGCTTTTGTGGGAACATTTACAGTATTGGTGTTAGCAGGTGGGGTTGTGGTCGCAGCGATTGTGGTTTTTACTCCAATCTTTTTTGTTGATGTGTCTACAGGCATGTTTGTTTTGAAACCAGTTGTTTTTTTTGCAGTTGTTGGGGTTGTGGGAGTAGCTGAGGTTTTTGTTGGAGCAGTTTTTTCTGTTTTGGGAACAGGTGTTGTTTTGGTGGCATTTGTTTGTTTGGGATAAGATGTTGTTGAAGCAGCTCTGGTTTTTGTTGGAGCTAGTGTTGTTCTAGTGACAATGGTTGTGGTGTCAGTGGGTCGGGTTTTTGTGGCAGCAAAAGTGGGACTAGCTGTTTTTGAAGCATCATTGTTGGGTTTGGGTGCAGCTGCTGTACTGATGGTACCATATATGGTTGTTCTGGGAATAACTGTGGTTGTGGTGGCACCGGTTTTTGCTTTTGTGGGAACATTTACAGTATTGGTGTTAGCAGGTGGGGTTGTGGTCGCAGCGATTGTGGTTTTTACTCCAGACTTTTTTGTTGATGTGTCTACAGGCATGTTTGTTTTGAAACCAGTTGTTTTTTTTGCAGTTGTTGGGGTTGTGGGAGTAGCTGAGGTTTTTGTTGGAGCAGTTTTTTCTGTTTTGGGAACAGGTGTTGTTTTGGTGGCATTTGTTTGTTTGGGATAAGATGTTGTTGTTGAAGCAGCTCTGGTTTTTGTTGGAGCTAGTGTTGTTCTAGTGACAATAGTTGTGGTGTCAGTGGGTCGGGTTTTTGTGGCAGCAAAAGTGGGACTAGCTGTTTTTGAAGCATCATTGTTGGGTTTGGGTGCAGCTGCTGTACTGATGGTACCATATATGGTTGTTCTGGGAACAACTGTGGTTGTGGTGGCACCGGTTTTTGCTTTTGTGGGAACATTTACAGTATTGGTGTTAGCAGGTGGGGTTGTGGTCGCAGCGATTGTGGTTTTTACTCCAGACTTTTTTGTTGATGTGTCTACAGGCATGTTTGTTTTGAAACCAGTTGTTTTTTTTGCAGTTGTTGGGGTTGTGGGAGTAGCTGAGGTTTTTGTTGGAGCAGTTTTTTCTGTTTTGGGAACAGGTGTTGTTTTGGTGGCATTTGTTTGTTTGGGATAAGATGTTGTTGTTGAAGCAGCTCTGGTTTTGTTGGAGCTAGTGTTGTTCTAGTGACAATGGTTGTGGTGTCAGTGGGTCGGGTTTTTGTGGCAGCAAAAGTGGGACTAGCTGTTTTTGTAGCATCATTGTTGGTTTTGGGTGCAGCTGCTGTACTGATGGTACCAACTATGGTTGTTATGGGAACAATTGTGGTTGTGGTGGCACCGGTTTTTGCTTTTGTGGGAACATTTACAGTATTGGTGTTAGCAGGTGGGGTTGTGGTCGCAGCGATTGTGGTTTTTACTCCAGACTTTTTTGTTGATGTGTCTACAGGCATGTTTGTTTTGAAACCAGTTGTTTTTTTTGCAGTTGTTGGGGTTGTGGGAGTAGCTGAGGTTTTTGTTGGAGCAGTTTTTTCTGTTTTGGGAACAGGTGTTGTTTTGGTGGCATTTGTTTGTTTGGGATAAGATGTTGTTGTTGAAGCAGCTCTGGTTTTTGTTGGAGCTAGTGTTGTTCTAGTGACAATGGTTGTGGTGTCAGTGGGTCGGGTTTTTGTGGCAGCAAAAGTGGGACTAGCTGTTTTTGTAGCATCATTGTTGGGTTTGGGTGCAGCTGCTGTACTGATGGTACCAACTATGGTTGTTATGGGAACAATTGTGGTTGTGGTGGCACCGGTTTTTGCTTTTGTGGGAACATTTACAGTATTGGTGTTAGCAGGTGGGGTTGTGGTCGCAGCGATTGTGGATTTTACACCCGACCTTGTTGTTGATGTGTCTACAGGCATGTTTGTTTTGAAACCAGTTGTTTTTTTTGCAGTTGTTGGGGTTGTGTGAGTAGCTGAGGTTTTTGTTGTAGCAGTTTTTTCTGTTTTGGGAACAGGTGTTGTTTTGGTGGCATTTGTTTGTTTGGGATAAGATGTTGTTGTTGAAGCAGCTCTGGTTTTTGTTGGAGCTAGTGTTGTTCTAGTGACAATAGTTGTGGTGTCAGTGGGTCGGGTTTTTGTGGCAGCAAAAGTGGGACTAGCTGTTTTTGAAGCATCATTGTTGGGTTTGGGTGCAGCTGCTGTACTGATGGTACCATATATGGTTGTTCTGGGAACAACTGTGGTTGTGGTGGCACCGGTTTTTGCTTTTGTGGGAACATTTACAGTATTGGTGTTAGCAGGTGGGGTTGTGGTCGCAGCGATTGTGGTTTTTACTCCAGACTTTTTTGTTGATGTGTCTACAGGCATGTTTGTTTTGAAACCAGTTGTTTTTTTTGCAGTTGTTGGGGTTGTGGGAGTAGCTGAGGTTTTTGTTGGAGCAGTTTTTTCTGTTTTGGGAACAGGTGTTGTTTTGGTGGCATTTGTTTGTTTGGGATAAGATGTTGTTGTTGAAGCAGCTCTGGTTTTTGTTGGAGCTAGTGTTGTTCTAGTGACAATGGTTGTGGTGTCAGTGGGTCGGGTTTTTGTGGCAGCAAAAGTGGGACTAGCTGTTTTTGTAGCATCATTGTTGGGTTTGGGTGCAGCTGCTGTACTGATGGTACCAACTATGGTTGTTATGGGAACAATTGTGGTTGTGGTGGCACCGGTTTTTGCTTTTGTGGGAACATTTTTGGTATCGGTGTTAGCAGGGGTTGTGGTCGCAGCGATTGTGGATTTTACACCCGACCTTGTTGTTGATGTGGGTACAGATATAGTTGTTTTCAAACCAGCCATTGTTTTTGCAGTTGTTGGGGTTGTGTGAGTAGCTGAGGTTTCAGTTTGAGCAGTGGCTTTGGTTGTTGGTTGTTTTGTTTTAGTGATGTCAGCAGGGTGTGTTTTTTTGGTAGCAACTGTGGGTGTGGTTTTTTTTGTGGCAGAACTTGTCGGTTTTCGAGTAGCTGTTGTTTTTTTTGCAGCAACTGTGTTTTTTGTCGTAGGATTTTTGGTGGTTTTGGAGCATTTATGCATTTTTTTGGTAATGACTTTGGTTGTTGTTCTTGACTGTTGTCCTGGCACCAGATGTGGTCGATGAGGGACCACATGTGGTTGTGATGTCATAAAGTGGGGTTTTTGGGTCTTTAAATGCGTGACCAGCTTTTGTTTAGGAATTATGTGTGGGTGCCTAATTTTTTGTGGACGTTGTTCGTGGGGCCGCATGTGGTGTTCCAGTTTTAGCTCGTGGGAATCTTGTTTCTCAGATTTTTTTATTTTGGTTTTGGTGCCTTTGGGTGGTTCTTTTTTGGCAACAACTTTGGCTGGTGTTCTTGACTGTTGTCCTGGCCCCAGCTGTGGTTGATGAGGGACCACATGTGGTAGTATTTTCAGCAAGTGGGGTTGTTGGGTTTTCAAATGTGTCACCAGCTTTTGTTTTGGCATTTTTTCTGGGTGTCTCATTGGTTGTAGATGTTGTTCTTGTGGCCGCAGGTGGTGTTCCAGTTTTAGCTCATGGGACTCATTTTCCTGATATTCTGGTTGATGATGTTTCAAATCTTTTTCATCAAACTCCTTTCTTGCTGATGTAGTTGTCAGGATTATTGTTGCTGCAACTGTTGATTGACATGTATATGTGTTTTTAGAAATGTTTTTGTTCTGAATGATTCTTTAAAATGTTTGTTAGTAACCAATAAATAAAAGGTAATCTTTAAGTGTATGATCTTAACCTCATCATGATGGTTAAATGATTTTAGTTTACCCCCTTAACGGTACTGCCAATATATATATATATATATATATATATATATAAATTGACAGACAATTCAGATTTTATATATAAATATATATAATATATATATATATATATATATATATATAAAATCGGAATTGTCTATGCCAAGTATTTCCGATATACAGTTGCTGGTCATATAATTAGAACATCATCAAAAAGTTGTAATTCCATTCAAAAAGTGAAAAATGTATAATACATTCATAATTTTGATGATTATAGCTGACAACTTATAAAAAACCCAAAATCAGTATCTCAGAAAATGTGAATATTGTGAAAAGGTTCAATATTGAAGACACCTGGTGCCACACTATTCAGCTAATTATCTCTAATAGCTAATAGCATTTTATCTAGGTTTCAGTCCGGTTTCAGAAAAAATCACAGTACAGTAACTGCCACTATGAAAGTTTTAGATGACGTTGCCTGCGCCCTAGATATTGGAAGATCATATATGCAGTGTTTATGGACTTGGCAAAGGCATTTGATACGGTCAATCATGGTATTCTCTTGTTGCGCTTACATTGTATCGGTCTTTCTGAAACCGCTCTAGGTTGGATTGGAAACTATTTAAAGAATAGGGGTCAAAGGGTGCAAATTAAGGGGTCTTTTTCTGATAAGCCCAACATTGAATCTGGTGTGCCACAGGGGTCCATTTTGGGTCCTCTGTTGTTTACATTATATTTTAACAATCTTGGTGATAACCTATCAGATGCAAGTATTCGTCTATATGCCGATGATACCATAATTTATTGTTTTGCATCCTCCATTGATAGTTGTATTTTAAAGTTGCAAAAGGCATTTGAAATAGTTAAGCGTAACCTTTTCTCTCTAAAATTAGTTCTGAATGATAAAAAGACAAAATATATGGTATTTTCAAGGAAATATAAGTCTGAATCTTCTCCACCACCTCTTTACACTCTGCAGGGTAATCCCATAGAACTGGTCTCCTCTTATAAGTACTTAGGGTTTGTTTTGGAAGAGGATATATCATTTAAGTTACAATTGCTATCTAAGTTAAGGTCACAGCTGGGATTTTACTTCCGGAATAGTGCCTGTTTTTCACAGTCAGCCAAGAAAAAACTGTTTTAGATTATGGAGATGTTTTTTACAGAAATACCACTAAAGCTCTTTTACAATTATTAGATTCTGTTTATCACTCTGCTCTAAGATTTATAACCCTCAAAAATTATCATACTCATCGTTGTACACTGTATGATATGGTAGGTTGGCCTTCACTTCATCTTAGAAGGAACAAGCATGGGCTCTTACTTGTGTACAAGGCAATAGTTGGCCAGCTTCCTAAGTATATGAATAGCTTAATAACTGTCACTAGTCAAGGATATAATTGTCACGACTCGTCGGGTGTAGTGTGGATGAAGCCATGTGCAGGAGCCAAGGTAATCCGTTTGGGTCAGGTTTATTAATGACAAAACATAAAACAAACCGTAAACGGCGACAAAAACACGTACTGGTCGAATGAAAGGAAAATGCGCATATAGCGACTTAAAACAAGCACCTTCAAACAACAATTCAAACGTGTTACAAAAACACTCACCTCTACAAACAATGTGACATAGAACAATGCGAAGCAATGAGTGCACTGCTCGCGACCCTCTTATATCCCATTGATTACAAGCAGAAACAGCTGAGTGACAAAACATAAACAAGGAAGTGAATCACCGAAAGGTCTGTGTAGCCACGCCCCCACACCATTCGTGACAGTATCCCCCACTAAAAGGCTAGCTCCCCAGATAGCCGAACGGAAACACAAAACCAAAACAAGGGAGCAACAGGGAGAGAACCCGCAGTCAAACCCAAAAGGGTCAGTCCAGGACCGCAGGTCCAGCCCTGAAAAGGCCTCGGTGGCTGAGAGGCCGCCATCTAGTGCGGCAGAGAGACCGCCATCTAGTGCGGCAGAGAGACCGCCATCTAGTGCGGCTGAGAGTCCGCCATCTTGTGCGGCTCAGAGTCCGCCATCTTGTGCGGCTCAGAGTCCGCCATCTTGTGCAGCTCAGAGTCCGCCGTCGTGGGCGACGTGGTGGCGGAGGCCATCGTGGGCGCCGTCGTGGCGGCGGCCATCGGGGGCGCAGTCGTGGCGGCGGCCATCGTGGCGTAGTCGTGGCGGCGGCCATCGTGAGCGTAGTCGTGGCGGCGGCCATCGTGAGCGTAGTCGTGGCGGCGGCCATCGTGGCGTAGTCGTGGCGGCGGCCATCGTGGCGTAGTCGTGGCGGCGGCCATCGTGGCGTAGTCGTGGCGGCGGCCATCGTGAGCGTAGTCGTGGCGGCGGCCATCGTGAGCGTAGTCGTGGCGGCGGCCATCGTGAGCGTAGTCGTGGCGGCGGCCATCGTGAGCGTAGTCGTGGCGGCGGCCATCGTGAGCTTAGTCGTGGCGGCGGCCATCGTGAGCGTAGTCGTGGCGGCGGCCATCGTGAGCGTAGTCGTGGCGGCGGCCATCGTGAGCGTAGTCGTGGCGGCGGCCATCGTGAGCGTAGTCGTGGCGGCGGCCATCGTGAGCGTAGCCGTGGCGGCGGCCATCGTGAGCGCAGTCGTGGCGGCGGCCATCGTGAGCGCAGTCGTGGCGGCGGCCATCGTGAGCGTAGTCGTGGCGGCGGCCATCGTGAGCGTAGTCGTGGCGGCGGCCATCGTGAGCGTAGTCGTGGCGGCGGCCATCGTGGCGTAGTCGTGGCGGCGGCCATCGTGAGCGTAGTCGTGGCGGCGGCCATCGTGAGCGTAGTCGTGGCGGCGGCCATCGTGGCGTAGTCGTGGCGGCGGCCATCGTGAGCGTAGTCGTGGCGGCGGCCATCGTGAGCGTAGTCGTGGCGGCGGCCATCGTGAGCGTAGCCGTGGCGGCGGCCATCGTGAGCGCAGTCGTGGCGGCGGCCATCGTGAGCGCAGTCGTGGCGGCGGCCATCGTGCGCAGTCGTGGCGGCGGCCATCGTGAGCGTAGTCGTGGCGGCGGCCATCGTGAGCGTAGTCGTGGCGGCGGCCATCGTGAGCGTAGTCGTGGCGCGGCCTTCGTGGTCGGCGATGCGGCAGCCATTGTGGGCGGCGATGCGGCAGCCATTGTGGGCGGCGATGCGGCAGCCATTGTGGGCGGCGATGCGGCAGCCATTGTGGGCGGCGATGCGGCAGCCATTGTGGGCGGCGATGCGGCAGCCAGTGTGGGCGGCGATGCGGCAGCCATTGTGGGCGGCGATGCGGCAGCCATTGTGGGCGGCGATGCGGCAGCCATTGTGGGCGGCGATGCGGCAGCCATTGTGGGCGGCGATGCAACAGCCATCTTGAGCGCTGGCGGCACGGCAGGAGCCATCGTGGACGCTGGCGTGACGGCGGCAGCCATCTTGGGCGCTGGCGGGACGACGGTAGCCATCTTGGACGCTGGCGTGACGGCGGGAGCCATCGTGGGCGCTGGCGTGACGGCAACAGCCATCTTGAGCGCCGGCGGGACGACGGCAGCCATCTTGAGCGCTGGCGTGGCGGCAACAGCCATCTTGAGCGCTGGCGGCACGGCGGGAGCCATCGTGGACGCTGGCGTGACGGCGGCAGCCATCTTGGGCGCTGGCGGGACGACGGTAGCCATCTTGGACGCTGGCGTGACGGCGGGAGCCATCGTGGGCGCTGGCGTGACGGCAACAGCCATCTTGAGCGCCGGCGGGACGACGGCAGCCATCTTGAGCGCCGGCGTGCCGGCAACAGCCATCTTGAGCGCTGGCGGGACGGCGGGAGCCATCGTGGACGCTGGCGTGACGGCAACAGCCATCTTGAGCGCCGGCGGGACGACGGCAGCCATCTTGAGCGCTGGCGTGACGGCAGCAGCCATCTTGGGCGCTGGCGGGACGGCAACAGCCATCTTGAGCGCTGGCGGGACGACGGTAGCCATCTTGGGCGCTGGCGGGACGGCAGGAACCATCGTGAACGCTGGCGTGACGGCGACCATCTCAGGCGCAAGCGTGGTGGCGACCATCTCAGGCGCTGGCTCCTGTAAATCCAGCCATGTCCTCCACCACGTCCTAATAACAGCCGAGGGCTGATCATCCAACCCCTCCGGGGGTTTTTCTGTCCCTGACGTCGGTGGCCGAAAAGGGTCTTCCCACTGCGGGGTTTGTGGCTGTAGCTCCAGCCATGTCCTCCACCACGTCCTAATAACAGCTGAGGGCTGTTCATCCAACCCCTCCGGGGTTTTTCTGTCCCTGTCGTCGGCGGCAGAAAAGGGTCTTCCCACGGCGGGGTAGTGGCTGTAGCTCCAGGGGTTTCCCTCCCCCTGTCTGCAGCCCCGGAGCAGTGGGGGGCCGTTCCTGCAGCACCAGGACCGTGGGTGCTCTCTCCGCGGTCCTCCCGGAACACCTCCTTAGCTCCCCCCCAAAAACCTTCTTGGGACGCCTTCGGGGTGCCCTCTTGCCTTCCTCCGGGAGGGACCGCGGACCCGATGTAATCGGCCCTGATAGCTGCATCGGTGGCTCATACCCGAAGTAAGCACGGAGGCGCCTATACTCCTCTTCGGGCGTCTCCGGCTTACCCCAGTCCCACTGCTCCGTGGTGCGACGGTGAGCTTCATCCTTCGGGGCGCTATAGCTTGCCCCCCCGAGGAATCCACTCACCGTCTGCTGGCTCCGCTGGCTTCTTTGTGGGCTTCGCATTCTGTCACGACTCGTCGGGTGTAGTGTGGATGAAGCCATGTGCAGGAGCCAAGGTAATCCGTTTGGGTCAGGTTTATTAATGACAAAACATAAAACAAACCGTAAACGGCGACAAAAACACGTACTGGTCGAATGAAAGGAAAATGCGCATATAGCGACTTAAAACAAGCACCTTCAAACAACAATTCAAACGTGTTACAAAAACACTCACCTCTACAAACAATGTGACATAGAACAATGCGAAGCAATGAGTGCACTGCTCGCGACCCTCTTATATCCCATTGATTACAAGCAGAAACAGCTGAGTGACAAAACATAAACAAGGAAGTGAATCACCGTAAGGTCTGTGTAGCCACGCCCCCACACCATTCGTGACAATAATCTACGTTCAAGTAGATATATTCTTTTAAATGTTCCCTTAATGAAGACAGAGCTTGGAAAAACTGCTTTTAGGTATAGTGCATCAGCTGCTTGGAATGAGATTCAAAGATCATTGAAACTTGGTGTACTTATTACAATTAATGAATTTAAGTTATATCTCAACCGAACTCTCAAAACTGTCTGCACTTGCCCTTAACACTAAATCTTGTTTTATTGCTGTGTATGTGGGTGTTGTGTTATTGTTCTATGTAACTATGTTGTGTGCTGCTACCTTGGCCAGGGCTCACTTGTAAATGAGATATTCATCTCAATGTGATTACTTTCCCTGGTTAAATAAAGGTTAAATAAAAATAAAAAATCTCAAAACACCTGCAAAGCCCTTTAAATTATCTCTCAGTCTAGTTCTGTAGGCTACACAATCATGGGGAAGACAGCTGACTTGACAGCTGTCCAAAAGACGACCATTGACACCTTGCAAAAGTAGGGCAAGACACTAAAGGTCATTGCTAAAAAGGCTGGCGGTTCACAGAGCTCTGTGTCCAAGCACATTAATAGTGAGACGAAGGGAAGGAAAATATGTGGTAGAAAAAAGTGTACAAGCAATAGAGATAACCGCACCCTGGAGAGGACTGTGAAACAAAACCAATTCAGAAATGTGGGGGAGATTCACAAAGACTGGACTGCAGCTGGAGTCAGTGCTTCAAGAACCTGTTATGGAATTTTATGATCACTCAAGAAGTTTATTAACATGTAAGTCTCATAGATGTTGTTTAAGCCAAAAGGCACAGAGGAAAGAATGTTTAGGATAAACCTTCTGTTCCACTGGAATTAAGTTTCATGATAGGAGACACATGTCTATTGACCTATTGACCTCAAGAAAGGTCCTGGGGAGGAAATAGATGTCACTAAGTAACTTTGCGGTGCCGGCTTGGCTGTTAGGAATTGTATGGGCATTTGTCTGTTAAGAACAACAAAGATAGTTGACCTCCTCCTTAAGTTCATGAGTCAATGACCTGGTGGTTATCTGATGAACACATGTGGTCTCCACTCATTCTGCTTGAGGCACAGGGGTCAGGTTTTGACATCCCCCCTTGTGCAAATCAAACTGTCCTGCCTACTTCTAAGGACCTCATCTGTCTTCCATCAATACTGTGTGTCAATGAGTGTGCGTAACTTCATTCCTTTAAATACCCCTGCAGAAGTTCTTCTCATCAGGTCAGTCTGATCCAGCACAGGTTATTGTCCTGTTGTCTGATGAAGACTTTCCTCAAACCTATTCTTTAAGCTTGCTAGGGTACGATCTGATCAATGCAAATGCTATACCTATATTTGAGAAATGGTTTCTTACTTGCAATTAAACCTGTTAAAAGTGTCAACTGTAACATACTCTCGTGCGTCTTACTTTAAGTCCGAATTCAGCGATTAAAGTCTAAAATTTCCACGACAAACCACCAAGCACAGACGTATGAAAGACATGGATTTCAGCTGTCACATTCCTTGTGTCAAGCCACTCTTGAACAAGACACAGCGTCAGAAGCGTCTCGCCTGGGCTAAAGACAAAAAGGACTGGACTGCTGCTGAGTGGTCCAAAGTTATGTTCTCTGATGAAAGTACATTTGGACCTTTGGAAGTCAAGGTCCCAGAGTCTGGAGGAAGAGATGAGAGGCACAGAATCCACGTTGCTTGAAGTCCAGTGTAAAGTTTCCACTGTCAGTGATGGTTTAGGGTGCCATGTCATCTGCTGGTGTTGGTCCACTGTGTTTTCTGAGGTCCAAGGTCAACGCAGCCGTCTACCAGGAAGTTTTAGGGCACTTAATTTTTCCTTCTGCTGACCAACTTCATGCAAATTTCATTTTCCAACAGGACTTGGCATCTGCACAAAGTGTCAAAGCTACCGGTACCTGGTTTAAGGACCATGGTTTCTCTGTTCTTTATTGGCCAGCAAACTCGCCTGACCTTAACCCCTATAGAAAATCTATGGGGTATTGTGAAGAGGAAGATGCGATACGCCAGACCCAACAATGCAGAAGAGCTGAAGGCCACTATCAGAGCAACTTGGGCTCTCATAAAACCTGAGCAGTGCCACAGACTGATCGACTCCATGCCACGCCACATTGCTGCAGTAATTCAGACAAAAGGAGCCCCAACTAAGTATTGAGGTATGTACATGCTCATACTTTTCATGTTCATACTTTTCAGTTGGCCAACATTTATAAAACTCCTTTTTTTGTTTTGGTCATAAGTAATATTCAAATTTTCCGAGAGACTGAATTTGGGTTTTTCATCAGTTGTCAGTTTTAATCATCACAATTAAATGAAATAAATATTCGAAATATATCAGTATGTGTGTAATAAATTAATATAATATCCAAGTTTCACTTTATGAATGATGGAATTACTGAAATAAATCAAAGTTTGATGATATTCTAATTATATGACAAGCACCTGTATATATATATACAGGGATACGGTAGTTATACCTATACAGTCTAATGTTTGTACACACCTACTCGTTCAGCAGTATTTTTATTTTTACTATTTACCACATTTTATAAAAATGGAGAGAAACAAACCATGAAATAACATATGTTGAATCATTGAGCAACCAAAAAAGGCTCAAACAAAAGAAAATGCAAGGAGTGTATAAAGCAGACTTCATGGAAAAGAGTAGGAACTGTTAAGGAGACAACATGAAATGTGATTGATTGATTAAACAGAACAAAATACCTTTCATGTTGTACACTTTTAACAGTTGGACTTTTAACATGTAATGGAAAAAAATAGGATGTGTTATATGAATGTGTTAAATGTATATGTAATGGATAAATATAGGATGTGTTATGTAATGGATAAATATAGGATGTGTTATATGTATATGTAATGGATACATATAGGATGTGTTAAATGTATATGTAATGGATAAATATAGGATGTGTTATATGTATATGTAATGGATAAATATAGGATGTGTTATATGGATGTGTTAAATGTATATGTAATGGATAAATCTAGGATGTGTTATGTGTATATGTAATGGATAAATATAGGATGTGTTATGTAATGGAAAATAATAGGATGTGTTATATGGATGTGTTAAATGTATATGTAATGGATAAATATAGGATGTGTTATGTAATGGATAAATAAAGGATGTGTTATATGTATATGTAATGGATAAATATAGGATGTGTTATGTAATGGATAAATAAAGGATGTGTTATATGTATATGTAATGGATAAAAATAGGATGTGTTATATGTATATGTAATGGGTACATATAGGATGTGTTACATGTATATGGAATGGATAAATATAGGATGTGTTATATGTATATGTAATGGAAAAATATAGGATGTGTTATATGGATGTGTTAAATGTATATGTAATGGATAAATATAGGATGTGTTATGTAATTAATAAATATAGGATGTGGTATATGTATATGTAATGGGTACATATAGGATGTGTTACATGTATATGTAATGGATAAATATAGGATGTGTCATATGTATATGTAATGGATAAATATAGTATGTGTCATCTCTCATCTCTCATCTTTAACAGCTTATCCGGGGTCGGGTCGCGGGGGTAGCAGCTCTAGCAGGGGACCCCAAACTTCCCTTTCCCGGGCAACATTAGCCAGCTCTGACTGGGGAATCCTGAGGAGTTCCCAGGCCAGTGTGGAGATATAATCTCTCCACCTAGTCCTGGGTCTTCCCCGAGGTCTCCTCCCAGCTGGACGTGCCTGGAACAACTCTCTAGGGAGGCGCCCAGGTGGCATTCGTACAAGATGCCCGAACCACCTCAACTGGCTCCTTTCTACGCAAAGGAGCAGCGGCTCTACTCCGAGTTCCTCTCGGATGACTGAGCTTCTCACCCTATCCCTAAGGGAGAGGCCAGCCACCTTTCTGAGAAAACCCATTTCGGCCGCTTGTACCCGCGATCTCGTTCTTTCGGTCATGACCCAGCTTTCATGACCATAGGTGAGGGTAGGAACAAAGATTGACCGGTAGATCGAGAGCTTTGCCTTTCGCCTCAGCTCTCTTTTCGTCACAGCGGGTGCGGTGAAGCGAATGCAACACCTCCCCCGCTGCTCCGATCCTCCGACCAATCTCCCGCTCCATTGTTCCCTCACTCGCGAACAAGACCCCGAGGTACTTGAACTCCTTCACTTGGAGTAAGGACTCATTCCCTACCCGGAGTAGGCACTCCACCGGTTTCCTACTGAGAGTCATGGCCTCAGATTTAGAGGTGCTAACCCTCATCCCAGCCACTTCACACTCGGCTGCAAACCGATCCAGTGAGTGCTGAAGGTCACCGACCGATGAGGCCATCAGGACCACATCATCCGCAAAAAGCAGTGATGTGACCATCAGCCCACCGAACGGGAACCCCTCCCCCCCATGACTACGCCTTGATATCCTGTCCATGAATATTACAAACAGGATTGGTGACAAAGCGCAGCCCTGGCGGAGGCCAACCCCCACCGGGAACGAATCCGACTTACTGCCGAGGACACGGACACAGTTCATGTGTCATATGAATATGTAATGGAAAAAATAGGATGTGTTATATTATAATGGATAAATATTAAATGTTATATGTAATTGAATAAATCTAGGATGTGTTTATGTAATGGATAAATATAGGATGTGTTATATGAATATGTATTGGAAAAATATAGGATGTGTTAAATTATATGTAATGGATAAATATAGGATGTGTTATATGTATATGTAATGGATAAATATAGGATGTGTTATATGGATGTAATGTTAAATGTATATGTAATGGATAAATCTAGGATGTGTTATGTGTATATGTAATGGATAAATATAGGATGTGTTATGTAATGGAAAATAATAGGATGTGTTATATGGATGTGTTAAATGTATATGTAATGGATAAATATAGGATGTAATGGTTATGTAATGGATAAATAAAGGATGTTTTATATGTATATGTAATGGATAAATATAGGATGTGTTATGTAATGGATAAATAAAGGATGTGTTATATGTATATGTAATGGATAAAAATAGGATGTGTTTTATGTATATGTAATGGGTACATATAGGATGTGTTACATGTATATGGAATGGATAAATATAGGATGTGTTATATGTATATGTAATGGAAAAATATAGGATGTGTTATATGGATGTGTTAAATGTATATGTAATGGATAAATATAGGATGTGTTATGTAATTAATAAATATAGGATGTGGTATATGTATATGTAATGGATACATATAGGATGTGTTACATGTATATGTAATGGATAAATATAGGATGTGTCATATGTATATGTAATGGATAAATATAGTATGTGTCATCTCTCATCTCTCATCTTTAACAGCTTATCCGGGGTCGGGTCGCGGGGTAGCAGCTCTAGCAGGGGACCCCAAACTTCCCTTTCCCGGGCAACATTAGCCAGCTCTGACTGGGGAATCCTGAGGAGTTCCCAGGCCAGTGTGGAGATATAATCTCTCCACCTAGTCCTGGGTCTTCCCGAGGTCTCCTCCCAGCTGGACGTGCCTGGAACAACTCTCTAGGGAGGCGCCCAGGTGGCATTCGTACAAGATGCCCGAACCACCTCAACTGGCTCCTTTCTACGCAAAGGAGCAGCGGCTCTACTCCGAGTTCCTCTCGGATGACTGAGCTTCTCACCCTATCCCTAAGGGAGAGGCCAGCCACCTTTCTGAGAAAACCCATTTCGGCCGCTTGTACCCGCGATCTCGTTCTTTCGGTCATGACCCAGCTTTCATGACCATAGGTGAGGGTAGGAACAAAGATTGACCGGTAGATCGAGAGCTTTGCCTTTCGCCTCAGCTCTCTTTTCGTCACAGCGGGTGCGGTGAAGCGAATGCAACACCTCCCCCGCTGCTCCGATCCTCCGACCAATCTCCCGCTCCATTGTTCCCTCACTCGCGAACAAGACCCCGAGGTACTTGAACTCCTTCACTTGGAGTAAGGACTCATTCCCTACCCGGAGTAGGCACTCCACCGGTTTCCTACTGAGAGTCATGGCCTCAGATTTAGAGGTGCTAACCCTCATCCCAGCCACTTCACACTCGGCTGCAAACCGATCCAGTGAGTGCTGAAGGTCACCGACCGATGAGGCCATCAGGACCACATCATCCGCAAAAAGCAGTGATGTGACCATCAGCCCACCGAACGGGAACCCCTCCCCCCCATGACTACGCCTTGATATCCTGTCCATGAATATTACAAACAGGATTGGTGACAAAGCGCAGCCCTGGCGGAGGCCAACCCCCACCGGGAACGAATCCGACTTACTGCCGAGGACACGGACACAGTTCATGTGTCATATGAATATGTAATGGAAAAATATAGGATGTGTGTTATATGTATAGTAATGGATAAATATAGAATATGTTATATGTAATTGAATAAAAAAGGATGTGTTATATGTAATGGATAAATATAGGACGTGTTATATGAATATGTATTGGAAAAATATAGGATGTGTTATATGTAATGGATAAATATAGAATGTGTTATATGTATATGTAATGGATAAATATAGGATGTGTTATATGAATATGTAATGGAAAAATATAGGATGTGTTATATGTAATGGATAAATGTAGGATGTGTTATATGAATATGTAATGGATAAATATAGGATGTGTTATATGTAATGGATTAATATAGGATGTGTTATATATGTAATGGATACATATAGGATGTTTTATATGTATATGTAATGGATAAATATAGGATGTGTTATATGTAATGGATTAATATAGGATGTGTTATATATGTAATGGATACATATAGGATGTTTTATATGTATATGTAATGGATAAATATAGGATGTGTTATATGTAATGGATTAATATAGGATGTGTTATATGTAGTGTATAAATATAGGATCTGTTATATGTATATGTAATGGATACATTTTGGATATGTTATATGTAATGTAATGGATACATATAGGATGTGTTATGTGTATATGTAATGGATAAATATAGGATGTGTTTTATGAATATGTATTGGATTAATATAGGATGTGTTATATGTAATGGGTGCATAAAGGATGTGTTATGTGTATATGTAATGGATAAATATAGGATGTGTTTTATGAATATGTAATGGATTATTATAGGATGTGTTATATGTATATGTAATGGATAAATATAGCATGTGTTATATGTAATTGAATAAAAATAGGATATGTTATATGTATATGTAATGGATACATATAGCATGTGTTATATGTATTTGTAATGGATAAATATAGGATGTGTTATATATATATATATATATATATATATATATATGTAATGGATACATATAGGATGTGTTACGTATATATCTAATGGATAAATATAGGATGTGATATATATATATATATATATATACACATAATCATCTGGCAGTCGGCTAATATACAACATAAATCAAAACAAAAGCAATTCTGAAAAAATATTGATCAATTATAAATTATGTCTATAACACACCACAATATGGAAAAAGTGACTGTTTTGAACACTCTTACACTATACATTGTGTAAGATTGGGGTTCAATAAATGAACGTCTGGCATTTGAGAAGTTTTAGAACATTGGAACATTCATGTTGCTTATCAGTCACATTACATACATCAGAGATAAGGTCTAGGGAATTTAAGACCATTTTGTCTATTTGGTTGTTTGATTTAAGTTTACATTACTCATATTTGAACTTTGCAATCGTTAAAAATGTACCTTACTTATTAAAACATTAATAAAGATTCAAGTAAAGTACATACCCAAGGTGTAATAAATTGCTGTTATTTTCTGTGCCTTCATTTTGAACTTATTCATGCAGTTTTTCTCTGAAAATACAAAATTGACAAACTGTGTTAAGCATGGTTTTTACTAGTTGCCATGGTGAACTTTATTCAAAGGAAATCATATTTGGTTTGCACTTCAAGTAGATAATAAATATAATGCTTGCAGCAAACAGTGCATATGTATGGAGTTAGAATCCTGACGAAACCCCAAAAACACACAAAGCCTGTTTTACGCACGCCCGACGATTCACAGACATACTCAGTGTGGTTTGCAAATACAAAACGTAATTCACAAACTTATGCATTTTGTTCTGCAAATAAGAAATGTACCTATCAAACGAATACAGTAAGTTTTACACATACAAAAAACTTTTTCTTCAATGACAAAAATTACAAATGACAAACTAAAATACACTAGAAACACTGTCACGTGACTTTTGTCACTATTTTTCCGCCTTGCTGATCCACACACAAATGTTTTCAGATCCACACACAAATGCCACCCAGCAAACATTAGACGTCTAATCGACGTGCAGATCATGTCTAAATCGCGTCGGTCCGTCGAAGACCAATTCTGAAAGTCTATTCAGCGTGCAAACTAGGTCTGTTTTTCGACGTCTAAACATGACCCGACTTGCACGTGAATATGCCGTTCAACATTTCGACGTCGCTTTTTGGGATGTCATTTGGACGTCTTAAACAGGTGCGGGATTGACATCAGTGATAGTTCATTTTTTGACAAATTTGTCATTCAAGATGATTTGTGATTTTAAAAAAATTCTTACACGAGTACATTCGATTTTGTTTTTTTACATTTTCCCGTTTTCCCTCTACTGGTTTATTTCATGTTTTTAAAACTAATTAATTAATGAATTTACTTATGCATGTATTTTTGGAAATGCAATTTAAATTATTTCAACCAGGCAGTACGTAATCTTAACCCAACCAGTACACCACTCTGATTGGCTAAGGCAGCTCCGACCCAAGCAGTAAACGCCACTCTGATTGGCCGAGGCCAACGAAGATAGATTGGCTGATGCAACACAACAGGAACCACTGTGTTCGAAAAAATATCAGTATTAAACCACCGGCTTGCTTCTACTTAGTTTAAGGTAAGTTCGTTCATGTTAGTTAATTTTATGTTTATTCATGTATTTATAATGTTCGCTGTGTTTGCTTTGTTGTCTTCTTACACCGTCTTAACCTGTTGTGGCTACAATTAGCATTGCATCTCTTCCCATCAGCTAATGTAGCTAAACATTGTCCATGGCTAAACTTGAATTGGAAATACTTTTGAAAACGACCGTTGTACCTAAAGATATTCACGTTAACCGAATATGTAACGTGCAGCTCGATCGCTAACATGCACGATACACTAGGCATTTGGATTTTCGCGTGGCTACGCCTGGATCGCTTGTCGCTGGTCACTTGTGGGCGTGTATGAGGGCGTGTATGTTTTTTTGGTTGCGACGCAGAAAGTTTACAGTTCAGTATTCCAATGCACACTTTTGCTAAGAATTAGGTTGATGAAAATAGACCAGATTAATCATAATTCAACATTTTCTATAAGCAGGGTGAAAAAGTAGTTTCAGTAGTTGTTACTATGATTGTTTGTGTCATGACGACGTATTACGTTTGCTCAATATGCATTTTTATTTAAGCATTCTTGACAAATGAAAATACTTCCCGCTCATAATACATATTTGTGGAGGGAATAATTGCATATAAATTGATTCACACAAAAAGATCTCTATTTCAAACATGGATAACGAGAGAAAGAGGCTTGTTGCATTATCATTGCTGCTTCATCGCAGGGTGTTGCGCCGGCAGCACCGTTCCATTTGGGTGAACCCTATTCTTTTGTCCCGAGAAACTCATGGGGAGTACCATAGGGTTGTACAGGAACTCATGGGGAGTACCATAGGGTTGTACAGGAACTCATGGGGAGTACCATAGGCTTGTACAGGAACTCATGGGGAGTACCATAGGCTTGTACAGGAACTCATGGGGAGTACCATAGGCTTGTACAGGAACTCATGGGGAGTACCATAGGCTTGTACAGGAACTCATGGGGAGTACCATAGACTTGTACAGGAACTCATGGGGAGTACCATAGACTTGTACAGGAACTCATGGGGAGTACCATAGGCTTGTACAGGAACTCATGGGGAGTACCATAGGCTTGTACAGGAACTCATGGGGAGTACCATAGGCTTGTAGAGGAACTCATGGGGAGTACCATAGGCTTGTACAGGAACTCATGGGGAGTACCATAGGCTTGTACAGGAACTACGCCGTGACGATGCCTGGTTCCAGGGTTATTTTCGGCTCACCAGGCCGAGTTTAGTAGATTGGGATTCCGGGTTAAAAATTACTAATCGATTCCAGAAACTGTGTCCTAATGTGATTCTTTTATTTCGCTTTTAGGTACCTTGCAACTGGGGACTCATTTAAAACGATATCCTACAGTTTCCGTGTAGGGCACTGCACTGTAGGACAGATTGTCTTGGATGTGGCCAGGGCTATCTGGGAGTCCCTGATGGAGGAGTACATGCCCCTCCCAAAGAAAGAGGACTGGAGGACCATTGCGGCAGGCTACCATCAGCGTTGGAACTTTCCGACGCCCTAAAATAACTATGTAGTTATATAGGCCTAGCTTAATGAATGAGTTTACAAATACAGTATGGACAAATTCGAAAGACAAACTGTCACCATTTCAAGTAGATTGAAGAAATTATACAGAAATGTAATTCTAATAAGAGTTAAACATATTTTACAAAATGCATCCTCAAAGTGAGGTATCTTGTCAGCTAATGATAAGAAATAATCAACATTGTAGCCTACAATAAAAAACAAGGAAAATTGATTGATTGATTGATAATAACTTTATTTGTAGAAATGAAAACTAAACTACGATAATAGAACAAACTGATATTAATATAACATATTTTAAAAATAATATTGTGTAAACGCTATAATTCAACTTAACTCGGACTGTTCTGCCTCATACACAAGCCTGTGGATATTACATGTTAGACCTGCCCTGTTTGCAGGTGTCAACCTCTAGACCTGCCTGTGGATATTACATGTTAGACCTGCCCTGTTTGCAGGTGTCAACCTCTAGACCTGCCTGTGGATATTACATGTTAGACCTGCCCTGTTTGCTGGTGTCAACCTCTAGACCTGCCTGTGGATATTACATGTTAGACCTGCCCTGTTTGCTTTGCAGGTGTCAACCTCTAGACCTGCCTGTGGATATTACATGTTAGACCTGCCCTGTTTGCAGGTGTCAACCTCTAGACCTGCCTGTGGATATTACATGTTAGACCTGCCCTGTTTGCAGGTGTCAACCTCTAGACCTGCCTGTGGATATTACATGTTAGACCTGCCCTGTTTGCAGGTGTCAACCTCTAGACCTGCCTGTGGATATTACATGTTAGACCTGCCCTGTTTGCAGGTGTCAACCTCTAGACCTGCCTGTGGATATTACATGTTAGACCTGCCCTGTTTGCAGGTGTCAACCTCTAGACCTGCCTGTGGATATTACATGTTAGACCTGCCCTGTTTGCAGGTGTCAACCTCTAGACCTGCCTGTGGATATTACATGTTAGACCTGCCCTGTTTGCTGGTGTCAACCTCTAGACCTGCCTGTGGATATTACATGTTAGACCTGCCCTGTTTGCTGGTGTCAACCTCTAGACCTGCCTGTGGATATTACATGTTAGACCTGCCCTGTTTGCAGGTGTCAACCTCTAGACCTGCCTGTGGATATTACATGTTAGACCTGCCCTGTTTGCAGGTGTCAACCTCTAGACCTGCCTGTGGATATTACATGTTAGACCTGCCCTGTTTGCAGGTGTCAACCTCTAGACCTGCCTGTGGATATTACATGTTAGACCTGCCCTGTTTGCAGGTGTCAACCTCTAGACCTGCCTGTGGATATTACATGTTAGACCTGCCCTGTTTGCTGGTGTCAACCTCTAGACCTGCCTGTGGATATTACATGTTAGACCTGCCCTGTTTGCAGGTGTCAACCTCTAGACCTGCCTGTGGATATTACATGTTAGACCTGCCCTGTTTGCAGGTGTCAACCTCTAGACCTGCCTGTGGATATTACATGTTAGACCTGCCCTGTTTGCAGGTGTCAACCTCTAGACCTGCCTGTGGATATTACATGTTAGACCTGCCCTGTTTGCAGGTGTCAACCTCTAGACCTGCCTGTGGATATTACATGTTAGACCTGCCCTGTTTGCAGGTGTCAACCTCTAGACCTGCCTGTGGATATTACATGTTAGACCTGCCCTGTTTGCAGGTGTCAACCTCTAGACCTGCCTGTGGATATTACATGTTAGACCTGCCCTGTTTGCAGGTGTCAACCTCTAGACCTGCCTGTGGATATTACATGTTAGACCTGCCCTGTTTGCAGGTGTCAACCTCTAGACCTGCCTGTGGATATTACATGTTAGACCTGCCCTGTTTGCAGGTGTCAACCTCTAGACCTGCCTGTGGATATTACATGTTAGACCTGCCCTGTTTGCAGGTGTCAACCTCTAGACCTGCCTGTGGATATTACATGTTAGACCTGCCCTGTTTGCAGGTGTCAACCTCTAGACCTGCCTGTGGATATTACATGTTAGACCTGCCCTGTTTGCAGGTGTCAACCTCTAGACCTGCCTGTGGATATTACATGTTAGACCTGCCCTGTTTGCAGGTGTCAACCTCTAGACCTGCCTGTGGATATTACATGTTAGACCTGCCCTGTTTGCTCTAGACCTGCCTGTGGATATTACATGTTAGACCTGCCCTGTTTGCAGGTGTCAACCTCTAGACCTGCCTGTGGATATTACATGTTAGACCTGCCCTGTTTGCAGGTGTCAACCTCTAGACCTGCCTGTGGATATTACATGTTAGACCTGCCCTGTTTGCAGGTGTCAACCTCTAGACCTGCCTGTGGATATTACATGTTAGACCTGCCCTGTTTGCAGGTGTCAACCTCTAGACCTGCCTGTGGATATTACATGTTAGACCTGCCCTGTTTGCAGGTGTCAACCTCTAGACCTGCCTGTGGATATTACATGTTAGACCTGCCCTGTTTGCAGGTGTCAACCTCTAGACCTGCCTGTGGATATTACATGTTAGACCTGCCCTGTTTGCAGGTGTCAACCTCTAGACCTGCCTGTGGATATTACATGTTAGACCTGCCCTGTTTGCAGGTGTCAACCTCTAGACCTGCCTGTGGATATTACATGTTAGACCTGCCCTGTTTGCAGGTGTCAACCTCTAGACCTGCCTGTGGATATTACATGTTAGACCTGCCCTGTTTGCAGGTGTCAACCTCTAGACCTGCCTGTGGATATTACATGTTAGACCTGCCCTGTTTGCAGGTGTCAACCTCTAGACCTGCCTGTGGATATTACATGTTAGACCTGCCCTGTTTGCAGGTGTCAACCTCTAGACCTGCCTGTGGATATTACATGTTAGACCTGCCCTGTTTGCAGGTGTCAACCTCTAGACCTGCCTGTGGATATTACATGTTAGACCTGCCCTGTTTGCAGGTGTCAACCTCTAGACCTGCCTGTGGATATTACATGTTAGACCTGCCCTGTTTGCAGGTGTCAACCTCTAGACCTGCCTGTGGATATTACATGTTAGACCTGCCCTGTTTGCAGGTGTCAACCTCTAGACCTGCCTGTGGATATTACATGTTAGACCTGCCCTGTTTGCAGGTGTCAACCTCTAGACCTGCCTGTGGATATTACATGTTAGACCTGCCCTGTTTGCAGGTGTCAACCTCTAGACCTGCCTGTGGATATTACATGTTAGACCTGCCCTGTTTGCAGGTGTCAACCTCTAGACCTGCCTGTGGATATTACATGTTAGACCTGCCCTGTTTGCAGGTGTCAACCTCTAGACCTGCCTGTGGATATTACATGTTAGACCTGCCCTGTTTGCAGGTGTCAACCTCTAGACCTGCCTGTGGATATTACATGTTAGACCTGCCCTGTTTGCAGGTGTCAACCTCTAGACCTGCCTGTGGATATTACATGTTAGACCTGCCCTGTTTGCAGGTGTCAACCTGCCCTGTTTAGACCTGCCTGTGGATATTACATGTTAGACCTGCCCTGTTTGCAGGTGTCAACCTCTAGACCTGCCTGTGGATATTACATGTTAGACCTGCCCTGTTTGCAGGTGTCAACCTCTAGACCTGCCTGTGGATATTACATGTTAGACCTGCCCTGTTTGCAGGTGTCAACCTCTAGACCTGCCTGTGGATATTACATGTTAGACCTGCCCTGTTTGCAGGTGTCAACCTCTAGACCTGCCTGTGGATATTACATGTTAGACCTGCCCTGTTTGCAGGTGTCAACCTCTAGACCTGCCTGTGGATATTACATGTTAGACCTGCCCTGTTTGCAGGTGTCAACCTCTAGACCTGCCTGTGGATATTACATGTTAGACCTGCCCTGTTTGCAGGTGTCAACCTCTAGACCTGCCTGTGGATATTACATGTTAGACCTGCCCTGTTTGCAGGTGTCAACCTCTAGACCTGCCTGTGGATATTACATGTTAGACCTGCCCTGTTTGCAGGTGTCAACCTCTAGACCTGCCTGTGGATATTACATGTTAGACCTGCCCTGTTTGCAGGTGTCAACCTCTAGACCTGCCTGTGGATATTACATGTTAGACCTGCCCTGTTTGCAGGTGTCAACCTCTAGACCTGCCTGTGGATATTACATGTTAGACCTGCCCTGTTTGCAGGTGTCAACCTCTAGACCTGCCTGTGGATATTACATGTTAGACCTGCCCTGTTTGCAGGTGTCAACCTCTAGACCTGCCTGTGGATATTACATGTTAGACCTGCCCTGTTTGCAGGTGTCAACCTCTAGACCTGCCCATGTTTTGTTTGCAGGTGTCAACCTCTAGACCTGCCTGTGGATATTACATGTTAGACCTGCCCTGTTTGCAGGTGTCAACCTCTAGACCTGCCTGTGGATATTACATGTTAGACCTGCCCTGTTTGCAGGTGTCAACCTCTAGACCTGCCTGTGGATATTACATGTTAGACCTGCCCTGTTTGCAGGTGTCAACCTCTAGACCTGCCTGTGGATATTACATGTTAGACCTGCCCTGTTTGCAGGTGTCAACCTCTAGACCTGCCTGTGGATATTACATGTTAGACCTGCCCTGTTTGCAGGTGTCAACCTCTAGACCTGCCTGTTACATGTTAGACCTGCCCTGTTTGCAGGTGTCAACCTCTAGACCTGCCTGTGGATATTACATGTTAGACCTGCCCTGTTTGCAGGTGTCAACCTCTAGACCTGCCTGTGGATATTACATGTTAGACCTGCCCTGTTTGCAGGTGTCAACCTCTAGACCTGCCTGTGGATATTACATGTTAGACCTGCCCTGTTTGCAGGTGTCAACCTCTAGACCTGCCTGTGGATATTACATGTTAGACCTGCCCTGTTTGCAGGTGTCAACCTCTAGACCTGCCTGTGGATATTACATGTTAGACCTGCCCTGTTTGCAGGTGTCAACCTCTAGACCTGCCTGTGGATATTACATGTTAGACCTGCCCTGTTTGCAGGTGTCAACCTCTAGACCTGCCTGTGGATATTACATGTTAGACCTGCCCTGTTTGCAGGTGTCAACCTCTAGACCTGCCTGTGGATATTACATGTTAGACCTGCCCTGTTTGCAGGTGTCAACCTCTAGACCTGCCTGTGGATATTACATGTTAGACCTGCCCTGTTTGCAGGTGTCAACCTCTAGACCTGCCTGTGGATATTACATGTTAGACCTGCCCTGTTTGCAGGTGTCAACCTCTAGACCTGCCTGTGGATATTACATGTTAGACCTGCCCTGTTTGCAGGTGTCAACCTCTAGACCTGCCTGTGGATATTACATGTTAGACCTGCCCTGTTTGCAGGTGTCAACCTCTAGACCTGCCTGTGGATATTACATGTTAGACCTGCCCTGTTTGCAGGTGTCAACCTCTAGACCTGCCTGTGGATATTACATGTTAGACCTGCCCTGTTTGCAGGTGTCAACCTCTAGACCTGCCTGTGGATATTACATGTTAGACCTGCCCTGTTTGCAGGTGTCAACCTCTAGACCTGCCTGTGGATATTACATGTTAGACCTGCCCTGTTTGCAGGTGTCAACCTCTAGACCTGCCTGTGGATATTACATGTTAGACCTGCCCTGTTTGCAGGTGTCAACCTCTAGACCTGCCTGTGGATATTACATGTTAGACCTGCCCTGTTTGCAGGTGTCAACCTCTAGACCTGCCTGTGGATATTACATGTTAGACCTGCCCTGTTTGCAGGTGTCAACCTCTAGACCTGCCTGTGGATATTACATGTTAGACCTGCCCTGTTTGCAGGTGTCAACCTCTAGACCTGCCTGTGGATATTACATGTTAGACCTGCCCTGTTTGCAGGTGTCAACCTCTAGACCTGCCTGTGGATATTACATGTTAGACCTGCCCTGTTTGCAGGTGTCAACCTCTAGACCTGCCTGTGGATATTACATGTTAGACCTGCCCTGTTTGCAGGTGTCAACCTCTAGACCTGCCTGTGGATATTACATGTTAGACCTGCCCTGTTTGCAGGTGTCAACCTCTAGACCTGCCTGTGGATATTACATGTTAGACCTGCCCTGTTTGCAGGTGTCAACCTCTAGACCTGCCTGTGGATATTACATGTTAGACCTGCCCTGTTTGCAGGTGTCAACCTCTAGACCTGCCTGTGGATATTACACCTGCCCTGTTTGTTAGACCTGCCCTGTTTGCAGGTGTCAACCTCTAGACCTGCCTGTGGATATTACATGTTAGACCTGCCCTGTTTGCAGGTGTCAACCTCTAGACCTGCCTGTGGATATTACATGTTAGACCTGCCCTGTTTGCAGGTGTCAACCTCTAGACCTGCCTGTGGATATTACATGTTAGACCTGCCCTGTTTGCAGGTGTCAACCTCTAGACCTGCCTGTGGATATTACATGTTAGACCTGCCCTGTTTGCAGGTGTCAACCTCTAGACCTGCCTGTGGATATTACATGTTAGACCTGCCCTGTTTGCAGGTGTCAACCTCTAGACCTGCCTGTGGATATTACATGTTAGACCTGCCCTGTTTGCAGGTGTCAACCTCTAGACCTGCCTGTGGATATTACATGTTAGACCTGCCCTGTTTGCAGGTGTCAACCTCTAGACCTGCCTGTGGATATTACATGTTAGACCTGCCCTGTTTGCAGGTGTCAACCTCTAGACCTGCCTGTGGATATTACATGTTAGACCTGCCCTGTTTGCAGGTGTCAACCTCTAGACCTGCCTGTGGATATTACATGTTAGACCTGCCCTGTTTGCAGGTGTCAACCTCTAGACCTGCCTGTGGATATTACATGTTAGACCTGCCCTGTTTGCAGGTGTCAACCTCTAGACCTGCCTGTGGATATTACATGTTAGACCTGCCCTGTTTGCAGGTGTCAACCTCTAGACCTGCCTGTGGATATTACATGTTAGACCTGCCCTGTTTGCAGGTGTCAACCTCTAGACCTGCCTGTGGATATTACATGTTAGACCTGCCCTGTTTGCAGGTGTCAACCTCTAGACCTGCCTGTGGATATTACATGTTAGACCTGCCCTGTTTGCAGGTGTCAACCTCTAGACCTGCCTGTGGATATTACATGTTAGACCTGCCCTGTTTGCAGGTGTCAACCTCTAGACCTGCCTGTGGATATTACATGTTAGACCTGCCCTGTTTGCAGGTGTCAACCTCTAGACCTGCCTGTGGATATTACATGTTAGACCTGCCCTGTTTGCAGGTGTCAACCTCTAGACCTGCCTGTGGATATTACATGTTAGACCTGCCCTGTTTGCAGGTGTCAACCTCTAGACCTGCCTGTGGATATTACATGTTAGACCTGCCCTGTTTGCAGGTGTCAACCTCTAGACCTGCCTGTGGATATTACATGTTAGACCTGCCCTGTTTGCAGGTGTCAACCTCTAGACCTGCCTGTGGATATTACATGTTAGACCTGCCCTGTTTGCAGGTGTCAACCTCTAGACCTGCCTGTGGATATTACATGTTAGACCTGCCCTGTTTGCAGGTGTCAACCTCTAGACCTGCCTGTGGATATTACATGTTAGACCTGCCCTGTTTGCAGGTGTCAACCTCTAGACCTGCCTGTGGATATTACATGTTAGACCTGCCCTGTTTGCAGGTGTCAACCTCTAGACCTGCCTGTGGATATTACATGTTAGACCTGCCCTGTTTGCAGGTGTCAACCTCTAGACCTGCCTGTGGATATTACATGTTAGACCTGCCCTGTTTGCAGGTGTCAACCTCTAGACCTGCCTGTGGATATTACATGTTAGACCTGCCCTGTTTGCAGGTGTCAACCTCTAGACCTGCCTGTGGATATTACATGTTAGACCTGCCCTGTTTGCAGGTGTCAACCTCTAGACCTGCCTGTGGATATTACATGTTAGACCTGCCCTGTTTGCAGGTGTCAACCTCTAGACCTGCCTGTGGATATTACATGTTAGACCTGCCCTGTTTGCAGGTGTCAACCTCTAGACCTGCCTGTGGATATTACATGTTAGACCTGCCCTGTTTGCAGGTGTCAACCTCTAGACCTGCCTGTGGATATTACATGTTAGACCTGCCCTGTTTGCAGGTGTCAACCTCTAGACCTGCCTGTGGATATTACATGTTAGACCTGCCCTGTTTGCAGGTGTCAACCTCTAGACCTGCCTGTGGATATTACATGTTAGACCTGCCCTGTTTGCAGGTGTCAACCTCTAGACCTGCCTGTGGATATTACATGTTAGACCTGCCCTGTTTGCAGGTGTCAACCTCTAGACCTGCCTGTGGATATTACATGTTAGACCTGCCCTGTTTGCAGGTGTCAACCTCTAGACCTGCCTGTGGATATTACATGTTAGACCTGCCCTGTTTGCAGGTGTCAACCTCTAGACCTGCCTGTGGATATTACATGTTAGACCTGCCCTGTTTGCAGGTGTCAACCTCTAGACCTGCCTGTGGATATTACATGTTAGACCTGCCCTGTTTGCAGGTGTCAACCTCTAGACCTGCCTGTGGATATTACATGTTAGACCTGCCCTGTTTGCAGGTGTCAACCTCTAGACCTGCCTGTGGATATTACATGTTAGACCTGCCCTGTTTGCAGGTGTCAACCTCTAGACCTGCCTGTGGATATTACATGTTAGACCTGCCCTGTTTGCAGGTGTCAACCTCTAGACCTGCCTGTGGATATTACATGTTAGACCTGCCCTGTTTGCAGGTGTCAACCTCTAGACCTGCCTGTGGATATTACATGTTAGACCTGCCCTGTTTGCAGGTGTCAACCTCTAGACCTGCCTGTGGATATTACATGTTAGACCTGCCCTGTTTGCAGGTGTCAACCTCTAGACCTGCCTGTGGATATTACATGTTAGACCTGCCCTGTTTGCAGGTGTCAACCTCTAGACCTGCCTGTGGATATTACATGTTAGACCTGCCCTGTTTGCAGGTGTCAACCTCTAGACCTGCCTGTGGATATTACATGTTAGACCTGCCCTGTTTGCAGGTGTCAACCTCTAGACCTGCCTGTGGATATTACATGTTAGACCTGCCCTGTTTGCAGGTGTCAACCTCTAGACCTGCCTGTGGATATTACATGTTAGACCTGCCCTGTTTGCAGGTGTCAACCTCTAGACCTGCCTGTGGATATTACATGTTAGACCTGCCCTGTTTGCAGGTGTCAACCTCTAGACCTGCCTGTGGATATTACATGTTAGACCTGCCCTGTTTGCAGGTGTCAACCTCTAGACCTGCCTGTGGATATTACATGTTAGACCTGCCCTGTTTGCAGGTGTCAACCTCTAGACCTGCCTGTGGATATTACATGTTAGACCTGCCCTGTTTGCAGGTGTCAACCTCTAGACCTGCCTGTGGATATTACATGTTAGACCTGCCCTGTTTGCAGGTGTCAACCTCTAGACCTGCCTGTGGATATTACATGTTAGACCTGCCCTGTTTGCAGGTGTCAACCTCTAGACCTGCCTGTGGATATTACATGTTAGACCTGCCCTGTTTGCAGGTGTCAACCTCTAGACCTGCCTGTGGATATTACATGTTAGACCTGCCCTGTTTGCAGGTGTCAACCTCTAGACCTGCCTGTGGATATTACATGTTAGACCTGCCCTGTTTGCAGGTGTCAACCTCTAGACCTGCCTGTGGATATTACATGTTAGACCTGCCCTGTTTGCAGGTGTCAACCTCTAGACCTGCCTGTGGATATTACATGTTAGACCTGCCCTGTTTGCAGGTGTCAACCTCTAGACCTGCCTGTGGATATTACATGTTAGACCTGCCCTGTTTGCAGGTGTCAACCTCTAGACCTGCCTGTGGATATTACATGTTAGACCTGCCCTGTTTGCAGGTGTCAACCTCTAGACCTGCCTGTGGATATTACATGTTAGACCTGCCCTGTTTGCAGGTGTCAACCTCTAGACCTGCCTGTGGATATTACATGTTAGACCTGCCCTGTTTGCAGGTGTCAACCTCTAGACCTGCCTGTGGATATTACATGTTAGACCTGCCCTGTTTGCAGGTGTCAACCTCTAGACCTGCCTGTGGATATTACATGTTAGACCTGCCCTGTTTGCAGGTGTCAACCTCTAGACCTGCCTGTGGATATTACATGTTAGACCTGCCCTGTTTGCAGGTGTCAGACCTGCCTGTGGATATTACATGTTAGACCTGCCCTGTTTGCAGGTGTCAACCTCTAGACCTGCCTGTGGATATTACATGTTAGACCTGCCCTGTTTGCAGGTGTCAACCTCTAGACCTGCCTGTGGATATTACATGTTAGACCTGCCCTGTTTGCAGGTGTCAACCTCTAGACCTGCCTGTGGATATTACATGTTAGACCTGCCCTGTTTGCAGGTGTCAACCTCTAGACCTGCCTGTGGATATTACATGTTAGACCTGCCCTGTTTGCAGGTGTCAACCTCTAGACCTGCCTGTGGATATTACATGTTAGACCTGCCCTGTTTGCAGGTGTCAACCTCTAGACCTGCCTGTGGATATTACATGTTAGACCTGCCCTGTTTGCAGGTGTCAACCTCTAGACCTGCCTGTGGATATTACATGTTAGACCTGCCCTGTTTGCAGGTGTCAACCTCTAGACCTGCCTGTGGATATTACATGTTAGACCTGCCCTGTTTGCAGGTGTCAACCTCTAGACCTGCCTGTGGATATTACATGTTAGACCTGCCCTGTTTGCAGGTGTCAACCTCTAGACCTGCCTGTGGATATTACATGTTAGACCTGCCCTGTTTGCAGGTGTCAACCTCTAGACCTGCCTGTGGATATTACATGTTAGACCTGCCCTGTTTGCAGGTGTCAACCTCTAGACCTGCCTGTGGATATTACATGTTAGACCTGCCCTGTTTGCAGGTGTCAACCTCTAGACCTGCCTGTGGATATTACATGTTAGACCTGCCCTGTTTGCAGGTGTCAACCTCTAGACCTGCCTGTGGATATTACATGTTAGACCTGCCCTGTTTGCAGGTGTCAACCTCTAGACCTGCCTGTGGATATTACATGTTAGACCTGCCCTGTTTGCAGGTGTCAACCTCTAGACCTGCCTGTGGATATTACATGTTAGACCTGCCCTGTTTGCAGGTGTCAACCTCTAGACCTGCCTGTGGATATTACATGTTAGACCTGCCCTGTTTGCAGGTGTCAACCTCTAGACCTGCCTGTGGATATTACATGTTAGACCTGCCCTGTTTGCAGGTGTCAACCTCTAGACCTGCCTGTGGATATTACATGTTAGACCTGCCCTGTTTGCAGGTGTCAACCTCTAGACCTGCCTGTGGATATTACATGTTAGACCTGCCCTGTTTGCAGGTGTCAACCTCTAGACCTGCCTGTGGATATTACATGTTAGACCTGCCCTGTTTGCAGGTGTCAACCTCTAGACCTGCCTGTGGATATTACATGTTAGACCTGCCCTGTTTGCAGGTGTCAACCTCTAGACCTGCCTGTGGATATTACATGTTAGACCTGCCCTGTTTGCAGGTGTCAACCTCTAGACCTGCCTGTGGATATTACATGTTAGACCTGCCCCAGGTGTTTGGCATGTTAGACCTGCCCTGTTTGCAGGTGTCAACCTCTAGACCTGCCTGTGGATATTACATGTTAGACCTGCCCTGTTTGCAGGTGTCAACCTCTAGACCTGCCTGTGGATATTACATGTTAGACCTGCCCTGTTTGCAGGTGTCAACCTCTAGACCTGCCTGTGGATATTACATGTTAGACCTGCCCTGTTTGCAGGTGTCTAGACCTGCCTGTGGATATTACATGTTAGACCTGCCCTGTTTGCAGGTGTCAACCTCTAGACCTGCCTGTGGATATTACATGTTAGACCTGCCCTGTTTGCAGGTGTCAACCTCTAGACCTGCCTGTGGATATTACATGTTAGACCTGCCCTGTTTGCAGGTGTCAACCTCTAGACCTGCCTGTGGATATTACATGTTAGACCTGCCCTGTTTGCAGGTGTCAACCTCTAGACCTGCCTGTGGATATTACATGTTAGACCTGCCCTGTTTGCAGGTGTCAACCTCTAGACCTGCCTGTGGATATTACATGTTAGACCTGCCCTGTTTGCAGGTGTCAACCTCTAGACCTGCCTGTGGATATTACATGTTAGACCTGCCCTGTTTGCAGGTGTCAACCTCTAGACCTGCCTGTGGATATTACATGTTAGACCTGCCCTGTTTGCAGGTGTCAACCTCTAGACCTGCCTGTGGATATTACATGTTAGACCTGCCCTGTTTGCAGGTGTCAACCTCTAGACCTGCCTGTGGATATTACATGTTAGACCTGCCCTGTTTGCAGGTGTCAACCTCTAGACCTGCCTGTGGATATTACATGTTAGACCTGCCCTGTTTGCAGGTGTCAACCTCTAGACCTGCCTGTGGATATTACATGTTAGACCTGCCCTGTTTGCAGGTGTCAACCTCTAGACCTGCCTGTGGATATTACATGTTAGACCTGCCCTGTTTGCAGGTGTCAACCTCTAGACCTGCCTGTGGATATTACATGTTAGACCTGCCCTGTTTGCAGGTGTCAACCTCTAGACCTGCCTGTGGATATTACATGTTAGACCTGCCCTGTTTGCAGGTGTCAACCTCTAGACCTGCCTGTGGATATTACATGTTAGACCTGCCCTGTTTGCAGGTGTCAACCTCTAGACCTGCCTGTGGATATTACATGTTAGACCTGCCCTGTTTGCAGGTGTCAACCTCTAGACCTGCCTGTGGATATTACATGTTAGACCTGCCCTGTTTGCAGGTGTCAACCTCTAGACCTGCCTGTGGATATTACATGTTAGACCTGCCCTGTTTGCAGGTGTCAACCTCTAGACCTGCCTGTGGATATTACATGTTAGACCTGCCCTGTTTGCAGGTGTCAACCTCTAGACCTGCCTGTGGATATTACATGTTAGACCTGCCCTGTTTGCAGGTGTCAACCTCTAGACCTGCCTGTGGATATTACATGTTAGACCTGCCCTGTTTGCTGGTGTCAACCTCTAGACCTGCCTGTGGATATTACATGTTAGACCTGCCCTGTTTGCTGGTGTCAACCTCTAGACCTGCCTGTGGATATTACATGTTAGACCTGCCCTGTTTGCAGGTGTCAACCTCTAGACCTGCCTGTGGATATTACATGTTAGACCTGCCCTGTTTGCTGGTGTCAACCTCTAGACCTGCCTGTGGATATTACATGTTAGACCTGCCCTGTTTGCAGGTGTCAACCTCTAGACCTGCCTGTGGATATTACATGTTAGACCTGCCCTGTTTGCAGGTGTCAACCTCTAGACCTGCCTGTGGATATTACATGTTAGACCTGCCCTGTTTGCAGGTGTCAACCTCTAGACCTGCCTGTGGATATTACATGTTAGACCTGCCCTGTTTGCAGGTGTCAACCTCTAGACCTGCCTGTGGATATTACATGTTAGACCTGCCCTGTTTGCAGGTGTCAACCTCTAGACCTGCCTGTGGATATTACATGTTAGACCTGCCCTGTTTGCAGGTGTCAACCTCTAGACCTGCCTGTGGATATTACATGTTAGACCTGTGGCCCTGCCCTGTTTGCAGGTGTCAACCTCTAGACCTGCCTGTGGATATTACATGTTAGACCTGCCCTGTTTGCAGGTGTCAACCTCTAGACCTGCCTGTGGATATTACATGTTAGACCTGCCCTGTTTGCAGGTGTCAACCTCTAGACCTGCCTGTGGATATTACATGTTAGACCTGCCCTGTTTGCAGGTGTCAACCTCTAGACCTGCCTGTGGATATTACATGTTAGACCTGCCCTGTTTGCAGGTGTCAACCTCTAGACCTGCCTGTGGATATTACATGTTAGACCTGCCCTGTTTGCAGGTGTCAACCTCTAGACCTGCCTGTGGATATTACATGTTAGACCTGCCCTGTTTGCAGGTGTCAACCTCTAGACCTGCCTGTGGATATTACATGTTAGACCTGCCCTGTTTGCAGGTGTCAACCTCTAGACCTGCCTGTGGATATTACATGTTAGACCTGCCCTGTTTGCAGGTGTCAACCTCTAGACCTGCCTGTGGATATTACATGTTAGACCTGCCCTGTTTGCAGGTGTCAACCTCTAGACCTGCCTGTGGATATTACATGTTAGACCTGCCCTGTTTGCAGGTGTCAACCTCTAGACCTGCCTGTGGATATTACATGTTAGACCTGCCCTGTTTGCAGGTGTCAACCTCTAGACCTGCCTGTGGATATTACATGTTAGACCTGCCCTGTTTGCAGGTGTCAACCTCTAGACCTGCCTGTGGATATTACATGTTAGACCTGCCCTGTTTGCAGGTGTCAACCTCTAGACCTGCCTGTGGATATTACATGTTAGACCTGCCCTGTTTGCAGGTGTCAACCTCTAGACCTGCCTGTGGATATTACATGTTAGACCTGCCCTGTTTGCAGGTGTCAACCTCTAGACCTGCCTGTGGATATTACATGTTAGACCTGCCCTGTTTGCAGGTGTCAACCTCTAGACCTGCCTGTGGATATTACATGTTAGACCTGCCCTGTTTGCAGGTGTCAACCTCTAGACCTGCCTGTGGATATTACATGTTAGACCTGCCCTGTTTGCAGGTGTCAACCTCTAGACCTGCCTGTGGATATTACATGTTAGACCTGCCCTGTTTGCAGGTGTCAACCTCTAGACCTGCCTGTGGATATTACATGTTAGACCTGCCCTGTTTGCAGGTGTCAACCTCTAGACCTGCCTGTGGATATTACATGTTAGACCTGCCCTGTTTGCAGGTGTCAACCTCTAGACCTGCCTGTGGATATTACATGTTAGACCTGCCCTGTTTGCAGGTGTCAACCTCTAGACCTGCCTGTGGATATTACATGTTAGACCTGCCCTGTTTGCAGGTGTCAACCTCTAGACCTGCCTGTGGATATTACATGTTAGACCTGCCCTGTTTGCAGGTGTCAACCTCTAGACCTGCCTGTGGATATTACATGTTAGACCTGCCCTGTTTGCAGGTGTCAACCTCTAGACCTGCCTGTGGATATTACATGTTAGACCTGCCCTGTTTGCAGGTGTCAACCTCTAGACCTGCCTGTGGATATTACATGTTAGACCTGCCCTGTTTGCAGGTGTCAACCTCTAGACCTGCCTGTGGATATTACATGTTAGACCTGCCCTGTTTGCAGGTGTCAACCTCTAGACCTGCCTGTGGATATTACATGTTAGACCTGCCCTGTTTGCAGGTGTCAACCTCTAGACCTGCCTGTGGATATTACATGTTAGACCTGCCCTGTTTGCAGGTGTCAACCTCTAGACCTGCCTGTGGATATTACATGTTAGACCTGCCCTGTTTGCAGGTGTCAACCTCTAGACCTGCCTGTGGATATTACATGTTAGACCTGCCCTGTTTGCAGGTGTCAACCTCTAGACCTGCCTGTGGATATTACATGTTAGACCTGCCCTGTTTGCAGGTGTCAACCTCTAGACCTGCCTGTGGATATTACATGTTAGACCTGCCCTGTTTGCAGGTGTCAACCTCTAGACCTGCCTGTGGATATTACATGTTAGACCTGCCCTGTTTGCAGGTGTCAACCTCTAGACCTGCCTGTGGATATTACATGTTAGACCTGCCCTGTTTGCAGGTGTCAACCTGCCCTGTTTAGACCTGCCTGTGGATATTACATGTTAGACCTGCCCTGTTTGCAGGTGTCAACCTCTAGACCTGCCTGTGGATATTACATGTTAGACCTGCCCTGTTTGCAGGTGTCAACCTCTAGACCTGCCTGTGGATATTACATGTTAGACCTGCCCTGTTTGCAGGTGTCAACCTCTAGACCTGCCTGTGGATATTACATGTTAGACCTGCCCTGTTTGCTGGTGTCAACCTCTAGACCTGCCTGTGGATATTACATGTTAGACCTGCCCTGTTTGCAGGTGTCAACCTCTAGACCTGCCTGTGGATATTACATGTTAGACCTGCCCTGTTTGCTGGTGTCAACCTCTTCATTGTGAGGAGACTGATCCTGAGGACAAGAGCATCCTCCTCATCAGCCTGATTAGGCTCAGGAGGTGGTGTTTGAGGAGGTGGTGGTGAGCAGGTGGTGGTGAGCAGGTGGTGTTTGAGGAGGTGGTGTTTGAGGAGGTGGTGTTTGAGGAGGTGGTGTTGAGCAGGTGGTGGTGAGCAGGTGGTGTTTGAGGAGGTGGTGTTTGAGGAGGTGGTGTTTGAGCAGGTGGTGTTTGAGGAGGTGGTGTTTGAGCAGGTGGTGGTGAGCAGGTGGTGTTTGAGGAGGTGGTGTTTGAGGAGGTGGTGTTTGAGGAGGTGGTGTTTGAGCAGGTGGTGTTTGAGCAGGTGGTGGTGAGCAGGTGGTGTTTGAGGAGGTGGTGTTTGAGGAGGTGGTGTTTGAGGAGGTGGTGTTTGAGCAGGTGGTGTTTAAGGAGGTGGTGTTTGAGGAGGTGGTGGTGAGCAGGTGGTGTTTGAGGAGGTGGTGTTTGAGCAGGTGGTGTTTAAGGAGGTGGTGTTTGAGGAGGTGGTGTTTGAGGAGGTGGTGTTTGAGGAGGTGGTGTTTGAGGAGGTGGTGTTTGAGGAGGTGGTGTTTGAGGAGGTGGTGTTTGAGGAGGTGGTGTTTGAGCAGGTGGTGTTTGAGGAGGTGGTGTTTGAGGAGGTGGTGTTTGAGGAGGTGGTGTTTGAGGAGGTGGTGTTTGAGCAAGTGGTGTTTGAGGAGGTGGTGTTTGAGGAGGTGGTGTTTGAGGAGGTGGTGTTTGAGCAAGTGGTGTTTGAGGAGGTGGTGTTTGAGGAGGTGGTGTTTGCGGAGGTGGTGTTTGAGGAGGTGGTGTTTGAGGAGGTGGTGTTTGAGGAGGTGGTGTTTGAGCAGGTGGTGTTTGAGGAGGTGGTGTTTGAGCAGGTGGTGTTTGAGCAGGTGGTGTTTGAGGAGGTGGTGTTTGAGCAGGTGGTGTTTGAGCAGGTGGTGTTTGAGCAGGTGGTGTTTGCGGAGGTGGTGTGTTTTCTAACATCAAAAGGATCCTCTCTTCAAACTCTGAAATGTGTGATTCCTTTCTGAACCTCTTCCTGCCTCTCTGGCTGGCTGAGGGGCCTGGCTGGCTGGCTGAGGTGCCTGCCTGGCTGGATGAGGTGCCTGCCTGGCTGGATGAGGTGCCTGCCTGGCTGGATGAGGTGCCTGCCTGGCAGATGGTGAAGGGCCTGACTGGCAATTCAGATGAGCTATCCTAGGCATATTGCCAGTGGTCTCCCTATACCCAATAAAGGGTTCTAAACAATCCATTACCACCGTATTCTTCCACGGCCTGTTGTTGGAGCAGCCAGCCCCACTCCTGATCCCCTCCTTCTCTTATTGTTTTCTCTTTTGTATGTGTCCCTCAAACCTTTCCATCTCTTCCTGCATTGTTCTTCTGATAAGACAAAATATTGTATAGATTTTTGCAATCAAAATGAAAGTCATCTATAAATTGTATTATAATTTCAACAGACTTCAATATAACTAATATTTTTGTAGTACACTATCCCTATTGTATACATTTCAAACCATGTGTTAGTAGGAACACATCCAATAGCAGGTATAAATTGTGTTTTTATTACAAAACACCTTATAAACAGATTTCATTTGATTTATTATTTTCCATATCTTTGAAATTATAACCAAATTCAGTGTGCCAAAATATTTAAATTGATCAATATGGCTAACAATATGGACTGTCGACACATGGCTACGGCACCGTTCACAAGCTAGCAACAAAATTAGAGGGGTTGATAACAGCTCAAAAAAATTCTATGTGCATTGCTGGTTCACGTTAAACCCACCAGGAACTCCAATAGCCTCGGACACCATTTCCCACGCCGCTTTCTTGACATTTGTGTCCCTATAATTAAAAAGGGACACATTGTACAGCTCTGGAAATCCAGAAACTGCAATAATTAAATGTTCCTCCATTTTGGATGCCGCATATAGAAGGTACACAGACACATCGTTTGTGATTGGCTATCGCCCAAGCGCGTAAGAGCAAAAATCGCATTCAATTTGCATAGGATAGGATGGATCCTATCTTTTGACGCTTCGCTCACTGTCTTCGCATCGCCCGGTATCCCACAATGCCTTGCTCGACACTGTCACCTGACCTAATTGAAAATGAATGGGAGGCGAAAAATCGCTAGGCGAATTTCGCTTGTGAAGTGCCTAGTGTATCGTGCCCGTAAGTCACCAGCTACTGGCTGGTAGCTAACCTGGTAGCTAACTAGCCTAGATACAACTGCTCCCACGTAGCAGGGATGTTTTTTAACGAGTAGTGGGGCTGGGTGCCTTATCGCAATACAAATTGCAGCCTCGTGTTCCGGACATGGCCATATCCAGCTATGAGGTCGCCGAGGTCCGGACCTCCTGTAATTTTTTTATACTAAAAGTAATATTTGAGGCGACATTTGTATTTTAACATAACGTCTTCTCAGAAAACACGTGGCAGACTACATTCATGCAGCCACTGATTCAAATTTGGCTTTTACAATATCCTATTTTAGAATTTTAGTTTTGAATGGTCATGCATCATAGGCTATAGTTTATCTTAATTCACTATAGGGTTTTAGTTACTTGTTTTACATAGTCAAGAGAACAAAGCTGTTCTTGTAGGCAAACGCCACTATTGTGCGAGAATTGAGTATTGTAAAGGTGTAGTTGGGTGTTATTAAACCAGTTTTTTCTTTCTATTAGGTTCAGGGTTTTTATTTTGGACGTGTAGGGAGGTGTCCTGCAAGGTAAGTGTTGTGACTAAGAAGATGAGGGTCTGGCGAAAACGTCAAAGTGCTCAATCTACTTCTCCAGGGATCTGACACTGATGACAGGCCAAGGCATCTGCCCCCAATGACAGACCAAGGCATGGTGAGTTGTCTAAAGATAGCAGTGTTCATCAAAACACTTTGAAATTCAGTGGTTAGTATTGATGAACCCCTAATCGCTACAATATTACCGATGTATTATTTCTCTTCTAATGCTGCACAAATCTCTTGAATGTTGTGTCATTTGGTTATTTCTAAAACAGACTTTCTGTTGTGCAGATGCAGTGGCAGAGAATCAGAGATTGACATTCCCATTGCCTTGGGATGGTAAGTATTGATCTATGACAGTGTGAGACACCAGGACACTGAGCAAGCGAGAGAGACCATTTTAATAGTACCACCTTATCTATTACTCTAATGTTCTCTCTGTCCACACAAACAGCTTTTCAGTTATAGCTGTGGCTTATTTTTCTACTGTCAATTCTAGGGTGGTTTCTATCACATCAGATAACTCTGTGTTTACAATGTCTGAACATTTTGTTAAACATTTGATATAAAACCATGCTATGTGCAAGTACCTTTTTAAAAGGCAAATTTAAAAAACATACCCGCCTTAGGGCCCTGAGGGGGTTAAAGAGTTTATGACTTGAGTTGTGATATGCTGTTCCTACATACGATTCACATTGATATATATAAATGTTATTTCTCTTTAGGCTCTTCAGTAACTCCCTAATGGCCAGATTTAACATGAAGGGGACAAAGGGCAAGACTGCGTTGGAGAAGACTAAAGTATATATAGCAATACAAGTTAAGCCAATAAGTAGACCAAGGGAATAAAATTAGCTTTTACCAGTCTGTAAATAGTAACTTCACTGGACAAACATTTCCATCCCTGTTGACAAAGGTACTGCTGAAGCTATCATAACATTTTATATTCAACATTGTCACCATCCAGTATTGGTAGTGGATGCACAGGTGACATGTGTTTGCTAACAAATTTGGGGTCTTGGTGTATGACTGTGGTTTGCCTTTGTATATTTCTAATATTTGTGTTTTTCTACTGGTGCAGATGGACTCATGACATGTGATGCTGCAGCCACAGAGGGCTTCATAAGGATGCATGCTGCAGAGCACCTGAAGCACCACAAAGAAGTGGAGTTGGCGGAGACACTCAAGACTAATCTATTAGTGCTCATTGTTTTTTAAATGTGTTCTATACTAGTTGGTTCCGGTTAACTTTTTCCATTTAGCACTTTAATTTTAATAGTTTTTTTGTAAATAAAGTTGTATAATTGTGTTTTATGTGATAACGCAGCCACAATGGGGCTCTCTCCCTCCACCACCACCACCTGGAAGAGCCCCCCCTCTCTCTCCCTCCATCACCACCACCTGGAAGAGCCCCCCTCTCTCTCCCTCCATCACCACCACCTGGAAGAGCCCCCTCTCTCCCTCCATCACCACCACCTGGAAGAGCCCCCTCTCTCTCCCTCCATCACCACCACCTGGAAGAGCACCCCCTCTCTCTCCCTCCATCACCACCACCACCTGGAAGAGCACCCCCTCTCTCTCCCTCCATCACCACCACCTGGAAGAGCCCCCTCTCTCTCCCTCCATCACCACCACCTGGAAGAGCCCCCTCTCTCTCCCTCCATCACCACCACCTGGAAGAGCCCCTCTCTCTCCCTCCATCACCACCACCTGGAAGAGCCCCCCCTCTCTCTCCCTCCATCACCACCACCCAGAAGAGCCCCTCTCTCTCCCTCCACACTCTGCACTGCTCATAGACATTTTAAATATCATTTTAATAGTTTTTTTGTAAATTAAGTTGTAATTGTTTAATTTTGTATTTTTTTGAAACAGTTAAATATTGTGCCATTTTCAATAATAAAGATGGAAATAAATGAGTGTGGATTGACTTGTGATTTATTAGTAAGCTTTCTGTATAACTGTAGTCCCATTTTTCCAGAAGGTGAATGTGTTTTCTGTAACAATTTATTTCCTTGTAGCTTTGTTTTTCAGATCTGCTGCTGAGACAATTAAATGAAGATGTAGGAAAATAAACTTAAACAGTATTCCACCTTCGGAAATGGGACTACAGTTATGCATATGACTAAGCAGTATAAAAACGATGTCTAAAATGAGTTCAATTTTGACGTCGGCGATTACCATATTTAGCCTATAAATAGACCTTACACGGAGGTCCCGCGGACGTCGAAATAAGACGTCCTTTAGCGGTCGAAAAAAACACTTCATCTGGAGTAACGTTCTGCACCTTCAGGGGAGCAAAACTGGACGGGCAAAAATGACGTCGAAACGACGTCCTTTGGACGTGTCTTTGCGCAGTGGGCAGTAACCTTTCTAACAAATGTCCTGTAATTCGACTCCACAAAAGCAGGTGGCGCTATTGAGAATTTAAGCCCGCCAAAACACCAACCAAAAAACAAGCTACTGACTTGCGGCCACTTTGATTTTGAATTTCGTTTTGTACTTGAAGGAATTTCTTTTGTACTTGAACAATTCCTTTTTGTACTTGAAGGATTTTTTTTGTACTTGAAGACATTTTTTTTGTACTTGAAAGATTTTAGTTTGTACTCAGAATATATTTTTGTAATTGAAGAAAAAGTTTTTTGTATGTGTAAAACTTACTGTATTTATTTGATGTACAATTCTTATTTGCAGAACAAAATTCAGAAGTTTGTGAATTACGTTTTGTATTTGCAAACCACACTGAGTTTGTTTGTGAATCGTCGGGCGTGCGTAAAACACGCTTTGTGTGTTTGTGGGGTTTCGTTATGATTCTTACTCCACACATGTGGGTTCACAAATAAAACCTGTTTTGTCAGATCATTATATTCACCAAATTATAAATACAAACTAACACATGAATTACACAACATGTATGTTAATGTATGTATGTGGGAAGGCAAGTATGTGTTGTAAGTTGTGACAGGACAAGACAAAGCAACATGATAAAGCAACATTACATGTCATTACTTTGACAAGAGGATACAATAATTTGCATACATTAATGTAAACCTATTTTGTATAGAAATGCATATCCATTTACTGTACTGTTTCAAACCTCTACCATTAGTTTACAGCCTGCAATCATACTTTTGTTCTGTTACTTTATGTATTAATTATTTATGTTAATAGGTGATAACACTGTCAGACATAATAACTATAATAGTTTACATTTTATGTATTTTTTATATGTGCAAATAAAAAAAAGATATATATATATAAAAGATATATACAGTGCCTTGCGAAAGTATTCGGCCCCCTTGAATTTTTCGACTTTTTGCCACATTTCAGGCTTCAAACATAAAGATATACAACGGTATTTTTTGGTGAAGAATCAACAACAAGTGGGACACAATCATGAAGTGGAACGATATTTATTGGATATTTCAAACCTTTTTTACAAATAAAAAACTGGAAAATTGGGCGTGCAAAATTATTCAGCCCCTTAAGTTAATACTTTGTAGCGCCACCTTTTGCTGCGATTACAGCTGTAAGTCGCTTGGGGTATGTCTCTATCAGTTTGGCACATCGAGAGACTGAAATCGTTGCCCATTCCTCCTTGCAAAACAGCTCGAGCTCAGTGAGGTTGAATGGAGAGCGTTTGTGAACAGCAGTTTTCAGTTCTTTCCACAGATTCTCGATTGGATTCAGGTCTGGACTTTGACTTGGCCATTATAACACCTGGATATGTTTATTTGTGAACCATTCCATTGTAGATTTTACTCTATGTTTTGGATCATTGTCTTGTTGGAAGACAAATCTCCGTCCCAGTCTCAGGTCTTTTGCAGACTCCATCAGCTTTTCTTCCAGAATGGTCCTGTATTTGGCTCCATCCATCTTCCCATCAATTTTAACCATCTTCCCTGTCCCTGCTGAAGAAAAGCAGGCCCAAACCATGATGCTGCCACCACCATGTTTGACAGTGGGGATGGTGTGTTCAGGGTGATGAGCTGTGTTGCATTTACGCCAAACATAACGTTTTGCATTGTTGCCAAAAAGTTTGATTTTGGTTTCATCTGACCAGAGCACCTTCTTCCACATGTTTGGTGTGTCTCCCAGGTGGCTTGTGGCAAACTTTAAACGACACTTTTTATGGATATCTTTAAGAAATGGCTTTCTTCTTGCCACTCTTCCATAAAGGCCAGATTTGTGCAGTATACGACTGATTGTTGTCCTATGGACAGAGTCTCCCACCTCAGCTGTAGATCTCTGCAGTTCATCCAGAGTGATCATGGGCCTCTTGACTGCATCTCTGATCAGTCTTCTCCTTGTATGAGCTGAAAGTTTAGAGGGACGGCCGGGTCTTGGTAGATTTGCAGTGGTCTGATACTCCTTCCATTTCAATATTATCGCTTGCACAGTGCTCCTTGGGATGTTTAAGGCTTGGGAAATCTTTTTGTATCCAAATCCGGCTTTAAACTTCTCGACAACAGTATCTCGGACCTGCCTGGTGTGTTCCTTGTTCTTCATGATGCTCTCTGTGCTTTAAACGGACCTCTGAGACTATCACAGAGCAGGTGCATTTATACGGAGACTTGATTACACACAGGTGGATTCTATTTATCATCATTAGTCATTTAGGTCAACATTGGATCATTCAGAGATCCTCACTAGAACTTCTGGAGAGAGTTTGCTGCACTGAAAGTAAAGGGGCTGAATAATTTCGCACGCCCAATTTTCCCGTTTTTTATTTGTAAAAAGGTTTGAAATATCCAATAAATATCGTTCCACTTCATGATTGTGTCCCACTTGTTGTTGATTCTTCACCAAAAATACAGTTGTATATCTTCATGTTTGAAGCCTGAAATGTGGCAAAAGGTCGAAAAGTTCAAGGGGGCCGAATACTTTCGCAAGGCACTGTATATATATATATAAACACACTCCTATATTAACTAAAACAATAGCTTATATGTTTTTTAAAATCAAGTTTTTCTATTGCTACATTTGCAATATAAGGTCTTTACTTACCTACTGCATATACTTCTCCTGCAGCCTCCTAGTACTCAAAACTTCTAAAAATATCAATCGGGTAGAGAAAGAATTGGTTAAAAACAAATAACCGATTACAATATGTATCTTCTCTCTACTCTAATCAAGGACCTGTTTATGTAAGCCATTGCAAGTATACTGTTTATGTTAAACCGTCTGGCCAATGAATATAACTTCATTGGATGGAAGTCAATATTGCATTCTTATGACGTCTACATTTTATACATAGCTTGGGAGGAACAGATTCATTAAATAAGGGAGGCTCAAAGAATACACAACTAAGTGGATGATAGATGTGTTAGGTAATTCTTTTTCTTCGCTAGGACACACCAAAAACCGGTAAGGTGGAAACTAACCAGCCTTGCTCTCTAAACGTTTTGGGAGGAACAATAGACAATATCAAAAATGGGAGGGACAAAATATAAGCAGTTGAGTTTAATTAAGGGTTTGGTTCCTCCAGCTGTATTGTACTAAAAAGTGTTTTCACGCATTTTGCATCATTGCCCTTGACTCACTCAACTTTTGAGCAAATTATTGCATTTAGCCTGTAACCTGAGGAGAGCATTGAGACTTTTTAAATTAATCGTTCCAACTCTCACACTCTAGATATTCCTAGTTTCTTTAAAATCCTGTAGCTGTAAAATTAATAATATCTCTAACAATAAAGATGACATGTAATTTCTAATAAGATTAAAATTATGATGCAAATAGTCCTGGGCTCATTTGGAGGTTTAATTCAACTAACATTTTCCATTCCACAACGTGGAACATGTTTTGGAGAGTTCGCAAGACAGCAAAGGGTGCCAAACTCTCACAAACATGAATACAGATAATATCATCTAGGACGGATATTCCTCTCTGGCACCACCACACATGGACACATGCCAGCACAAACCACACAGTCACATTAAAACTAACAGTTCCTCATAGATGACAAAATGAACTTAAAACTCTAAATTCATTAGACCAAAAAATATTAACATATAGATAATAATTTCTTACAGCAGGGATGGCACTCATACAGCAGTGATGGCGCTCATACAGCAGTGATGGCGCTCATACAGAAGTGATGGCACTCATACAGCAGTGATGGCACTCATACGGCACTGATGGCACTCATACAGCAGTGATGGCACTCATACAGCAGTGATGGCAGTCATACAGCAGTGATGGCGCTCATACAGCAGTGATGGCAGTCATACAGCAGTGATGGCGCTCATACAGCAGTGATGGCACTCATACAGCAGTGATGGCACTCATACAGCAGTGATGGCGCTCATACAGCAGTGATGGCACTCATACAGCAGTGATGGCACTCATACAGCAGTGATGGCACTCATACAGCAGTAATGGCACTCATACAGCAGTGATGGCAGTCATACAGCAGTGATGGCGCTCATACAGCAGTGATGGCACTCATACAGCAGTAATGGCACTCATACAGCAGTGATGGCAGTCATACAGCAGTGATGGCGCTCATACAGCAGTGATGACACTCATACAGCAGTGATGGCACTCATACAGCAGTGGTGGCACTCATACAGCAGTGATGGCAGTCATGCAGCAGTGATGGCGCTCATACAGCAGTGATGGCACTCATACAGCAGTGATGGCACTCATACAGCAGTGATGGCACTCATACAGCAGTGATGGCACTCATACAGCAGTAATGGCACTCATACAGCAGTGATGGCAGTCATACAGCAGTGATGGCGCTCATACAGCAGTGATGACACTCATACAGCAGTGGTGGCACTCATACGGCACTGATGGCACTCATACAGCAGTGATGGCGCTCATACAGCAGTGATGGCGCTCATACAGCAGTGATGGCGCTCATACAGTAGTGATGGCACTCATACGGCACTGATGGCACTCATACAGCAGTGATGGCACTCATACAGCAGTGATGGCGCTCATACAGCAGTGATGACACTCATACAGCAGTGATGGCACTCATACAGCAGTGGTGGCACTCATACAGCAGTGATGGCACTCATACAGCAGTAATGGCACTCATACAGCAGTGATGGCAGTCATACAGCAGTGATGGCGCTCATACAGCAGTGATGGCGCTCATACAGCAGTGGTGGCACTCATACGGCACTGATGGCACTCATACAGCAGTGATGGCAGTCATACAGCAGTGATGGCGCTCATACAGCAGTGATGACACTCATACAGCAGTGATGGCACTCATACAGCAGTAATGGCACTCATACAGCAGTGATGGCAGTCATACAGCAGTGATGGCGCTCATACAGCAGTGATGGCGCTCATACAGCAGTGGTGGCACTCATACGGCACTGATGGCACTCATACAGCAGTGATGGCAGTCATACAGCAGTGATGGCGCTCATACAGCAGTGATGACACTCATACAGCAGTGATGGCACTCATACAGCAGTGATGGCGCTCATACAGCAGTGATGACACTCATACAGCAGTGATGGCACTCATACAGCAGTGATGGCACTCATACAGCAGTGATGGCAGTCATGCAGCAGTGATGGCGCTCATACAGCAGTGATGGCACTCATACAGCAGTGATGGCACTCATACGGCAGTAATGGCACTCATACAGCAGTGATGGCAGTCATACGGCAGTAATGGCACTCATACAGCAGTGATGGCACTCATACAGCAGTGATGGCACTCATACGGCAGTAATGGCACTCATACAGCAGTGATGGCACTCATACAGCAGTGATGGCAGTCATACAGCAGTGATGGCGCTCATACAGCAGTGATGGCGCTCATACAGTAGTGATGGCACTCATACAGCAGTGATGGCACTCATACGGCACTGATGGCACTCATACAGCAGTGATGGCGCTCATACAGCAGTGATGGCACTCATACAGCAGTGATGGCGCTCATACAGCAGTGGTGGCACTCATACGGCACTGATGGCACTCATACAGCAGTGATGGCGCTCATACAGCAGTGATGGCGCTCATACAGCAGTGGTGGCACTCATACGGCACTGATGGCACTCATACAGCAGTGATGGCGCTCATACAGCAGTGATGGCGCTCATACAGCAGTGATGGCGCTCATACAGCAGTGATGGCGCTCATACAGCAGTGATGGCACTCATACAGCAGTGATGGCGCTCATACAGCAGTGATGGCGCTCATACAGCAGTGATGGCGCTCATACAGCAGTGATGGCACTCATACAGCAGTGATGGCACTCATACAGCAGTGATGGCACTCATACAGCACTGATGGCGCTCATACGGCACTGATGGCACTCATACAGCAGTGATGGCACTCATACAGCAGTGATGGCACTCATACAGCAGTGATGGCGCTCATACAGCAGTGATGGCGCTCATACAGCAGTGATGGCGCTCATACAGCAGTGATGGCACTCATACAGCAGTGATGGCACTCATACAGCAGTGATGGCAGTCATACAGCAGTGATGGCGCTCATACAGCAGTGATGGCACTCATACAGCAGTGATGGCGCTCATACAGCAGTGATGGCGCTCATACAGCAGTGATGGCGCTCATACAGTAGTGATGGCACTCATACGGCACTGATGGCACTCATACAGCAGTGATGGCGCTCATACAGCAGTGATGGCGCTCATACAGCAGTGATGGCACTCATACAGCAGTGATGGCACTCATACAGCAGTGGTGGCACTCATACAGCAGTGATGGCGCTCATACAGTAGTGATGGCGCTCATACAGCAGTGATGGCACTCATACAGCAGTGATGGCACTCATACAGCAGTGATGGCACTCATACAGCAGTGATGGCACTCATACGGCACTGATGGCACTCATACAGCAGTGATGGCAGTCATACAGCAGTGATGGCACTCATACAGCAGTGATGGCACTCATACGGCAGTGATGGCGCTCATACAGCAGTGATGGCACTCATACAGCAGTGATGGCACTCATACAGCAGTGATGGCACTCATACAGCAGTGATGGCACTCATACGGCACTGATGGCACTCATACAGCAGTGATGGCACTCATACGGCAGTGATGGCACTCATACAGCAGTGATGGCGCTCATACAGCAGTGATGGCACTCATACGGCACTGATGGCACTCATACAGCAGTGATGGCAGTCATACAGCAGTGATGGCACTCATACAGCAGTGATGGCACTCATACGGCAGTGATGGCGCTCATACAGCAGTGATGGCACTCATACGGCACTGATGGCACTCATACAGCAGTGATGGCAGTCATACAGCAGTGATGGCGCTCATACAGCAGTGATGGCGCTCATACAGCAGTGATGGCACTCATACGGCAGTGATGGCACTCATACGGCAGTGATGGCACTCATACAGCAGTGATGGCGCTCATACAGTAGTGATGGCGCTCATACAGCAGTGATGGCACTTATACGGCAGTGATGGCACTCATACGGCAGTGATGGCGCTCATACAGCAGTGATGGCACTCATACAGCAGTGATGGCACTCATACAGCAGTGATGGCAGTCATACAGCAGTGATGGCGCTCATACAGCAGTGATGGCACTCATACAGCAGTGATGGCACTCATACAGCAGTGATGGCGCTCATACAGCACTGATGGCACTCATACAGCAGTGATGGCAGTCATACAGCAGTGATGGCGCTCATACAGCACTGATGGCACTCATACAGCAGTGATGGCAGTCATACAGCAGTGATGGCGCTCATACAGCAGTGATGGCGCTCATACAGCAGTGATGGCACTCATACGGCAGTGATGGCACTCATACAGCAGTGATGGCGCTCATACAGTAGTGATGGCGCTCATACAGCAGTGATGGCACTTATACGGCAGTGATGGCACTCATACGGCAGTGATGGCGCTCATACAGCAGTGATGGCACTCATACAGCAGTGATGGCACTCATACAGCAGTGATGGCACTCATACGGCAGTGATGGCGCTCATACAGCAGTGATGGCGCTCATACAGCAGTGATGGCACTCATACGGCAGTGATGGCGCTCATACAGCAGTGATGGCACACGAATTGCATCTGAAGCTGGAATGGGCCCATCACATTGGCAGAGGTGACAGCTATGACCAAGCTTCTTGATAACTTGATTCTACGTGAATTTGACTCCAGCGAGAGGTGGCTATCTGTGTTCTGTAACAATATATCCAATTAAACAAATAGGTGAGGTTTCCCTAATAAACTTATCAGACTCTACCTTGTGGGTTTGTGATTACTGGCTGGTACACCTTTTCTCTTTCAATCATTTTTTACATATCCATATATACATATATAATTTAAACCAAATCGAAATGCCTTGGAATCCTTTTAACCTATCACCACCTCTGCTTTTACACACCAACAATTCTCAATCCCTTTCTTGACTTGCATATATATATATATATATATATATATATATATATATATATATATATGTATAGTCATTTAACACATTGTGTTTAGCACAGCTTTACTTAGAAAAAGTATGTCAGTAATAAAAGGTATAAACAGAATCACTTTTCAGGTATCGAATACATTAAGCTTTACATCCAAACATAAAGCACAAGCCAATACATACAGTAATCAGTTGTTACATAACCTTGAAATACCCTTCAAATGTTCAAAGGCAGCAGGCCTGTATCAACTCAGCAAATTTGGGAACTTAAACGGTCTCTTAGACAAATTCCAATCAGGCTTCCGACCTCACCATAGTACTGAAACGGCTCTGATAAAAGTTTTAAATGATATACAACTGAACACTGACTCGGGTAAAATGACAGTTTTGGTTCTATTAGATCTCAGTGCTGCATTTGACACAGTAGATCTTATAACACTTCTGGACAGGCTGGAAAATTGGGTAGGACTCACTGGGACAGTCCTCAATTTTAAGGACAGGTCTTATTTAGATGGGCGGAGTTACTTTGTCACCACGGGCAATCATGAATCTAATAAGGTGGCTATGACATGTGGAATTCCCCAGGGATCAATTTTCGGACCACTTCTGTTCAATCTCTACATGCTACCTCTGGGCAAAATTTTACAGAACAACAACATTAACTATCATAGTTATGCAGATGATACTCAAATAAATATGGCTCTCGAACCATATTACTGCAGCTGTATTGACTCACTGTATCAATGTATAGAGCACATCAATGACTGGATGAACCAGAATTGTCTACAATTAAACCAAAATAAAACAGATATTATTGTGTTTGGCAACAAAAATAAAATAACTGATATTAGGAAAGAACTTGATTCTCGAGCCCTAAAAACCAGGGACCAAGTGCGTAATCTAGGTGTAATGATAGACTCTTAAAAAATATAGCCAGAATCTGGTGTCGAAAAAAGACCAAGAGAGGCTTATCCATGCATTTATCTCCAGTAGGGTTGACTACTGTAATGGGCTCTTAACTGGACTTCCCAAAAAGACTGTAAAACAGCTGCAGCTCATTCAGAATGCTGCTGCTAGAATGTGAACAAAAACTAAGAGAACAGAACACATCACGCCAGTTCTTAAATCTTTGCACTGGCTTCCAGTTAGTTACAGAATAGATTTTAAAGTTTTGCTAGTAGTCTATACATCTCTGAATGGACTGGGCCCTGAATACATTTCTGATATGTTTGAGGATTATAAACCAAGCAGGGCACTCAAATCACTGAACTCAGGACAGCTAGTGGAGCCCAGAGTCAAAACTAAACATGGTGAAGCTGCATTCAGCAGTTACGCTGAATGCAACTGGAATAAATTACCAGAAGATCTTAGACGTGCCCCAAATGTATCCATTTTTAAAGCCAGGCTAAAAACATTTCACTTTTTACAAGCATATGACTGAGCGCTTAAATTGTATCACACTGTTAAGTCTATTTTCCTCATTGAATTGCCCATCTGATGTTTTTATTTATTTTCATTCTGAGGCATGGCATGAATGAAAACCTGTAATGTGTACATAAAAGATCTTAAGTTAAAGACTTCTAGGTAATCAACTACTTGTGAAAAGAAGTTATGGTCTCTCTACTAAAACAAAGGGGTGAGACTGAATTTCTTTGTTAGTGGAACTCAAATTCCAGGGAATTTTGGCACAGGTTCTAGAGACCTGGAAAAAAAATTCTCAAATCTCTGGAAGTTTAGAAAAACAGCTTTCATGACCATAGGTGAGGGTAGGAACAAAGATTGACCGGTAGATCGAGAGCTTTGCCTTTCGGCTCAGCTCTCTTTTCGTCACAACGGTGCGGTGAAGCGAATGCAACACCGCCCCCGCTGCTCCGATCCTCCGACCAATCTCCCGCTCCATTGTTCCCTCACTCGCGAACAAGACCCCGAGGTACTTGAACTCCTTCACTTGGAGTAAGGACTCATTCCCTACCCGGAGTAGGCACTCCACCGGTTTCCTGCTGAGAGTCATGGCCTCAGATTTAGAGGTGCTAACCCTCATCCCAGCCGCTTCACACTCCGCTGCGAACCGATCCAGTGAGTGCTGAAGGTCACCGACCGATGAGGCCATCAGGACCACATCATCCGCAAAAAGCAGTGATGTGACCATCAGCGCACCGAACGGGAACCCCTCCCCCCCATGACTACGCCTTGATATCCTGTCCATGAATATTACAAACAGGATTGGTGACAAAGCGCAGACCTGGCGGAGGCCAACCCCCACCTGGAACGAATCCGACTTACTGCCGAGGACACGGACACAGCTCATGCTTTGAGCGTACAGAGATTGGATGGCCCTGAGAAGAGACCCCCTCACCCCATACTCCCGCAGCACCTCCCACAAAAGAGAAATGTATGGTTACACATATATAAATACATTTGCTTTAAACCAACTACAAATGTGGAAATAGAACAGAAAACAGCTCACCGCTGGAGCATAATTAGAGGAACCACAGGTTTGTAATACTTCTATACAGCGTTCTAATATAACACAAAAAGCTCACAAAGACACAACCTAAAAGAATATATAATCTCCCTTTCTTGATGAAAATTATGGTCAATGGCTGGCCAGTTCATTTGTTTCCATCGATCACCCATTCACATGTACATTATGAAGACACTGACCACACCTAGTACCTGGCTTGAGGGCTGGCCAATTGCATTGTTTACCTTGATCGCCTATACTTGCTGAGCTGAGTTGTTTAGTGATTTTCGTTTTGTTGACATTGTGAAAACAATTATTAGAATAACAATCAGTACAGGAGTCAAAAGCATGCATCTGGAAGACTATCGGTCTGCTCATTTGAGCAATTATTAAAAAAAAAAAACAATGTCTAGACCAGTGGCGAAACCACTGGTCTAGACAATAAGTGCTAGCTGCCTCCCTAAAACAATATCTTGCCACCCCAGTCGTCAGAACTGTCCTATAAAATATATTCATAATTAATTTGATTGAATGGATATATATATATATATATATATATTTCTTCTAATTAAGTTGTTAGTCTCTATGGTAACAAGTTCCAATATTTTTGAGTCACCCTACTCTATAGAATGGTGAAATCCCAGACTTTGAGTGCGTCTGCAGCCTGCTACTTTTCCCCCAATGAAAACACCAGGCGACAGATCGGCCACGGACAGGATCAGTTAGACATTTTAGACAAATATATACAAAGACTGGAAAAACTGAAAGCACACTACAATATACTTTGTAACAAAAAATTATAAGAATGCAATGCACATGATCCGATGCATTGTACGCAAAATGCATACATCTTGCATTCAATACGAAATCCCTTGTAACTCCGAAAGAACTTCATTTTGATAAATAATGAATATAATGACACAAAAGTAGCTGACCATAAGACAATATACCAACTTTGATAATGTGGTGGAGGTGGTGCTCAATTATTATTATTTACATTTCTTGAAAAGTTACAGTTTTGAGACACAGAGACAATATATTATATAGTAAGGAACCCCTAACACTCGAAGACGTTGCACCCCGTAAAGACTTGTACTAAACATTACACCGTCCGTTTTCTGTAGCTGTATTTGTAAAAAGTAAGTGGACATAAACAACAATAGAACGATATGCCACCCTTGAGCTTAACTTGCCAACAATCTGCCACTCCAAGTACAATCTTCTAGAAACGCTACTGGTCTAGACAAAAACTCAGAGATATCATGCACTATACGTTTTCGATGACACAAGCACAAGAGCTTCCTGAATTTAGACTGACAAGTTTACCATGATATCTGAGATATTCAATACATTTGTGAAAAACAGTGTTGCTTCTTTCAACTCCAGTGCGAACAGCTAGTATTGTTGAACAGCTATTCCCCTCCAATGCTCGCTGCCCATTCACACAGTCCATTGGGTAATAAACCGGACACATTTAGGATGAAGTTCATTGTGTGCGGGCACTGAAAATGTTTCCTGCAAAAGGAAAATGGTTTGTAGATTAGTAAGTCTGTACAAGCCTGGTGCAATGTGGCACAACTTGTTATTATGTCGATAACACGCCCTGTTGAATAGCAATACTGAGATATTTCTAGATCTATTTTTATATTTGCATTTCATGGCATGACAATGAGAAGTGTTTCCTTCTTTACATGTACATGTGAACGTGTTACTTGAAGCACAGTAATTATGTTAAATATAACCTAAGTAGCCTATAAAACACGTATGTCAACAGTAGGACTTTGCTTTGACTACATCTGAATTAAATTGGTTTTATGTTACTAAAGCAATGCAATCAAGCATTCTAACTGAATATCATTTGAATAAAAGCATAGAGCAGTTTTCAACTATATATTTAAAGTGGTTATTATTGATTCATTTCACAGAAGCGACGGGACGATATTGTGGTGGACATTTTTTATAAGAGTCTCAAATTAGCCACCAAGATGTGGTGGAAATCTAAGTTCCTTAATATTTCTAATACAACTAATCAATGTTACTATACATTAAACATTTAAACACTGAATTCAGACTCGAAGTAAGACGGACCAAAGTGTTTCCAAGTTAACACTTAACAAGTTTATTTGCAATTAAGAATAGATTTGAGGAAAATCTTCACGCATACACGGATGGAAACCTGTGCTGTGATCAGACTAACCCAAAGAAACAGAAGAACAGCATGATATTTATAAAGCGTAAGGCACGCACATACTTTTGACATTTAATAACACAGAGTATTGATGGAGAACGGATTGGGTCTTCGGATGACACCGGGATGCAGTCTTTACAACAACAAGAGGAGGTCACAGGATGCCCTTTTAACAGTTTATAACCCCTAAGGTAAACCAAACCTCTCTTGACAGACAGATTAATTGTTTGCAGTTAACCTTGTGCCCTTTCTGATATTCCTTTTCTGTCTTCCATTCCCTAGATTTTATGTCACGCTACTTTTAGGTGAACAATATTAATTTGCAGTCTATATTAGTCTATGTGAGTTATGGCTCTTTTCACACAACGCACATCGTATACACACAAAATGTATTAGATTTCCTTTACAATGCCTAATTTTGTTTATGTATCAACTTATCAATTGTCTCTAGTTTCAGTAGGCCATGATTATTTGGAAAGCATCTTTTAAAAGCAAAATATTGCTGGCTGTGAAGCGTAGCCTAAATACGTTTGTCGTTCAGAAATTCCCTGATGCAACAAGATGATATTCTTGTCATGTCATTCATGTTAACTCAATCTTGTCTACAATAAGTAAACATTTATTTTGTTTAATTTAAAATAATCATTGTGGTACTTTTAGTGTTATAATATTACGTTACATTCACTTGCAGAAAATGCAACCTTGTTTATCTTTTTTAACACTAGAAGCGCCAGAGCTGTTTTCACTCCTTTAATCACCAGAGCCCCGCGCCCGCTGGCGTCATTAACATACGAATGATCCCAATTAGCGCCTACATTCTCATCCGCAGCTTCACCATCCATTCACTGTGTAACCTGCCATCCATCTACAGCATCAGATCATCTACTGTGTTATCATCCTGAATTAAATAATTAGGGTGAATTATTAAGTAAAATATTTTACTAAAAAAGTATGTATTTATTGTCTTATGTAACCATAATAATAATGCAGAGACTATGACATTTAAATTTCTAAAGATGAAAATCCATCCAACTGTATGTCCTATTTTGATGTAGTAAATGCTAAAACATTTTAGATCACAAGCGACGCGCAACCAAATGATTTGCGCATGATTGGCCGTATATAGACATATTCCAACACAGACTCTTGAAATAAAAACATTAGGCTACAGTGTACAATTCAATCATTTTCATTTGTAAAATGTAATATAGTAATTACAGTCCAGTAACTAAGGCACTATAGACAATGAAACACGTATTTTACAACACAGTTTGTATATTGGTCATGGTCGGGTATATTCTGCTGTTACCCGGGAGATACAATAATTTATTTCGTTTTATATTTTCGTTCTGTTTATTTAGTAAAACATATATTTCTTCATAAACGTACCTCCATTTTCTAGTGAATTCAAATTCAACCAAGCCAATCAATCTATTATCTATGTATATCTCGCAGCTTTTGTCTGCCTGAGCAGGACACGCAAACTAACCGGTTGCACTGCGCTCAGTGTTCATTAGTGTTGTTATGAGTGCACATGAGACAGCAGCAAATTAATCGGTTACATATATCCAGTTTCATATAGATCGGACCAAAACCAGTCTAGTTTAATATACCCAGACGAAAACGAGTCCAATATAGATCGGACGAAAACGAGTCCAATATAGATCGGACCAAAACGAGTCCAATATAGATCGGACCAAAACGAGTCCAATATAGATCAGACCAAAACGCGTCCGGTTTCATATAGATCGGACCATTATTGAGTGCAATAGGCGCATGACACATATAGAACTGATAAATAATTACAAATTAAATGAAAGGGCTGTATACATAGATGTAGCCTTTTGGATGAATTCGTTCTGTTTCTTTAGTGAAACATATTTCTTTATAAACGTACCTCTTTTTTTCTAGTTCATTCAAATTCAACCAAGCCAATCTATCTATTGTCTATGTGTATCTTTCAGTCTTTTGTCTGCGTATCGCCCATTCAACCATTGACGTCATAAGCCCAGTGAGGTGTGATCGGTGTCTGGGTACCGCAATTAGCCCCTCTTGGGTACCAACGCCCAGCGGCGTGGGCTTTTGGCGACAGGAGGGCAGTTTAGGTATAAAAAAACATGTAAATAGTAATTTTATATAGTGCTCGGTTTGTGATTTTGCAATTCTCAAAACGGGACAAGGTAAAATGCATGTATTTAGGAAAAGTCATGGAAGGACGAGGCTGTAGCTTTTCAAAATTATATATTTATTTCAATTACTAACTGCAACGCCTGCGGGCGTGGGCTGTTGGCCCTTCTAGTGTTAAGCACCACCTGTTGACAGACAAGCAAAAAACTAAATGGCGGATAACGCGTTAGCACATAAATTGGGCAAAATAGCTTTATATTCAAATTTTTTGTGTTTTTTTTTAAATGGAGGGATAAAGCATGCATATTCTCCTAAAAGGAGATTTCTTTAAGTTTATAGAGTAGGCCTAATGTAAAAATATTTTTTGACGTGCATCGGGGTCAAATGACTCACATCCGGCGCTTCTAGTGTTAACATTTTGGTTTCACTTCATTCGCCACCGTGATTTTACAACAGGTCCTTCTGATGCAAAGACAAACAAGATGCGCCATCTACTGGTTATTGTGTGTCATTGTGTGTCAGCAACATTCTCCCATTCAAAACACGCACGGGTCAAGTGACCCAAAACCGTGAAAGGGGTGGGTATCAGAGCCTCAGTGTTTCTAGTGTTTAAATCTCTGCTGCTGCTACTGTGCTAATGAAGATGGGAGGCTCTGCACATGGGAAGACCTTGCGGCCTCAGGTGTGTAACTTTTGTGGCAGAACAGGGCACTCTGCCTCCCATTGCCACCGGTGACAGGGTAGAGCAGCAGGCAGAGAGTCTGACACTTCTGACACGTGTAAGATGCTATTCATGGAAAGTTCATATGCACGGAAACTGCATATTCCTTTGGTGCCGTTGATCTGTTCTCGACCCATTATGCTGCTAGACAGTAGGCCGTTGGGTTCAGGGGTAGGTACGCATGTCACAGTACCAGTTACCATGATTACGCAGCACACACACACTGAACAACATTACTTTACACATAAAGAGTCACCTAAATGTCCTGTTGTGTTAGGTTTACCATGGCTATCAAGACACAATCCTCTGTTCTCGTGGACTCAGAAGACTCTGATGGGGTGGTTGCGGAGTGTGTTTGGATGTTTCCCTGGGTCCGACTTTGTTGGAAATTCCAGATAAAGTCTGTACTATGCGTATTTCCCACTGAATACAGTGATTTGGCCCTAGCCTTCTTCAAAAGGATGGCTAAGAGAATTGGCCACCCCATTCCCGGGTGATTTACAGATAGGTGCGGTACTCCCCTATAATCAGGTGAATCCCTACTACCAGGGGGTTCGGGCCTGGCTCCCGATCCGGTACCACTCCCTCCGCCTGCTCTGCCAGATGCTGGGTCCGTTGTTTGTTTAAAGTCCTGAAGAGAGTGAACACGGTAACTTATCGATTGCAGCTGCCAGCTGCCTATCAACTAAACACCTTGTTTCAGGGCGGTGGTAGCTCGTCCCCTCCTATCAAATAAACACCTTGTTTCAGGGCGGTGGTAGCTCGTCCCCTCCTATCAAATAAACACCTTGTTTCAGGGCGGTGGTAGCTCGTCCCCTCCAGCAGACTGAGGTGAGGGAGGTCCCCATGCCATCTGCTGGACATTGAGGAGGGCTCCAGTATACTGTGGAGTTGGAGGGGTACGGTCCGGAGGAACTATGTTGGGAGCTGGCGAGCGATATGCTGGACCCAAACCAAATCTTCTACGTGAGCTCCATCGTGACCTGACCGACCAACTCATTTAACGTGGGTTTAATCTAGTCTACTTCACTGTCATTTTGACATTTACATGCTGTGACGCTCATTTAGTTTTTTGCAAAAGTGTACTACTTAGTATCTAAGTTTAGCAAGCTTTCTATTGGTGGGAAATAAACAACCTCTAATGCTATTGGTCCTTCGTCTGGCTCCATCCTTCCTACGCACCTCACTCAACAGTGACAATTTGTAATTATGCCATGACATTTTTATTTGTTACATTTCAAACTACCCATTAAGCTTTTTACATTTTTTATGACCTTACATTCCTAACTGAACAATATTTATGAAAACAAATATTGAATAAATGAGTGGCATTTGCGATATGTTTCCCAAATAACTGTTTGGAACATTGTCCCAATGGTCTCACTAATCCTGTCATTTGCATTGTAAGATTGGTGTCTTGACACTGTGTTCAAACACCACATTACTTCCGCATTGTGGGTGGGCGCACAGCCAAGCATTGACTTGAGATTGCTAAATGCTGTTGCCGTAGGCAGACTCAGAGCAGAGTCAGCAATTGAGCCAGTCTGTTGTGAGCGGATCAAGTTAACTCCTGGTTAACCCTCTCCACCTGTCCATAGGACGCCACGTGGTACCCAAAACTGATACCTCACCAGATTCCAGAGGTAATTTGGGGGTAAGATACTATGTTCTCTTTGACCCAGTGGGCATGGCTTGTATAGGTAGGAGGTGGCCAGACACAGTCCGCAACTACCAGAAGGATGGTGAATCCATCAGAGGCGGACATTGACAAGGTAGGGCAAAACCGTAAAATGTAATTGCTGTGATTAAAATTCAAATGTAAATGGTAACACCCAAATGTGTCATGTAAATATCCCTACCTATGCAAGCAACAGAGCCAATTGAGAGAGTAAATCGAGTGCAATGGGAACATGAAACAGTTGAAGGCTACCAAAACAATACTTTTTGACACATTGTGACATTTAATTAACGACAAATCATGAAATTTTAAATGTTCATAAAATGTGAAATGTTTTTTTACGTGTCTTGTAATAAAAACAAATGCTTCTACTCAATTACGAAAGTGCAAACTTAGTGAGTGATTTATTGTTGGCTCAGGGACACATGTGTCGGATCAACTAGGCCAGCCTCCAAAGAAAACATTCCAAGCACAGCTTTCTGTGACACGGGGAACGTTTTTTAATGATTGCGTCAAAATATTAGGACTTTGTAACACATTTCAGGAATCACAAGTGACTTCAGCTAGACGCAGGAGCCTATGGATCAGATTGGATTGATTAGACCAACTTACAAAGCATAGCTTTCTAGGAAACCATTAAACACGAGCGTTTCACATCAACTATGCGCCAGGAGAGGTCATTTTGACGCATGCATGTTTTGATGAAACTATCAGCGTCGGAAGGACCTGGCTGTTAGCTAAAAGTACAGTGGCACATTATAAAGTCAAACCAAAAAGTTAATGACTATAGATGGATTAAAAGTGTACACAATCATTTAATAAGTGCACATAGATATACGCATTTATGGAACTATTTTAATACATTTCACACATTTTATTATACCAAATTTACAGTCCCCTCCAAAAGTATTGGAACGGTAAGGCAAATTGCTTTGTTTTTGTTGTTCACTGAAGACGTTTGGGTTTAAGATCGAAAGATGAGTATGAGACAAAAGTTCAGAATTTCAGCTTTTATTTCCTGGTATTTACATCTAGATGTGTTAAACAACTCACGACATACCACCCTTTGTTTGAACCCACCCATTTTTCAAGTGAGCAAAAGTATTGGAACATGTGACTGACAGGTGTTTCTGGTTGCCCAGGTGTTGCCTTTTAGGTTGATTGTCCAAACAATAAATAGCTCTGCATGACTAGTCTAAGTTTTCATCCTTGATTCAAACCTATCAAGACTGCATTTCCTGTTAAAGAGGATAAACCAACATGAAGTTTGTTTTTGGTATTATTCCATTCTCATGTTTTCTGTGTGTCCCCTCATCTCTTTTCTCATTTTCCATTTATCATCATTTACATGGCTGGTACTGGGTGATGCCGGAGTGGGCTCACAGGCTCCAATAAAGTTTATATCCTGGAACGTTCGATCGATGAACACCCCTGTTAAGAGGGTCTTTTCCCATCTCAAGCAGCTGAGAGCGGATGTGGTGTTCTTACATGAGACTCATCTACGTATAAAGGATCACTTCAGGCTGCGAAACTCAAGGTTTGGTCAGGCCTTTCACTCAGGTTTTAATTCCAAAGCCAGAGGGGTTGCAATTATGGTTGGCACTAAAGTGAACTTCTCAGCAAGTAATGTTATTTCTGACCCAAATGGTAGATATTTAATTAGAACTGGGACACGCCTGTATTATTGGTCAATGTATATGCTCCTAACTTTGCTGACTTTGCCAACAGTCTGTTCCCGTCTCTTAACACACATTTTCAGATTTTTGGAGGTGACCTGAATTGTTCTGTTTTAGATCGCTAAAACAGAACAACGTCCCCGTCTGCCATGTCGAAATATTTTTCGGATTTCATGGCACAGAATGGCTGTGTGGATCCATGGAGATTTCAGAACCCCCATGCAAGACAATGTTTTTCTCACACATGCACCACTCATACTCCCGTATTGACTACTTTTTATTGATCGTGCGGGTCTAAGTACCTACCCATTGTCATCTCAGATCATGCACCCGTTTCTCTTGGTATATAGCGCTTTTATCCGAAGCAGATCTTGCGTCACCTTCATTCATTCACTGACGACCACGTCTACCATGCAAGGCGACTGCAGGCTCGCCAGGAGCAGCTGGGGTTAGGAGGAACCAGGGATCGAACAACCAACCTTCCGATTGATAGACAACCGACTCAACCCACTGAGCCACTGACGCCGTTCTAACAGCACACGCTCGTCCCCCTCCCTGCTTGAGGTTCAATTCTCTTCTCCTGTCCGATGCTGACTTTTGTTCCCTTATCTCCACCTCCATTGATAATTTTCTTATTTTGAACCAGACGGGCTCGACCTCTCACTCTCTACTCTGGGAATCACTTAAGGCCTACCTTACAGGGGTCTATATTTCTTACTCCGCTCACTTAAACAGGACCCCTAGGGCCAGGCTAGAAGAACTCACCGGAGCCATTCTTGACCTAGATCATCAATATGCCCTGATGCCGTCCCCAGAAATGAATAAGCAACGCTTAAATACTTACATTTGTCTGGCCTTGTCCTGGGTTTACCCGTTCATGGCCATCGTCTCACTAACCCCCCTGTCTCCCTTTAAAGTATTATGTTTGGTAAACTGTTGTGCCGGGAACTAGTGTCCAACCTTTCCCTGTGTTTGTGTCCACTTCTGTCAGGGGGACCGCTCCAGCTTGGAGCATATGCTGGATCCTCCCTGGGCACAGGGCAAGCCGTCTCTCTCTGCTCGCTTAATTCCCCAAATTACAGATGCTTCTGCTAATTTAGAATCTGAACCTAAGGAGATCAATGAGACTTTTAGGTCCTTCTATTCTTCCATGTACTCTTAAGGATTTCCATCAGACGCAACTAACATGGCAACGTTCCTGGGTGGCCTGGAGTCCCCCACTGTTGACCCTGTGGTGGCAGCACACTGGATTCTCTGCTTAGCCTTGAGGAGGTTACTGCATCTATCAGGTCAATGCAGAGTAACAAAGCTTCGGGGCCTGACGGCTATCCGACAGAGTTCTTTAAGAAATTCCAAGCTCAGCTGGCACCACTACTCTTGGCAGTTTACAATGAGTCACTGGAACGTGGATCGTTACCACAGACCTTGACTCAAGCATCTATTGCACTCCTCCTTAAGAAAGGAAAGGACCCTACTTCATGCTCCTCATACAAGCCATTAAGCCTGCTTAATGTGTGAAAGTGCTGGCAAAGTTGATTGTGAACCATCTCAAAGCGGTTTTACCAGGGATCGTATCAGAGGACCAAACTGGTTTTCCTCCTTCTCTAACATCCAAACGCTATTTAATATTATTTATTCCAAAAATGTCTCGGCTTCCCCTGAGTTGGTAATCTCATTAGATGCGGAAAAGGCATTCGATAGGATTGAATGGGAATACCTATTCGCTGTACTTAGGAAATTTGGTTTTGGAGTAAAATGTAACTCTTGGATTCATCTTCTCTCTTGGATTCATCTTCGTATAAATCTCCTCTTGCCAGTGTCTTGACTAATACTAGAGTATTTTGCCCTGGAACGTGGGACCAGACAGGGCCCACTCTTATTTGCCGTCGCTATTGAGCCTCTGTCGATAGCCTTACGGACATCGGCCTCGTTTTGAGGCATCGCACAAGAGGGGATTGACCATAACTTCACTTTATGCTGATGACCTCTAACTCTATGTCAGTGACCCTGTGGCCTGCCTGCCCTCAGTCCTTTCTGTTCTGGATAACTTTGGCTCCTTCTCCGGCTACAAGCTGAACCTTCAGAAGAGTGAGTGCCTCCCGGTTAATCCTGCTGCACAATGTCTACAACCCACTGATTTGCCCTTCCAACTTAGTCACACTGGTTTTGTGTATCTTGGAGTAAAAACAACCCACTCGTTATCTTTTCTTTTTTCGGCAAACTTTGCTCCACTCCTTCCACTGATGAAGTCAGACTTTCAGAGATGATGTAGCTTACCATTATCGCTTATAGGCAGTATTAATGCTGTAAAGATGAATTGTCTCCCCAAATTTCTTTATATATTTCACTCTATTCCGCTATTTTTACCGAAATCCTTTTTTAAAACGATCCATCAGACTGTTTCTGCTTTTGTATGGGGGGGAGGGTTCTGAGAGTTGGTAGGTCCTTGCTTCAGACATGCAAATTTAGCGGTGGTTTGGCTTTACCCAACTTTTTGCCGGCACGTCCTTCTCGCTACACCTGCAACCCGGTGGTACTTTCAACACTTAAGATTTGGTACCAATTTCGACGTCATTTTGGGTTCTCCACTCCATCCACCAAAAGTCCCATTGGCAATAATCATCTATTCCCGCCGTCCCTAATTAACAATGCGTTTTCCATTTGGGCAAGGAGGGGTGTTAGGACGTTTCATGACCTTTACAGCAATGGTAATTTTTCCAGTTTTGCCCATCTTGCTTCCTTGAGCTCGCACAAGGAACAGGGCAATAGACAGAATACACTCCACAACATCCTGTTCTCGTCTTGGCCTAGTACAGTTCAAGGTTGTGCACAGAGTTCATTTTTCCAAATCGAGATTGGCGAAAATATATCCCGACACTGTAGATGAGTGTGATAGATTTCACCTGTCCCCATGTGACCATACTCACATGTTTAGCCAATGTTCTGCCCTTAGACACTACTGGGAGTCTATTTTCAACATTTTGTCTGAGGTACTTGGTATTCAACTTCAGCCGTGCCCCCTTATAGCTGTATTTGGTGTCTCGAAAGTCCTCTCTGATTTGAACTCCAAGCAGGCTGATATCGTGGCCTTTGCATCCTTGCTAGCACGACGTAGGATCCTTCTCAGCTGGAAATCTGTTCACCCTCCCTCTGTCTCTAGTTGGCTCAGTGACGTTATGTCCTATCTGAGATTGGAGAAGATCAAGTTCACTCTCTGGGGCACCAGTGCTAGATTTGCCAGCAAATGGCAACCCTTTATAAACTATTTCAGAGACCTGGCCACTCTTCCGTCTGAGCCTTTGTGAAGGTGTTATTTTTTTTTGTACCTGCATGTGTGTGTGTGTATATGTACACATGTGCGCGGTATGTATGTGTTATGTGTGTGTACATATAAGAATGTTGTGTGTGTGTGTGTGTGTAAGTTATGTGGGTGTCTATGTATGCAGTGGTGTAAAAAGTACTTGAATTCTATAATTAAGTAAAAGTACAGATATCGTAACAAACATTTACTTTGGTAAAAGTAAAAGTAATTCATAAAAAAATTACTTGAGTAAAAGTCTTAAAGTAGCTAATCTTAAATGTACTTGTATCAAAACTATTTATCTGGTGTTAAAATGTACTCAAAAGTATCAAAAGTAAAAGTACAAAAGTACAACCAGAAAAAAGGCAGACATGTTCTTTCTCCAAGCTTTATTTATCCCCCTCCATCACTTTGAACTTGAACCATCACAATTACTTTCTCTTCTTGCTCCCGTCTTGTACCTTATTGCCCCTCCATCCCTCCTTCCCTCAACTCTCCTCTTTTCTTATCCTCTTACTTTAACTTGAACCATCACTCAACTCTTTTCCCCTCCTTGCTCCCTTGTACCTTATTGCCCCTCCATCCCTCCTTCCCTCAACTCCTTTCTCCTCTTTTCTTATCCTCTTAATTTAACTTGAACCATGTCTCAACTCTTTTCTCCTCTTGCTCCCTTATTGTACCGTATTGCCCCTCCCTCCCTCAACTCCTTTCTCCTCAAACATTTGGTCTAAATATGGCCATGGGTGTTGCTTATCATCTGAGCTAGCGCCGGTGGACGAGGATGGTTCACTGCTCTCGTTTTTAGACATGCTTCGGTTGCGAAACGCCTAAAGTATGTTTTCAAACACCGGTGTGGTTATAGAGAGAGATGTGTCTCGAGAGCGCCAATTGTGCGCGCAGTGCGCATATACAGGCTGCACGAAGTCAACAGGCTGATAGGGCGCTCTCAGTGGGCGCATACAGGCTGCACGAAGTCAACAGGCTGATAGGGCGCTCTCAGTGCGCACATACAGGCTGCACGAAGTCAACAGGCTGATAGGGCGCTCTCAGTGGGCGCATACAGGCTGCACGAAGTCAACAGGCTGATAGGGCGCTCTCAGTGCTCGCATACAGGCTGCACGAAGTCAACAGGCTGATAGGGCGCTCTCAGTGCGCGCATACAGGCTGCACGAAGTCAACAGGCTGATAGGGCGCTCTCAGTGCGCACATATACAGGCTGCACGAAGTCAACAGGCTGATAGGGCGCTCTCAGTGCGCACATATACAGGCTGCACGAAGTCAACAGGCTGATAGGGAGCTCTCAGTGTGCACATATACAGGCTGCACGAAGTCAACAGGCTGATAGGGCGCTCTCAGTGCTCATATACAGGCTGCACAAGTCAACAGGCTGATAGGGCGCTCTCAGTGCTCATATACAGGCTGCACGAAGTCAACAGGCTGATAGGGCGCTCTCAGTGCTCATATACAGGCTGCACAAGTCAACAGGCTGATAGGGCGCTCTCAGTGCTCATATACAGGCTGCACTAAGTCAACAGGCTGATAGGGAGCTCTCAGTGTGCTCATATACAGGCTGCACGAAGTCAACAGGCTGATAGGGAGCTCTCAGTGTGCTCATATACAGGCTGCACAAGTCAACAGGCTGATAGGGCGCTCTCAGTGTGCTCATATACAGGCTGCACTAAGTCAACAGGCTGATAGGGAGCTCTCAGTGTGCTCATATACAGGCTGCACTAAGTCAACAGGCTGATAGGGAGCTCTCAGTGGGCGCATATACAGGCTGCACGAAGTCAACAGGCTGATAGGGCGCTCTCAGTGCTCATATACAGGCTGCACGAAGTCAACAGGCTGATAGGGCGCTCTCAGTGCGCACATATACAGGCTGCACGAAGTCAACAGGCTGATAGGGCGCTCTCAGTGCGCGGATATACAAGCTGCACGAAGTCTGTGTCAACTCAATTCTACATTGTGTCTACATTCATGAACATAATTACGTTTTTTTTGTAGCTGGTAACGATGAGTCCATTGTTAATGTAGCGGAGTAAAAGTACAGATATATTGTTTTAGAAGTAGTGAAGTAAAAGTAAAAGTCGACAGAAATATAAAAACTAAGTAAAGTAAAGTACAGGTACTCCCAAAAACTACTTAAGTACTGTAACAAAGTATTATTACTTCGTTACTTTACACCACTGTATGTATGTATATAAATAAATATACATATCATTGCTTGGGGTGCCATCCTCCATCTGACTGTCCCAGTATTGCATAGCTTTGTTGTTGTTTTTGTAGAGAGACCAGCTTTAATTCGTGTCTGGTTCTTATGTCTTTTTTTTTTTAAAATGTGTAGTCCTTTATGTCTTGTTGTTGATTGATTACTAAGTTTACTTCCTTTTTTATATATGTATATATATTTTTCTGCTGTTGTAGGTATCGTTTTTGTATCGTTTTGTGTTTTTGAGGGGGAGGGAAAATGTAGCTGGTGGCTTGTGCCTCACCCATTGTAATCACAGTCTGCACCTGTTTTCCACCAATAATAAAAAAATAGAGGAGCAACCTCTTTTGCCTGTATGGACCAGCCTCGACTTGTTCACACAGATGCTGTCATTCCAATGTATCCCGTGAGGGTGCTCGAATGCCAGGATTTATTCAGTGACATCCAGCAAATGTTAATAGTTTGGGAGGAACCCAAAAACAATAGTGTCAACATAATAGGACAAAACAGTGGGACAAATAATTGATTGGTCGTATGCCTCCCTTGTCTTAGTCCTGTGTCCGCTCTTGTCTCTTCAGTCCTTCCTTGTGTTCCATGTTCCAGAAGTCAGGCCCATGTTGTATGTCTGTTCCTGTTAGTTTTTCAGTTCTACTGGTTGTTTTCTATCTTTGCTCTCTGTATCATTAGTTAGAATTATTGCCACCTGTTCCTTGTTATCACCACTATAGACACTATATGTCACTATATAAATATAACTATTAGGGTGCATCAAAAAACACAATTCTTGAATTTTAAAATGGCTGGGTGATAAAAGTGTTCCAATATATGTAGAAACAACACATGCAAAATATTTTTCCAGTACATGATGATTTAGGGGTGCCACCGCACACCTGTTTTTGTTGGATAAGTGGTTAACAGCGCTCAATGGTCGCCAGGGAGATCTGAAGTAAACAATACTACAGATCAAGAAAACTGAGGTGATCTTTCGGTTTGAGGTATGTATTATTAATTATTACTATAATATCTGGAATTGTGTGTCTGTATACTTATTTATCATAAGTCATTTAAGTCATACTTATTGGTATTTAGTGCTCTTTACATCTAGCTAACGTTAGCTAGCAACAGTCTTCTAACCACAGTTAGCTATCTATGTTAGTTATGCTATTACGCTTAACATCAACAATATTCTAGAGTGGACAATGTCATATTCAGAGTATAGATGTCTCATGTTTATTGAGAGTAGCATTGTAGTTGTTACAGTAAATTAACATTTTAAATACAAGTATATTTACAAGCACAGCTAGCTACTCTGGTAGTGATGTAACGGTTCATTATGATGAAGTTAGACTTTGTACAGCTAAAATGTGAGGCTTATGCAATAATGGTTTATCATAATTGTGTGATATTAAGTATGGTAAGATATGATTTTAAACACTTTCCTTCAGTTTTGTATCCTTTTCATTCTCAGGCACAACACAACCCACCCCAGGATCCAGCTCTCCTAAGATGCTGCCTTCACCAACTGGTCCCTGCCAGACTGCAGCCTGGTCTTTGGTTTGGGCCCCAGCATCATGAGGATGGCATCATCAACGGCGCCAAACTGCCAACTGGTTGTCAGATGTTACGCTGCATGCTGGCCATTAAACCTGGTGCAAATGGGGTGTTGTCGCAGTTCGAGGCTGCCATGGTTGTCCTGGAGCAGGTGTGGCAATTTTACATGAAAGCGAACATCCCAATGGTGAGAGACAAGCATGCGTGCCACAATGTGGTAGACTTAGTCAATGCTAACATCCAGCTGTGGAAAATCTCCTAGGCCAAGTGCTCTAATGAGACTACAGCGAAACAATTGGAGATAATGGAGTGCAGACTTGATGCCACATTTCCGCTGTGGCCTCCAAATGTTGAAAAGCTGATTGATAACCCAGAAGACCTAGCTTTCTTGGCCAGCATGAAGACTGACAGAGTGGCTACATTTGGTGTATTGGACATAAAGCTGCAGCTCAAGGTGAAGCGGTGAGAGGAGCGTCAAGCTGCCACAGCAGCCAGGCAGTTCCGCTGTGAAAAGGAGCTGGAGGAGATGACTGCAATGTCCAGCTTGGAGTCGTAGAGTGATGGGGAGTCAGAGGAGCATACTAACACAGTGTATCCACCATCTGAGGGTGAACCACAAGCATAAGAAGACTGGAACAAACGTCTGATGGGGAGTCAGAGGAGGATACTAACACAGTATATCCACCATCTGAGGGTGAACCACAAGCATAAGAAGACTGGAACAAACGTCTGATGGGGAGTCAGAGGAGGATACTAACACAGTGTATCCACCATCTGAGGGTGAACCACAAGCATAAGAAGACTGGAACAAAGGTCTGATGGGGAGTCAGAGGAGGATACTAACACAGTGTATCCACCATCTGAGGGTGAACCACAAGCATAAGAAGACTGGAACAAACGTCTGATGGGGAGTCAGAGGAGGATACTAACACAGTGTATCCACCATCTGAGGGTGAACCACAAGCATAAGAAGACTGGAACAAACGTCTGATGGGGAGTCAGAGGAGGATACTAACACAGTGTATCCACCATCTGAGGGTGAACCACAAGCATAAGAAGACTGGAACAAACGCCTGATGGGGAGTCAGAGGAGGATACTAACACAGTGTATCCACCATCTGAGGGTGAACCACAAGCATAAGAAGACTGGAACAAACGTCTGATAGGGAGTCAGAGGAGGATACTAACACAGTGTATCCACCATCTGAGGGTGAACCACAAGCATAAGAAGACTGGAACAAACGTCTGATGGGGAGTCAGAGGAGGATCCTAACACAGTGTATCTACCATCTGAGGGTGAACCACAAGCATAAGAAGACTGGAACAAAGGTCTGATGGGGAGTCAGAGGAGGATACTAACACAGTGTATCCACCATCTGAGGGTGAACCACAAGCATAAGAAGACTGGAACAAACGCCTGATGGGGAGTCAGAGGAGGATACTAACACAGTATATCCACCATCTGAGGGCGAACCACAAGCATAAGAAGACTGGAACAAACGTCTGATGGGGAGTCAGAGGAGGATACTAACACAGTGTATCCACCATCTGAGGGTGAACCACAAGCATAAGAAGACTGGAACAAACGTCTGATGGGGAGTCAGAGGAGGATACTAACACAGTGTATCCACCATCTGAGGGTGAACCACAAGCATAAGAAGACTGGAACAAACGTCTGATGGGGAGTCAGAGGAGGATACTAACACAGTGTATCCACCATCTGAGGGTGAACCACAAGCATAAGAAGACTGGAACAAACGTCTGATGGGGAGTCAGAGGAGGATACTAACACAGTGTATCCACCATCTGAGGGTGAACCACAAGCATAAGAAGACTGGAACAAACGTCTGATGGGAGTCAGAGGAGGATACTAACACAGTGTATCCACCATCTGAGGGTGAACCACAAGCATAAGAAGACTGGAACAAACGTCTGATGGGGAGTCAGAGGAGGATACTAACACAGTGTATCCACCATCTGAGGGTGAACCACAAGCATAAGAAGACTGGAACAAACGTCTGATGGGGAGTCAGAGGAGGATACTAACACAGTGTATCCACCATCTGAGGGTGAACCACAAGCATAAGAAGACTGGAACAAAGGTCTGATGGGGAGTCAGAGGAGGATACTAACACAGTGTATCCACCATCTGAGGGTGAACCACAAGCATAAGAAGACTGGAACAAACGTCTGATGGGGAGTCAGAGGAGGATACTAACACAGTGTATCCACCATCTGAGGGTGAACCACAAGCATAAGAAGACTGGAACAAACGTCTGATGGGGAGTCAGAGGAGGATACTAACACAGTGTATCCACCATCTGAGGGTGAACCACAAGCATAAGAAGACTGGAACAAACGCCTGATGGGGAGTCAGAGGAGGATACTAACACAGTGTATCCACCATCTGAGGGTGAACCACAAGCATAAGAAGACTGGAACAAACGCCTGATGGGGAGTCAGAGGAGGATACTAACACAGTGTATCCACCATCTGAGGGTGAACCACAAGCATAAGAAGACTGGAACAAACGTCTGATAGGGAGTCAGAGGAGGATACTAACACAGTGTATCCACCATCTGAGGGTGAACCACAAGCATAAGAAGAGTGGAACAAACGTCTGATGGGGAGTCAGAGGAGGATACTAACACAGTGTATCCACCATCTGAGGGTGAACCACAAGCATAAGAAGACTGGAACAAACGTCTGATGGGGAGTCAGAGGAGGATACTAACACAGTGTATCCACCATCTGAGGGTGAACCACAAGCATAAGAAGACTGGAACAAACGTCTGATGGGGAGTCAGAGGAGGATACTAACACAGTGTATCCACCATCTGAGGGTGAACCACAAGCATAAGAAGACTGGAACAAACGTCTGATGGGGAGTCAGAGGAGGATACTAACACAGTGTATCCACCATCTGAGGGTGAACCACAAGCATAAGAAGACTGGAACAAACGTCTGATGGGGAGTCAGAGGAGGATACTAACACAGTGTATCCACCATCTGAGGGTGAACCACAAGCATAAGAAGACTGGAACAAACGTCTGATGGGGAGTCAGAGGAGGATACTAACACAGTGTATCCACCATCTGAGGGTGAACCACAAGCATAAGAAGACTGGAACAAACGTCTGATGGGGAGTCAGAGGAGGATACTAACACAGTGTATCCACCATCTGAGGGTGAACCACAAGCATAAGAAGACTGGAACAAACGTCTGATGGGGAGTCAGAGGAGGATACTAACACAGTGTATCCACCATCTGAGGTTGAACCACAAGCATAAGAAGACTGGAACAAACGTCTTCATTCCACATGACATCCTTAGGCATTCCACATGAGCATTAGTCGTGTCACTGGCTACAAGGTTGAAGATGTCACCAATGCAACAGGCTGCCTTCACACGTGACCTTGATGCAGAGTCAGGCGGTGAATGTACACGTCTCTCTGCATCTTACGCAACAGCTGACCGAGCAAAACGCCAATTGCTGGAGACAATCAGTGAGGAACAGCACAAGCAGTGGACCCCACCTCCATTGTGCACTCTACACTAGGACAGCAAGTTAACTCCGATGCTCAGCATTAGGCCCTGTTAGTTGCCAGTGAGTTAGCCACTAGAGAGGGTTTGTTCTTTTAAGTGTGTCAGTATCGCCCCTTGTGTTTAACAATAAAGTCAATTACACTTTATATGTGTGTCCGACATCCATCACAACTGCGGAAAATCAGGGTAAGGCCACATGAACGTCCCATTGACCTCCATTCATTTTGTCTATAGGACAAATGAATGGAAAATCTTGAAAGTTGAATTCTGAGAAATGCCCAAGTTGCCCAAAGGGCAAACAGACAACTTTTACTTTGATAACCCTATAGAACATGTTACTTTATAAAAGTTCACTTTACTCAACATTTTCAGGTCATCCTTTTGGCAATTAGACTAAAAATTGCAAATTTTTGGAAATTTCGCCAAAGTTCATGTGTTAGGTGGCACCCCTAAATCTCAATGGAATTCCTCAAAACTTTGCAAAAGTCATTTTTATGTTAATTGGAACAACATGCAATGCCAGCCAAATTGATATTTTGAAATTAAAATTTCCCATTCAAATTTGATGCACCCTAATAACTATGTATGTCACTATATATGTCACTATATAAATATAACTATGTATGTCACTATATATGTCACTATATAAATATAACTATGTATGTCACTATATATGTCACTATATAAATATAACCATGTATGTCACTATATAAATCTAACTATATGTGTCACTATATAAATCTAACTATATATGTCACTATATTTGTCACTATATGTGTCACTATATAAATATAACTATGTATGTCACTATATATGTCACTATATGTGTCACTATATAAATATAACTATGTATGTCACTATATATGTCACTATATAAATATAACTATGTATGTCACTATATGTGTCACTATATAAATATAACTATATATGTCACTATATTTGTCACTATATGTGTCACTATATAAATGTCACTATATATGTCACTATATATGTCACTATATGTGTCACTATATAAATGTCACTATATATGTCACAAAATAAATGCCACTATATTTATGTCACTATATATATGTGTCACTATTTGTGTCACTATATATATGCCACTTTATATGTCACTATATTTATGTCACTATATATATGTGTCACTGTTTGTGTCACTATAGATATGTCACAATATATATATATATGTGACTATATATGTGTCACTATATATGTCACTTTATATGCCCAGAGCTGTAGAACTCGAGACCAGTCTCGGTCTCGTCTCGGTCTCGGTTACATTTGAACTCGGTCTCGGCTCAGACTCGGACAGTAAGGACTCGTAAATTCTTCCCCAGACCAGTCTAGACCAGTGTACAATTTACATTTTTTTCTAGCAAAATATTTAAGTATGACATGTAGAGGCTGTATTTCCTTTGGCTGTATTTCGTCCAGAGTTAGCCTGTTTTTTTCTGACGTGGCTTCTCCCACCAAATCTACTTTTGAAGAAAAGCCCACCCCCAGCGTCGTTAGAGCGTGCACCCATTCATGTAAGTACTTTAATCTAAAACATATGCTCAAGATCATGTCTGCACAATCTGCCATTATACATTTCGCCTATATTCAGCACAAAGAAACAATTTGTCCGAAAACACACAAAAAAAGCACAAGGCAGTGTGTAAAAACTGCAACGTCTCAATTACGGAGACGGCTGGGACCACTACTGGGACCACTACTGGGACCACTACTGGGACCACTACTGGGACCACTACTGGGACCACTACTGGGACCACTCCCAATTTTTCCAGACATGTTGAGAGGAAACACAGAGATCGGTAAAATCAGAAGCTAGCTAGCTTGCTATTGTATTCTGCTGGTTTGTATTAACTAAAGCTAACGCGTGTAACATGTGGATGGTGGATAGTATGATGGATTCTGCAGTAGCCGGTACAGTATAGACGCATATATAGTGCTGCTATGCCTAATTAGTTTTAGCCAATAAGATCTGTTACAGACAATTAAGTTTTAGCAAGATACAAGGTCAACAGAGAACAACCTTTTTCGAGTATTTTCTCAAAGGGTTAACTGTCACATCAGCACGAACATGTTCTTAAATTGCATAATTGTTCACACCTACGTTCCTATAATGATGAATACCACGTCTTCGTAAATTGAAAGCGCGTGTCCGTTGTTCCTAATTAGCATAGGTAAACGCCCCGGTATTTCACATAAAAGGGCATTAAACTGCAGAGCGGAGTGGAAACTCATCGTAAAAACTGAAGAGGAGAATGCAAAAATGCCTAAACAAAAATGTAAAGACAGTAGAGGATCAGACGCCAAAAGAAAAAAAAACTTCAGAAGTAGAAATACTTCTGCAAGAAGTAAACAGGCAAAAACATGTAATATTTAGCAGCGTCAGTAGTGGTTGCAAAATCAAATACAAAAAAGATGCATGGGATTTAATCACTCGTTCTGTGAACACTGTGTCAGGGGAAGGGCGCACCACTGATGACATAAAAAAGAAATGGTTTGACATGAAGTTTGAGGCAAAAAAAGTATTGCCAAACACAAACGAGAGATGCTGACCACAGGAGGGGGAAAGGCTTGCACTGTCCTTACTGTTGGACAAGCACATCGGGGACATAATCGGAATGACTGCAATCTCGGGTGTGCCATCCACAGAAAAGTGTTAAATATATGCAAATATTTGGAATAATTTAATATTATTCATAATTTTATTATTCATAATGTTATTCCTCATAATATTTAAAGCAATGTACAATTGATCAAAACGCAGAGACTAATGATTTGTCACGAAAATGTCAGCGCGCAAATCTGCGTAAGAGTGCTTTTCACTGTGCGTAGATTCTGTTCTTTCCTAAGAACAAATTCCAGATAAGTAAACATTGGTGAATGTCAGAATCTTCGTGTAAACTGCGTAAGTGGGTTTTAAGAACAAATTTCTTCTTAAGAACGGTTGAAGAATATGGCCCTTTGTATGGCTTGGCTTCCCTATACAGTTCCTGTTATACAGTTTATTGCATTTCTGAAAATTAGTTTTGGGCTAGTTGTGCTTTTTACCCCTTGGGAAACAGGCCTTATAGCTTCCTAAAATATGAGATTTGAGGGGCAGTCCGAATTAGTGGTGCTCATTTGATATAGTAATTTTAACAGATACGATGTTAATATTACTTTTTTGTTTTTCAGATCTAAGGATTACATGGAAGGACAACAGGCACCTCATACTGCACAGCCAAGTGTGGCAGCATTTGCACAAAAAATCTATTCTTACAATCCAAATTCATCAAGATTAGATAATTGGTTGCACCCTGCCATTGTCATTAGTGGAAAACGACCACTTCAAGCACTTTCTTACAGTGATGGACAGCAAGTACACCCCTATTGGAAGATGGTCCATAACAGAGAAACACATACCAGTGTTGGTTAGAACGGTGAGGAACACTATCACAGAGAAACTCGAGGGGCAACCATCGGTGTCGGTTACAGCCGACATATGTTCTGACCGCACTTTGCGCTCCTTAGGAGTTACTGCTCACATTTATAATCCGCAAAGAAATTAGCTTGAGTCTTTCCTGCTAGACTGCAAGCGGTTCACTGGACAGCATAGTGCCAAAAACATAGCTATTGCTTTTGACGAAATAACAGATGAATATTCCATCACGAAGAAAGTAGCCTATATCATAACTGATAATGCAGCCAATATGAAATGTGCATTCAAAGTTAAGCTGCCACAGCAGGATGAACACAGCAATGACAGTGAGGATTATGAAGACATGAACCTGGACCATGAAGACCTGTGGGAGGATGTTCCTTGGGATGATGAGGAGAACACATACTTCCTGAAATCCAGACAGAGACTCTCCACTCTTTACAGCTAGTGATACATGATGGAATGAAAGAAGTCAAGGCCATTTCACCACCCATCGCCAAGACATCAAGGTTCACTAGACTGCTACATAGCAGCACTCCATTTTAAGAAAAGGTTGAGGCTGTGTTTGGTACAGGAAAGTCTGTTCCCGCCGCAAATGCCACTCGTTGGATTAGCACATTCAAACAAATCCAGGCCCTCTCAGTTCTTGACAACAAGTATCTCAAAGAAATGTGCATTGTGGACTTTGAAAATGTTTTTTTTACCTCCCGTGAATGGAATGAACTGAAAGATGTGTGTGCTGTTCTTTCACCATTCTCTGAGGCAACTGAACTCACAGAAGGAGAGAAGTCTGTCACCATTAGTATGGTGGTTCCTACAGTCTTGGATCTGAACACACCTGATCGAGATGGAGGAGTCAAGAGGTCAGTGCCGACCAATAGCCAAGGCGCTATGACAGTCCTTACTAAAAAGATTCTCAGAAATCTTTGTGCCGACAAAAATGGACAAGAAGAGTGAGAGAGAGGAGCCTTTTGGCCATGATGTGTACTTCATTGCAGCCATACTGGATCCACAATTTGGCCTCAGCTGGGTTGATCTAGATGTTTCCAACTCCAACATTGAAAATGCAACATTGCAAAATCAGTTTCAAGAAGATCTGAAGAGAACACTCCGAGGTAAATAAGTATTTACTCCAAATGTATATTTGTCTACCTCCAGCCAACAGTCCTTGTTGAGCTTTCCAGTGTCAGAACTGCTAAAGTAGTTTATGGAGCATGACTAGGTAACGCAAAACCTATTTATACCCAAACACTGTTTTGTTGTTGGTGTTTCAGACACATTGCTTGCTGAAGTTCACTATATCCAAATGGTGTATAATTGATAATAATTCATTAAATAACAATATAATATCAATTTAGCATTTTGCATGTGTTTGAAATCAACATGTAAATTTTTTTCACAGGTTTTACTGTTCATTAATAGTATGAAATTATTGTTTCATATCCCTTAGTGTCAATTCAAATAAATTATTGATTTGGATTTGATCACTAAAACTTCAAGCAGTCATTTCTTTAATTTATGAAGGGGTTATGTTTCATTTTGGTGCATTTACGGATTTACATTGTGGAATCCATTATGTATTTCCTATAGTGTATGTCTGTAAATGTAGTGGGTATTTGTCTCTCTAGTGAATTTTGTTTTGTAATTAGAGCGCACTACATCTTGGGTCAAGTTTTTTTTTACATTGGTCACTGGACCAAAAACATGTGATATTATTTAGTGTTGATATGACTGGTCTCGGCCCCCTTCGGTATCGGTCTTGTCTCGGTCTCGGCCCCCTTCGGTCTCTGTCTCGCTTTAGGTGGCCTCGAGCACAGCTCTGTACATGCCACTATATATGCCACTATATATGCCACTATATATGCCGCTATACATGTCACTATATATGTCACTATATATATCTACATGTATATGTCACTATATATATGTTACTATATATGTGACTATATATGTGTCACTATATACAGTATATGTCACTATAAATACCACTATATATGCCACTATATATGTCCTTATATATGTCACTATATATGCCACTATATATGCCAATATATGCCGCTATACATGTCACTATATATGTCACTATATATGCCGCTATAAATGCCACTATATATGCCACTATATACATGTCACTATGTATGCCACTATATATATATGCCGCTATAAATGCCGCTATAAATGCCGCTATAAATGCCACTATATATGCCACTATATATGTCCTTATATATGTCCTTATATATGTCCTTATATATGTCCTTATATATGTCCTTATATATGCCACTATATATGCCGCTATAGATGTCACTATATATGTCACTATATATGGGGTAGGAATATGGGTAGGGTTAGGAATATGGGTAGGTGTAGGGTTAGGAATATGGGTAGGGTTAGGAATATGGGTAGGAATATGGGTAGGTTTAGGGTTAGGAATATGGGTAGGGTTAGGAATAGGGGTAGGAATATGGGTAGGGTTAGGAATATGGGTAGGAATATGGGTAGGTGTAGGGTTAGGAATATGGGTAGGGTTAGGAATATGGGTAGGGTTAGGAATATGGGTAGGTTTAGGGTTAGGAATATGGGTAGGTTTAGGGTTAGGAATATGGGTAGGGTTAGGAATATGGGTAGGGTTAGGAATATGGGTAGGAATATGGGTAGGTGTAGGGTTAGGAATATGGGTAGGGTTAGGAATATGGGTAGGGTTAGGAATATGGGTAGGGTTAGGAATATGGGTAGGAATATGGGTAGGTGTAGGGTTAGGAATATGGGTAGGGTTAGGAATAGGGGTAGGGTTAGGAATATGGGTAGGAATATGGGTAGGTGTAGGGTTAGGGTTAGTTTTCTTTTTGCTTTACCAGTGTTATAGTTTGTTTCAGTCTTGCTCTGTGATTAATCAGTATTCACTTTTTTGCGTTTTGTCTTTTGTTAGTGTTCCTAACAAAAGACAAACTGAATGAAGCAAACTAATAATAGCAAGACCAAAAGGTGATCTCTGCTCCTGGGTCCCATTAATGTCTTTTTGGCAAAACTTTACAATAATAAGCAGGTAAATGCAGGTCATAGCTATTAAGGATAATATGCTGAAAAGAAAATGTTTGGCAAAAACTGGTTGTGTCACAAAGTGGGAGACCATCTTGTGCATAGCAGGTTCAGGCTCAGATCGAGAACATTAAAATGTTTAGACATTGGTTAGCACTTGCTCTCGTTCATTTGAGGTGTTGGTAATGTTAGCATTAGGCCCAAATACTTTCATGAAAATCTACCATCATGACAATCCATGACCCAGCACATGAATAAACCCTAAGTGGGATAGACTGCCATCATGTGGGAATCCGTATTATTACACTAACGGCTGTTCTAACCATAGGTTGGACCCTGTGTCCAGAGAGAGCTAACCGATAAAGCCAGGAGGGACTAGACACGTAAAGTATGAAACGTGCATGAAAGACTGATTAAAAGAGACTGACTAAAAAACACTCCTTGAAAGTGCAATACATGTGTTGTTCCACTTCATCTTACAAGAGACAGGAACTGTGGCACAGCAAAATGGTGACATGAACATTATCTGACGCCTCATACATTTTGTGTAAAAATCATTTATTTATTTGTTTGACCCTAATGACAATTGAATAGTCAGTCAAGGCTTGGTGGGACCAAAATCTGTTTATTACGCAAAAGCTAGGATAATAAAAAACTGCACATTCAGAAGACATAAACAGTAATATAAGTGTCTCAGAAGTTTTTTTCCGAATTGATCCTAATTGTCGCTGAGAGTGTGCAGATTTCAGGGACATAAACGCTTGTAAATACCTATTGCAGACATGTCGGTACAAGACACAATATCATAGTGAATAGGTAGTAAAAACCCATGGACCCTAGAGAATCTTAAATTGTATCTAGGCTTTACATGGACTCCAGAGAATCTTAATTTGTATCTAGGCTTTACATGGACTCCAGAGAATCTTAATTTGTATCTAGGCTTTACATGGACTCCAGAGAATCTTAATTTGTATCTAGGCTTTACATGGACTCCAGAGAATCTTAAATTGTATCTAGGCTTTACATGGACTCCAGAGAATCTTAAATTGTATCTAGGCTGCACATGGACTCCAGAGAATCGTAATTTGTATCTAGGCTTTACATGGACTCCAGAGAATCTTAATTTGTATCTAGGCTTCACATGGACTCCAGAGAATCTTAAATTGTATCTAGGCTTTACATGGACTCCAGAGAATCTTAAATTGTATCTAGGCTTTACATGGACTCCAGAGAATCTTAAATTGTATCTAGGCTTTACATGGACTCCAGAGAATCTTAATTTGTATCTAGGCTTTACATGGACTCCAGAGAATCTTAATTTGTATCTAGGCTGCACATGGACTCCAGAGAATCTTAAATTGTATCTAGGCTTTACATGGACTCCAGAGAATCTTAATTTGTATCTAGGCTTTACATGGACTCCAGAGAATATTAAGTTGCTTCACATGGACTTTTTGGACACACTTTTATTCATATTGCATGTGATGGTAATATTTAAACAGCTTGTCTTAAACCATGGTTTCTCAAACTACTCTTCTGAGACCACTAAAAACATACAAAATGTAATTAAATCTGGTATCATTAGAAAAAGGGAATTTCCCCCTGATCACACCAGGTTTAGTCATGCAAAAATCTTTATATTTTATTTCTGTGTATAAGTTATGTAAATGCAAATTAACATTTCATTCTGTTATATGATGGGGCAATGATTATAACAATAATTTTCCATTCAATATTGTAATGGCCTACCGAAAGCATGGGAGAAAGTTTGATATGACATGATATCTGAGATATTCGATATATTTGTAAAAAACAGTGTTGCTTTTTCCCCATGTTTGAAGCTTTTTTAATGTGCCGCCATACTTGATGGCTAAAGATGGCAACAAGTATTTCATATTATGTTGTGTTGTACCCCATAATTTCATAGGAGACGTCGTGTTGGCAGATGTGCAGGGGAAAAAACAAATGATTATGTATGCGCATTGAAAATTAAACAAGCCGAGCGCATTAGTCTGTTTGTTACGACGATGACCCAAAACACACGGCCAAGTCAACAAAGAAGTGTCTCAAGAAGAAGCACCTTTATGTCCTGGGGTCCGTTCTCCGTACGTCGCTAACTCGGTTAGGCGGATTTGATTGTTGTCGATTTGGCATAATCCGGGTTAGTTCGGTTCTCCGAAGCTCATCCTGTACTTGTTGTCATAGCAACAGGTGCGTCAGTTTGAACCTGCTCCGGAGCAGGCTTATTTCATGTAAACACGATTAGATAGCGGGTTTATAGGCGGATGTGACGTGGGAAGTCATTCACAGTCATGTCCTGTCCGTTTATACAAGAAGAACAATTCGCAGAGCTTATTAAATTATTCCGTATTGCGAGATGGACAAGACCCTTTAATGCAGAGCGAAACTCTATTGCGATGTATCGATTTATCCGTGAGGGGATCAAATACATAATTCATATGTTGGATCCACACATTAGATGTTCGACTCGTCGGAAATACCGTTAATAACGGCGCACACGTTTGCATAACCTTAATATTATTTGCGAGTGGCTCGTTCCTTTACACTATTGGAGATGCGGAAAATGTGGGGAAAAGTGTGGTCATATTTTTACATTCCTACACAGTTTTGACTTTCATAAGTCAAAGCAATTTATCATAACTCAATGTTTAACAGCTGAAATTACTGTACCAGTCATCTGGATTATAGGTATACTTAATTTAATGCAGCAACAAATAACTTTACAGTTTGGTAAATGAATGTACTTATCTGTATTTTGGTATATCATTTTGTATATTACTTATCCATATACCCCCTCAGCTCCTTAGTATAATTTATATTGTTCTATTCATATGTTTTATGTACACACCTTCCTGCCAAAGTAAATTCCTTGTCTGTACACACATTCATGTCGATTAAACAATTTCCTGATTTCTGATTCTTGATTGCTGTTATGAACAGACAAACACGTGCATTTACCTGTGTTTTAAAGAGGCTTAGCTGAATATGAACAACACAAAGTTGTTCATATTCAACACACTTTCTAGAGGTCGATAGGTCAATAGACATATGTCTCCTGTCATGAAACTTATATTCCTGTCCCACAGAAAGCTCATCCCCAACATTCCTTAACATTCCACCCTAAGTTTCAGGATAGAGATATAAGAACGGTACAGTTCTTTATTATCAAACAAACATGATATACTTCAATAAACCTTAATAGAATGGATTTCCAGGGAGTTTATCCGTCCAATTTACCTCTAAACCAGGAACTTGTACAAAAACCTGAGAAGCCGTTCTAGAAGCACAAAGCTTGATCAGACATGATATTAACGTGAAAACAACAATCAATAATGTAACAAAGGTTAAGGCATATTATGCTAATATTCGAAACATGGACCATCCATATGGGTCTAATGCAGAACTCAATCCATCAATTGGGTTCCATCCGTGAACTTCATGGAGCTCCTTTACTCCAATTTTCGTTTCTTTCACCAAGTCAACGACCTCCTGTGATGCATCAGAAATAAAGGTACAACATTCCGATTTTACACACTCCTCCTTGAGATGCCAAAATCATATCTAGGGCCAATCGATTCTGTAAGGCGACTGCACGGGTCTCATCTAACTCTTTACCTAATGCCACAATGGCTTTAGCTGTAGTGTTCATGTACCTCTCTAGTACTGAGGACAGAGCTGCTATTTCCTGCTGTGACGAATACACTCCATAGCCTGGAAATAGCACACTGAATATACGCTGTGATAGTGTCAGAGTTCGTCTAACGCGATGTGGGATCTGCGTAATTCGCTGTTGTTACTGTTGAAACACCAATAATCTTTGTTTAAATCAAAATCATCAAAAACATTCACATGACAGATCATTGAGTCATTATTGCAAACACATTCAGTACCGTTTATAAGTGAAGAAACGTCAGTCCAGGTCCACATACTCTTATTCTGACCCACCATAAATTTAGGGTCAGTCATAATAAAACAGTCGTTGTTGGGTTGGCAGTTGCTTATATTACATGATATCTGTTTCTGTACCAGTCCCTGAGATCGGGCTTTAACGCCTTTCTCAATACCTGTCTTATTCAAGTTTACATATGTCATGTCGTAGGTCAGAGAACCACAGTACAATTACAACAATGAGACTAAAAGCAAGATGTAATGCAATGTTGCATCTCATTCCCCCAATCCTCCTGTAGGGGTTCCACGGTCGTCTCGCTGGTTCCATGTTATGCAGGCTGTGTTGGTTTCTCGATTATCGCAGGCTGTGTTTGGGGTCAGAGGTTGCTAGCACGTGACCCGTTCAAACAAAAATGTGGCACTTATTCCTTGCCTGTATTCTCCAGAGGTGGAGCCTTTTTGCAGTGTGTTGCGTGGATCCAAGTTCCTTGCTCAGCTACCTTCACTGCAGTGTGTGACCCGTTGCACTTGGAACGGTCCCAACCACCGAGGTTTGCTCCAGTGCTTTCTTTTGCAGTCCTTGATCACTACCCAGTCTCCAGGATGGATGTCGTGAAGAGGACCTTAAATGGGTACTGGTAACGCTGCTCTCACACTCCGGTGGATTTCCGTCAGAACCTTTGACAGATTGGTACAGTATGTTAGCATAGTGTCATTTACATGTTCTGTCATGAGGTCTGAGTGGGTTGGGGCTCCTAGGCCTGTGCTCATTGGTCTTCCCGTGATGACCTCTTCCTGGGCCTGCCTTTTATCGACGTGAGAACCAGAGGAAGTGCCCGCACCCAGTTCAAACCTGTTTCCTCACACAACTTTGACAACTTCATCTTAATTGTCCCATTCTCTCTTTCCAATGCACCCCCACTCTGGGGCCTGTAGGCACAGTGTGTTCTTAAGTCCACTCCGAGGTACTCAGACATCTTCTAAATATACTCGTTCAAAAAATGTGATCCATTGTCACTCGACAGTTTCTTTGGAATTCCCCATCTGGGAATGATTTCAGTCAGTAGGGCCTTAGCCACTGTTGATACATCAGCCTACTTCAACGCTGGTGGGTAAAGCTTACTCGGCGGCGGGCCAGGCAGCTTCCTGCCTGCACACTATGTCTATTTTACAGGCATATCAGGCAGAGCTGCTTAGCGACGTGGCTCAGGGGGAGAGTTTAAGTCCTGACGTTGTTCGAGAACTTTGTCAGGCGGCAGATTTGTCTCTTCGTGCCACTAAGGAGACGGCCAAATCAGTGGGCTGGTCTATGGCAGCCTTGGTGGCTACGGAGAGGCATCTCTGGTTAAGCCTCTCTGATATGAGAGATAGGGAGAAAGCCTTCCTTTTGGACGCGCCTCTGTCACCCGAGGGCCTCTTTGGACATGCGATTGACTCTGTCGTCAAGAGGTTCCAGGAGGAAAGAAGGCAGGCGGCTGCCTTCCAGAAATTTCTCCCCTGTCGTAGTCACGTTGCAGGGGCTGTCGGACGGGGGCAGCCCCGCCCGGCGCCTAGCACGGCACACCGGGCACAGCAAAGAGTGAGTGTCGCTACTCGTGCTCCCCCACACGATGAGTGGGCCGGGAGGCAACGCTCGCAGGCGGGGCCTTCGAGGGGTAGGACAGTTCCGAGGGCTGTCGCTACCCCCAAGAAGGTTTTGTCCAAGAGACCCTGACAGGAGGGTCGGGCTGCTGGGGGTGGTCCCCACCAGGGGAAAAGTGAGCTTCTCCTGGTGCCATCAGCTGGGCAGGGGCTTAAATGGCCCAGGCGAGCGTTTTCCCGAGGGGCGCTCGCCCCCTCACAGGAGGGGCCCAAGGCTGGTGCCCCTAGTAGATTTTTTGGCAGAGTGGAAGACCCTGACGAATATATCTCAGTGGCTCCTGCGGATAATCGAGAGCGGTATGCCATCCAATTCAGGACGCATCCACCTCGTTTCAATGGGGTCCTGCCGACAGTGGTAGGCCCAGAGCAGGCTCTGGTATTGGAGCAAGAGGTACAGACTTTCCTGCTAAAAGGGGCTATAAAACGAGTTCTTTCTCCCAGCAGGGAGTCGGGCTGGTACAGCCGGTACTTCGTTTTTCCCAAGAAGGATGGGGGGTTGCGTCCTATCCTAGACCTGCGTCTGTTGAATCAGACGGTATGGAGACTTAGCTTCAAAATGCTCAGTCTCAAACAGATCGTATAACAAATCAGGTCCGAGGACTGGTTTGTCACGATAGATCTGAAGGACATTTATTTCCATATCTCCATCCTTCCACAACACAGGAAGTTCCTGAGGTTCGCTTTTGGGGGCGAAGCGTACCAGTATCGGGTCCTTCCGTTTGGCCTAGCACTCTCTCCCTTTACGTTCACCATATGTATAGACACTGCCCTGGCGCCGTTGCGCCTCCAGGGCATACGCATCTTAAATTACATCGACGATTGGTTGATTCTGGCTCCTTCGGAGCATCTAGTGGTTCGACATCGAGATGTCGTTCTGGCTCACATCAACAAACTGGGGTTGAGGCTCAATGCCGGGAAGAGTGTGCTATCACCGTTACAGGTGACCACTTTCCTAGTCGTAGTCTGGGATTCGACCACGATGCAGGCACATCTGTCTCCTGCACGTGTCGTGTCGATCCTAGCAGCTGTCGAGCAGGTAAGACTAGGCCAGTCACTCACTGTGAAACAGTTTCAGAGACTGTTAGGTCTGTTGGCGGCAGCGTCCAACGTTATACCTTGTGGCCTGCTGTACATGAGACCATTGCAGTGGTGGCTCAGAACCAAGAAGTTCTCCCCGAGGGGAAACCAGTTCCGCATGATCACAGTTACGCGGCGTTGTCTCCGCACGCTAGTCATGTGGAGGAAGCCTTGGTTCCTAACCCAGGGTCCCGTGTTGGGAGCCCCGTGTCGTCGTGTAACACTATTGACAGATGCCTCCCTCACAGGCTGGGGACGATCATGAGTGGTCGCCCAGCGCAAGGGCTTTGTCGGGGCCGTCAGCTATTATGGCACATAAATTGGCTAGAGATGCTGGCAGCTTACCAGGCTCTGAAGCACTTCCTCCCTGACCTAAGGGGTCATCATGTTCTTGTCCGGTCGGACAACACAGGTGTTCTACATCAACCACCAGGGGGGTCTTCGCTTTACGCCCACTTTACAATCTGGCCCGCCAGGTCCTTCTATGGTCCCAGGGGAAGCTCCTTTCCTTACGGGCCATTTATATCCCGGGGTACCTAAATCAGGGGGCAGACACCCTGTCCAGGCAGGGGCCGAGGCCCGGGAAATGGAGACTCCATCCCGAGGTGGTGGAGCTCCTATGGTCGCATTTCGGTCGGGCCGAGGTGGACCTATTCGCTTCCAAAGAGACATAACACTGTCCACTGTGGTTCTCGCTGACTTATCCAGCCCCGTTGGGGGTGGATGCCATGGTACAGGCATAGCCGAGGTCACGCCTGTACGCTTTCCCCCCGGTTGCTCTGCTCCCAGGAGTTCTGGAGAGGGTCCGTCAGGAACAGGTCAGTCTACTACTCGTAGCACCGTACTGGCCGGCCCGAGTGTGGTTTGCGGACCTAATATCTCTCCTCGTCGGTTCTCCTCTGGAGATTCCGATCAGGAGGGAATTGCTTTCCCAGGCGCATGGGATTCCCGCCCAGAGCTGTGGAAACGATGGGCTTGGCCTCTGAGGGGGCCCGCCTCTTAGATTTGGGTCTCTCGACTGAGGTCGTTGAGACCACCCTTCACTCCAGAGCTCCAGCCACAAGGAAGGTGTATGCCGCCAGGTGGAAACTGTTCGCCTCTTGGTGCAGAGAACGGCAATTAGACCCAGTTAACTGCCCGGTGTTTGCAGTGCTGGAGTTCCTGCAAGAACGCTTCTCTACAGGTCTATCCCCGTCCACACTGAAGGTGTACGTGGCGGCTTTGTCCGCGTGCCATGTCCCTTTAAATGGAGTTTCTCTGGGGAGACACCCACTGGTATCACGCTTCCTTCGTGGCACCCGGAGGCTAAGGCCAGCAGCCGGCACGAGGGTGCCATCCGGGGACCTGGCCATTTTGCTGGAAGGCCTCTCCCGTGCTCCGTTCGAGCCCATTGAGGAGGTCCCTGATAAGTTTGTGACTTTCAAGACGGTCTTCTTACTTGCTATCTCTTCCCTGAAGAGGGTTGGTGATATGCAAGCTCTGTCGTTGGCGCCCTGATCTTGGAATTCTCACCCGGGATCGTCAAGGCGTTTCTACTACATACACCCGGTTATGTTCCTAAGGTCCCAACTAATATTGTTGGGCCTATTGTGCTGCAAGCCTTTTGTCCTCCTCCCTTTCTGATATAACCTCCTCTGCCCGGCATAACCTCCTCTGCCCGGTCAGTGCCTTAGACGCCTACGTCCACAGAACTGCCCTGTGGAGTCTATCCGAACAATTGTTCGTGTGCTTCGGACCACCCAAGAAACGGGGTCCTGTGTCTAAGCAGAGGATGAGCAAGTGGGTTGTTGAGACCATCTCACTTGCCTACGAGTCGGCTGGTCAGCCTTCACCTTTGGCTGTTCGAGCCCACTCGACCAGGAGTATGGCGGCTTCAAAAGCCCTTTTCACTACATGACGTCTGTGTTGCGGCAGGCTGGTCCTCACTGCACACGTTCGTGAGGTTTTACTAGCTTGACTTTAGCTCCACGCCAGGAGCGCAGGTGCTTTGGTCTGAATGTGCGCTCTGACTTCACATGGCGGACACTTGCTCGTATGGCGAAGTAGGTATTGTCGTTCCCATAGCGTTTTCACGCAGCTCGAAGTTCCCTGATAGGGAACGTCTACGGTTACGTATGTAACCTTAGTTCCCTGAGGGGAACGAGATGCTGCGTGTCTGTGCAATACTCCCAGCATGCCCTTGGCACTTGCTTCAGCCCGTCAGAAACTGAAGGTGCCGGTAATTAGGGGTGCTTTTATGATTTCCTGGTCGCGACGTCACCCGTCTGTGGCGTTCCGTCACGCCATTGGACAGATTACACATGACGCACTCACGCAGAGTGTTCCTATAGCGTTTTCACGCAGCGTCTCGTTCCCCTCAGGGAACAAAGGTTACATACGTAACCGGAGACGTTCTGCATAACCTTCCATCAATATATCTTATTCTGCTGAGGAGAAAAAGTGGGCGTAATCTGTGGCCATGATGAGTAGCCAAAAGGAGTGTTGCTGATCAAGGTTTCTACTATCGATACATGTCGTCATGATAAGTAGCCAATAGGAGTGTTGCTGATCAAGGTTTCTACTATCGATACATGTCGCCTTTTAAATTGACGCGCATTTAAACAGTAGGTGCCGTTCTAGAAACAAGGGGGGGAAAGAGAACAGTCACAAAATAACACTATAAAAGTACTTCACAGGGAATAATTCAAAAGTATTCTTGGTCTAGTTCTTATATAGCTACCAACGTCACGGAGGCAAAGATCTGACAAGGAGTGGCTGGAAATGCGGGGTAGATATGGGGTTGGTTGATGAGTTGATGGGTGGCAGGTGTGCAGGATCCAGGCATGGCAGGAACACATCAGGACCAGCAGGGGGTGCAAAGAGACCCACAGGGAAACATGGCCTGACCACAACACTGCAGAGCTTAATCTAAAGTGTTTTGTCACCAATTAATAATTCATGTTTTGCAAAGGGATCAAATACTTTGCAAATGAATTTATAACTTATTTGAAATGCATTATTTTGGATTTTGTGTCTCGTTGGAAAGTGTTCTACCCCTTGACAATCATACAAGTAGGATAAGTGATATACAGTTGTAAGGGTTGGTAATCTAGCCGTATCTATGTTTACCGGTACGCGCCCACTGCCAGCAGAATTGAAGGGAGATCAATCTGGGACATCTGTTTCACCTGTGGTGATGCGATCACCTGTTTAGAATCTGTTAATCAAGCTTGTGTATATAGCACAATGGCTTTTTGTTCGCCAGTTGTCGGGACATAGAAAATCTATAAGAATGTTTAAGGTTATACGCTCGCAGGTTTTGTCTATTTGCTTCGCTGATCCGAGACTAAGTTTATCCGTCATAAAGTACGGTACGTTCAGTGAGAACGTTTATTATTTTCATCCGAAGTGTTTGGTTCCTGTCTCTGTCTGCCTGGGAATAAATACTATTAATTGTAAAAAAAACTCTGCGCTTGTGTCCGCTACTCGTTCCTGTCTGGAGCTCATTCGTTACAACAGTAGGGAAAAAAGTATTCTGGATTTTTTTCTCATTTTGTCTCTCATAGTTAAAGTGTACCTATGATGAAAACTACAGGCCTCTCTCATATTTTTACATGGGAGAACTAGCACAATTGGTGGCTGACTAAATACTTTTTTGCCCCACTGTAGATATATTTTAGGTGCACATTATGATACAATAAAACCAGCTAGATTCTGTATATGTTTCTATATTCTAAATGTTAACAATACCGGCTAACCTAATATCTACATTACAGGTGCACATTATGATACATTAAAACCAGCTAGATAATGTATATGGTTATATATTCTAAATATTAACAATATCAGTTCTATCTAATATTTTTATTAACATTCTTTAGCTGACAAAATGTATTGTAGTGTATCCTACTATTGCAAAGTTTTAGTTTTACTCAAAAAGTTGCTGAATACTGAATACAAATTTGAGTACCGACTAAACGAACTAATGCCTGAATAGTCAACATATTCGGGCCACCCCTAGTAAACAGATTTTGTGAATAAACCGGATTCTGATAACTGGGGTTTGGGAAACACAGGTGCAACCATTAAAGACTAATCAGAGAAGACAAACAGAAAACTGCACAACAAACTAACAAAAAATAAGCCCCACAGCAGTAAGTTACCCCAGAGCAGAATCTTATGCCAAAAGATTTTATGTACTTGGCTGTGTACAGTTCACCATTAAAGTATGTATCTATATTGTGTGTTACAAGTGTTACATTAATTAGTAAACAGCAAAATAATAATGTTCTACATTACCAGCAAAAGTGGAAGATAACATGACAATTTAATTATAAATATTTTATAGGCTATCATTTGTGTCTGTGAAAAACAATAGCTTGAAGCCAAAACTTCAATATAATTCAAACTGATATATACAATTTGCAGTTAATAAAAGTCACAAGTATAAATAAATAGCAGTGCATTTAAAAATAGCATTACTATCCCTTCTCAGGAATAGTATGTTCTTTATTATCTCAGATATTAGCATGAACTCAGAAAAGATGATTGGCTATGCTTGTGTCCCCTCAGAAGAGTCCGTATGTAGTGGTGTGCTCTACATTGTAAGATCTCCGTCTGTGCCAGCGTCTCCTAATGCCAGCACAACAACCACATAGCAAGCACTGCAAAACAAAGATGAACAAGTATAACTCACATGTACTGTAACTTTATTAGTTAACAATATACATAATATAAAGTAGTACTCATTATAAACCATGGATATACGTACTGCTAGCAGGATCCATAGTGGTATGAGAATTATAGCAATGCCACAAGGAATGATAATGGCCAGAGCCCAACCAGGAAAACCTCCTCCACTGGTGGTACTGTAAAAAGTGCTCAGCAGAAGGGAAGGAAGTAGAGTAGTGCTGGTTGTGGTGGTTGGAGCAGCTGTGGTTGTCAGAAGGGAAGGAAGTAGAGTAGTGCTGGTTGTGGTGGTTGGAGCAGCTGTGGTTGGCAGAAGGGAAGGAAGTAGAGTAGTGCTGGTTGTGGTGGTTGGAGCAGCTGTGGTTGTCAGAAGACCTAGAATACAAATACATCGTTATTGTATAGGGTATTTGCATATTTAAAACTGTTGGTAAAATATTCTATAAAACCAGATGGTAAAAACCAGCCATTGCCCGACTATTGTTACATGCAGATAAACAACTCATTGTCATCATGAAATCGTAGCGTCCCCAATTAAATCCCCAAACAAATTTCAGTTCAGCGTACCTGAGGCTCTTAAGATTTCCGTAAGAAAGGCACTAGGAAGGTCGGTGTCTGCCTTGTTGTACACATACGTCAAATTTGCATTGATTTGTGTATTGCTGGCAGCACTATAAAATAAAATGGAGTTAGAAAGTGTATTAAAAAAACATGCGTATGGAAATGATAATATGCAATTTTATATTAAGTGCTGACCATCCAATTAAGCAGTTGAAACCATGTTTTTGAGACTGTACAGTCTTTGTTTACAATGACACTGTTAATAAACATTATTATTATTTGCTACCATAAAGTGTTGGGTTTTTATTTGCTACCATAATGTGTGTAGGGTGTTGGGTTTTATTTGCTACCATAATGTGTGTAGGGTGTTGGGTTTTTATTTGCTACCATAATGTGTGTAGGGTGTTGGGTTTTTATTTGCTACCATAATGTGTGTAGGGTGTTGGGTTTTATTTGCTACCATAATGTGTGTAGGGTGTTGGGTTTTTATTTGCTACCATAATGTGTGTAGGGTGTTGGGTTTTATTTGCTACCATAATGTGTGTAGGGTGTTGGGTTTTATTTGCTACCATAATGTGTGTAGGGTGTTGGGTTTTTATTTGCTACCATAATGTGTGTAGGGTGTTGGGTTTTTATTTGCTACCATAATGTGTGTAGGGTGTTGGGTTTTATTTGCTACCATAATGTGTAGGGTGTTGGGTTTTTATTTGCTACCATAATGTGTGTAGGGTGTTGGGTTTTTATTTGCTACCATAATGCGTGTAGGGTGTTGGGTTTTTATTTGCTACCATAATGTGTGTAGGGTGTTGGGTTTTTATTTGCTACCATAATGTGTGTAGGGTGTTGGGTTTTTATTTGCTACCATAATGTGTGTAGGGGGTTGGGTTTTTATTTGCTACCATAATGTGTGTAGGGGGTTGGGTTTTTATTTGCTACCAACAATATCATCATTTTTACCTCCAGAGTTAAAAGCATTTCATTATATAACCCTTTCCACATTGTCACAAATTATATATACAATAATTTACAGTCTGATGACATGTAGTTAGACGCAATGTAAACTGTGTTGCAGCACTTAGGAAATTAGCACAATACAAGACAAAAAATGGAGACCAGGTGCAGAAGGGAAAATTATTGTGAATTACACTATTGGAAGGTGACTCTTAAATAACAACTTCAGGCCGGTACAAACTATGAACAAATAGCAAGCAATGAGACGATCACTCATGTACATGGCACAACAATACTCATGTACATGGCACCAGGTGTGTGTAATGAGTCAATCAGGAGTGATGGGGACCAGGTGTGTGTAATGAGTCAAACAGGAGTGGTGGGGACCAGGTGTGCATAATGAGTCAATCAGGAGTGATGGGGACCAGGTGTGAATAATGAGTCAATCAGGAGTGATGGGGACCAGGTGTGCATAATGAGTCAATCAGGAGTGATGGGCACCAGGTGTGCATAATGAGTCAATCAGGAGTGATAGGGACCAGATGTGTGTAATGAGTCAATCAGGAGTGATGGGCACCAGGTGTGCATAATGAGTCAATCAGGAGTGATGGGGACCAGGTGTGCGTAATGAGTCAATCAGGAGTGATGGGGACCAGATGTGTGTAATGAGTCAATCAGGAGTGATGGGCACCAGGTGTGTGTAATGAGTCAATCAGGAGTGATGGGGACCAGGTGTGTCTAATGAGTCAATCAGGAGTGATGGGCACCAGGTGTGCGTAATGAGTCAATCAGGAGTGATGGGGACCAGGTGTGCATAATGAGTCAATCAGGAGTGATGGGGACCAGGTGTGTGTATTGAGTCAATCAGGAGTGATGGGGACCAGGTGTGTGTAATGAGTCAATCAGGAGTGATGGGGACCAGGTGTGTGTAATGAGTCAATTAGGAGTGATGGGGACCAGGTGTGTATAATGAGTCAATCAGGGGTGATGGGGACCAGGTGTGTGTAATGAGTCAATTAGGGGTTGATGGGCACCAGGTGTGTGTAATGAGTCAATCAGGAGTGATGGGCACCAGGTGTGTGTAGTGAGTCAATCAGGAGTGATGGGCACCAGGTGTGTGTAATGAGTCAATCAGGACTGATGGGGACCAGGTGTGTGTAATGAGTCAATCAGGAGTGATGGGTACCAGGTGTGTGTAATGAGTCAATCAGGAGTGATGGGGACCAGGTGTGCATAATGAGTCAATTAGGGGTTGATGGGCACCAGGTGTGTGTAATGAGTCAATTAGGAGTGATGGGGACCAGGTGTGTGTAATGAGTCAATCAGGAGTGATGGGGACCAGGTGTGTGTAATAATGAGAGATCTGCGGTGTGGCGTGAATACATTTCAGACAGCTGGGTAAATGGACAGTGGAAGCTAATTGGCCAGTGACAGAAAGTGACATACTCGGGATTCCCCAGGAGGAGGCGTGGCCAAGTATGTCTTTGTGACAGTATCCTTTAGTTTTTGGAGTATACTCACATAAATTTGGCTTCAGGAATTGGAAACTGTTTGTTGTCAGTTTGGCAGATAATACCACGAAGCTAAATGAAGAGATAACATCAAATTATTTATTAATATAATGTAACACAGATGGTTACGGAATTAGCTGGAATGTACAGGTGCTTGTAATATAATTAGAAAATCAACAAAAAGATGATTTATTTCAGTAATTCCTTTCAAAAAGTGAAACTTGTATAATGTATACATTCATTCCACACAGACTGATATATTTCAAGTGTTCATTCCTTTTGATGATTATTAGTGACAACTAATGAAAACCCCAAAATCAGTATCTCAGAAAACAAGAATATTGTCAAAAGGTTCAATATTGAAGACACCTGGTGCCACAATCTATTCTGCAAATTCAAAACACCTGCAAAGGCCTTTAAATGGTCTCTCGGTCTAGTTCTGTAAGCTACACAATCATGGGGAAGACTGCTGACTTGACAGCTGTCCAAAAGACGACCATTGACACCTTGCACAAGGAGGGCAAAAAACAAAAGTCTTTGCTAAAAAGGCTGGCTGTTCACAGAGGTCTGTGTCCAAGCACATTAATAGAGAGGCGAATAGAAGGAAAAGACGTGGTAGAAAAAATTTAGAAGCCATAGGGATAACCGCACCCTTGAGAGGATTGTGAAACAAAACCCATTCAAAAATGTGGGGGAGATTCACAAAGACTGGACTGCAGCTGGAGTCAGTGCTTCAAGAACCACCACGCACAGACGTATGAAAGACATGGGTTCCAGCTGTTGCATTCCTTGTGTCAAGCCACACTTGAACAAGACACAGCTTTAGAAGCGACTCGTTTGGGCTAAAGACAAAAACGATTGGACTGCTGCTGAGTGGTCCAAAGTTATGTTCTCTGATGAAAGTACATTTTGCATTTCCTTTGGAAATCAAGATCACAGAATCTGGAGGAAGAGAGGAGAGGTACAGAATCCACGTTGCTTGAAGTCCAGTGAAGTTGAAGTCCAGAAATTTCCACTGTCAGTTGTGGATTGGGATGCCATGTCATCTGCTGGTGTTGGTCCACTGTGTTTTCTGAGATCCAAGGTCAACGCAGCCGTCTACCAGCAGCTTTTAGGAAGTTTTAGAGCACTTCATGCTTCCTGCTGCTGACCAACCTAATGCAGATGCAGATTTCATTTTCCAACAGGACTTGGCACCTGCTCCAGTGCCAAAGCTACCAGTACCTGGTTTAAGGACAGTGGTTTCTCTGTTCGTTATTGGCCAGCAAACTCGCCTGACCTTAACCCTTTAGAAAATATATGCGGTATTGTGAAGAGGAAGATGCGATATGCCAGACCCAACAATGCAGACGACCTGAAGGCCACTATCAGAGTAACATCAGAGTAACCTGTGCTCTCATAAAACCTGAGCAGTGCCACAGACTGATCGACTCCATGCCACGCCGCATTGCTGCAGTAATTCATGCAAAAGGAGCCCCAACTAAGTATTGAGTGCTGTACATGCTTATAGTTTTCATGTTCATACTTTTCAGTTGGCAAACATTTCTAAAACTCCTTTTATTCTATTGGTTTTAAGTAATATTAAAATTTTCTGAGATACTGATTTGTTTTCTTTATTAGTTGTCAGTTTTAATTATCACAATTAAATGAAATAAACACTTGAAATATATCAGTCTGTGTGGAATTAATGTATACATTATACAAGTTTCACTTTTTGAATGGAATTACTGAAATAAATCAACTTTTTGATGATATTCTAATTATATGACCAGCACCTGTATGTATTGTGTATTGTTAAATTTGGCAGACAGTACTGTGAAATTATAAAAAATATTAGCAACTTACCAGACTGTTAATTAAATCCTGTGTCTGGTTATATGTTTTACTAGTGAAAGTTATTGCATTGCTTCGACTTAGTATCTCCTCTATAGATATGTTGTTTATTTGGAAAGCAAGTTCAATGGCATATGAGGTTTCTGCAATTTCTGTGTGCACAAAACAAACCAGTCAAAAGAATTGCATAGAAAACATAGTTCAGCGCTTCCGTATAACATTTTAACACTAAAACAGTAACAATGAAATTTGATAAAAAGCTATTTCCTGAAACTCACTGATATACGTTGCATTCTGGAAGGTAGTTTGAGTGAAGATCCTGAATTGAGTGCGCAGTTCCTTGTTAACGATAGGAAGGATGTCTTGGGAAGTGGGGACTAATGTGTCAAGATTAAACACTAGTGTAATATTAACGATCAGTATGCCCGAACTGAAAAATAGGAATACAATTGGAAACAATTAGTACTCCTTTATAAACTCTGAATAGTTATTGGCTTATAACACCTTTGTACCAGTATATAAGTCAGTTGATAGTGCTGTTGTACCAGTATATAAGCATGTTAATAACACTGTTGTACCAGTATATAAGTCTGTTATTAACACTGTTGTACCAGTATATAAGTCTGTTATTAACACTGTTGTACCAGTATATAAGCATGTTAATAACACTGTTGTACCAGTATATAAGTCTGTAATAACACTGTTGTACCAATATATAAGCATGTTAATAACACTGTTGTACCAGTATATAAGTCTGTTATTAACACTGTTGTACCAGTATATAAGTCTGTTATTAACACTGTTGTACCAGTATATAAGTCTGTAATAACACTGTTGTAGCAGTATATAAGTCTGTAAAAACACTGTTGTAGCAGTATATACGTCTGTAATAACACTGTTGTACCAGTATATAAGTCTGTAAAAACACTGTTGTAGCAGTATATACGTCTGTAATAACACTGTTGTACCAGTATATAAATCTGTAAAAACAATGTTGTAGCAGTATATAAGTCTGTAAAAACACTGTTGTACCATTATATAAGTCTGTTAATAACACTGTTGTAGCAGTATATAAGTCTGTTAATAGTGCTGTTGTACCAGTATAGAAGTCTGTTAATAACACTGTTGTACCATTATATAAGTCTGTTAATAACACTGTTGTACCAGTATATAAGTCTGTAAAAACACTGTTGAAGCAGTATATAAGTCTGTAAAAACACTGTTGTAGCAGTATTTACGTCTGTAATAACACTGTTGTACTAGTATATAAATCTGAAAAAACACTGTTGTACCAGTATATAAGTCTGTAATAACACTGTTGTACCAGTATATAAGTCTGTAATAACACTGTTGTACCAGTATATAAATGTGAAAAAACACTGTTGTACCAGTATATAAGTCTGTAATAACACTGTTGTAGCAGTCTATAAGTCTGTTATAACACTGTTGTAGCAGTATATAAGTCTGTAATAACACTGTTGTACCAGTATATAAGTCTGTAATAACACTGTTGTACCAGTATATAAATGTGGAAAAAACACTGTTGTACCAGTATATAAGTCTGTAATAACACTGTTGTAGCAGTCTATAAGTCTGTAATAACACTGTTGTAGCAGTATATAAGTCTGTAATAACACTGTTGTAGCAGTATATAAGTCTGTTAATTACACTGTTGTACCAGTATATACGTCTGTAATAACACTGTTGTAGCAGTCTATAAGTCTGTAAAAACACTGTTGTACCAGTATATAAGTCTGTAATAACAATGTTGTAGCAGTATTTAAGTCTGTAATAACACTGTTGTAGCAGTATATAAGTCTGTAATAACACTGTTGTAGCAGTATATAAGTCTGTTAATTACACTGTTCTACCAGTATATACGTCTGTAATAACACTGTTGTAGCAGTATATAAATCTGTTAATAACACTGTTGTACCAGTATATAAGTCTGTAAAAACACTGTTGTAGCAGTATACAAGTCGGTAAAACCACTGTTGTAGCAGTATATAAGTCTGTAATAACACTGTTGTACCAGTATATAAATCTGAAAAAACACTGTTGAACCAGTATATAAGTCTGTAATAACACTGTTGTAGCTGTATATAAGTCTGTAAAAACACTGTTGTAGCAGTATATACGTCTGTAATAACACTGTTGTACCAGTATATAAATCTGAAAAAACACTGTTGTACCAGTATATAAGTCTGTAATAACACTGTTGTACCAGTATATAAGTCTGTTATTAACACTGTTGTACCAGTATATAAGTCTGTTATTAACACTGTTGTACCAGTATATAAGCATGTTAATAACACTGTTGTACCAGTATATAAGTCTGTAATAACACTGTTGTACCAGTATATAAGCATGTTAATAACACTGTTGTACCAGTATATAAGTCTGTTATTAACACTGTTGTACCAGTATATAAGTCTGTTATTAACACTGTTGTACCAGTATATAAGTCTGCAATAACACTGTTGTAGCAGTATATAAGTCTGTAAAAACACTGTTGTAGCAGTATATACGTCTGTAATAACACTGTTGTACCAGTATATAAATCTGTAAAAACAATGTTGTAGCAGTATATAAGTCTGTAAAAACACTGTTGTACCATTATATAAGTCTGTTAATAACACTGTTGTACCAGTATATAAATGTGAAAAAACACTGTTGTACCAGTATATAAGTCTGTAATAACACTGTTGTAGCAGTCTATAAGTCTGTTATAACACTGTTGTAGCAGTATATAAGTCTGTAATAACACTGTTGTAGCAGTATATAAGTCTGTTAATTACACTGTTGTACCAGTATATACGTCTGTAATAACACTGTTGTAGCAGTCTATAAGTCTGTAAAAACACTGTTGTACCAGTATATAAGTCTGTAATAACAATGTTGTAGCAGTATTTAAGTCTGTAATAACACTGTTGTAGCAGTATATAAGTCTGTAATAACACTGTTGTAGCAGTATATAAGTCTGTTAATTACACTGTTCTACCAGTATATACGTCTGTAATAACACTGTTGTAGCAGTATATAAATCTGTTAATAACACTGTTGTACCAGTATATAAGTCTGTAAAAACACTGTTGTAGCAGTATACAAGTCAGTTAAAACCACTGTTGTAGCAGTATATAAAAAACACTGTTGAACCAGTATATAAGTCTGTAAAACACTGTTGTAGCTGTATATAAGTCTGTAAAAACACTGTTGTAGCAGTATATAAGTCTGTAATAACACTGTTGTACCAGTATATAAATCTGAAAAAACACTGTTGTACCAGTATATAAGTCTGTAATAACTCTGTTGTACCAGTATATAAGTCTGTAAAAACACTGTTGTAGCAGTATATACGTCTGTAATAACACTGTTGTACCAGTATATAAATCTGTAAAAACACTGTTGTACCAGTATATAAGTCTGTAAAAACACTGTTGTACCATTATATAAGTCTGTTAATAACACTGTTGTAGCAGTATATAAGTCTGTTAATAGTGCTGTTGTACCAGTATATAAGTCTGTTAATAACACTGTTGTACCATTATATAAGTCTGTTAATAACACTGTTGTACCAGTATATAAGTCTGTAAAAACACTGTTGTAGCAGTATATAAGTCTGTAAAAACACTGTTGTAGCAGTATTTACGTCTGTAATAACACTGTTGTACCAGTATATAAATCTGTAATAACACTGTTGTACCAGTATATAAGTCTGTAAAAACACTGTTGTAGCAGTATATACGTCTGTAATAACACTGTTGCACCAGTATATAAATCTGAAAAAACACCGTTGTACCAGTATATAAGTCTGTAATAACACTGTTGTAGCAGTCTATAAGTCTGTAAAAACACTGTTGTACCAGTATATAAGTCTGTTAATAACACTGTTGTAGCAGTATATAAGTCTGTTAATAACACTGTTGTAGCAGTAAATTAGTCTGTCAATAACTCTGTTGTAGCAGTATATAAGTCTGTTAATATCACTGTTGTAGTGTTCCAGTTGATAGCAATATTTAGCTAAATGTATTAATGTTATTATTTCTCACAATAAAAGATTTAAAAACATCTAAGAAGGCATTTTTTCAACTATCAGGTCAAGTTAAGTTTTGCCAAGTTTGTAAAGAATTTGTAAAGAATGAATTTTCTTTTCTTTATGCTTGTATAGTATAATAATAATAAAAATTATTATTGTTCACATTGATGAACATTCTTTATGGTCGTGCCTACATCAGCTATTCACATATTATATTATACTTAAATTGCTTAAGATGGTGTCTGAAAAAAATAAAAATAAAAAAATAAATCAAATTGTGACAAATAGGTCCTGTACAGCGCTTTACAGTTGACAAATTTATACACTGTAAGGAAGCGTGACACATTCGCAGTTATGTACAGGTTAGACCAACAGGTGGTACAAGTCTATTTAACATATATATTAATATTAGGATACTTTTAAATACTGTTTTATTCAAAATAGATTTAATTGAAAACATTAAATATCTCAGGAAAATGTATCGAAAATGTTATACTTATGCAAACGTTGTGGTATATTTCAGGTTTATGTTTACAGCTCAGGTTATAATTATTTAGATTATAATGTTTTATATTATTTGTTAAGGTTAAACTTTTTAGTATAATTACTAGTTTAATTTCATATCTTTGTGCTGAAGCAGTAATTGGCTTAGTCATGTGACCAACAGAGGGCGGTAATGACTTAGACATGTGTCAGAAGAGGGGTCATGGGTCATGTATCCAGCCTGTAAAATAAGTTGACCCCATGGGAACTGTCTCTTTCGCCTGTGGTCCAGCGCTGGCCAGAATACCGAGAGAGCAAAATTGTTTGTTGTGGTTGTAAACAATTTCTATTTTTAATACACTTTTTTTAATGAGTTCGACTCTAGACATTTTTCATTCTATTTCAACGACAACATGTTTTGTCTATTTTGTGTATTCCTTCTCTTTGACTGTGCAACATCGCTCTGATGAAATAGCATACAGCACATGGGATCAGACAACTTGCTTCTAGCGTATAATATCATTAAAAAGTGCAGCGATCCAATATTAGCAATGAGATTACTCAATTACCAATGGTGACCAATATATCAATGCTTCATAAAATCTTAATCTCAAAAAGAATAATGAATAAATCTTGCACCTGGTTGATATCACTGTATCCGGGGACATGGATGTTGTGGCAGGAGCTGTAATTTCTGTGGGAACAGACGTTTGGGATGTGCCAGAAACCAATGTTGTTGGGAAGATGGTTGGAGAAGCTAAAGCTCTTGTGGTGACAAGCATGGATGTGGAGCCAGCACGTGTTGTTGATTCGTGAGCAATGGGTGTTGTGGTTTCACCAGTTGTTAAATCAGCAAATGAGGTGATGGATGTTGTGACATCAGGTGGTGATGCTGTTGTTGTTTGTACATCAGATTGTGTGGCAGCCCCTGTTGTAGTAGAGAAAGTTGTTGTTCCAGACCCTATTATTGTTATTATTGTATTATTATTGTATTCAGTGATTGTTGTCTCAGCAATTGTAGGTGTTTTTGGAGCATTTGTGGTTGTGGGTGCAACTGCAGTTGTTGTGGTTTCAAGTGTAGTTGTTGGAACAGCTGTTGTTTTGGCTGCCTCTGTTGATGTAGTTGGAATTGTAGTGACTGCAGCTGTTGTTGTTATGGGACCAGATGTGGTAGTCACATCAGCAGGTGAGGTTGTTGTGTCAGTATTTGGGGTTGTAGTTCCAGTATCTGTGATTGTTGTCACTGCATTTGTAGTTGTTGTTGGAGCATTTGTGGTTGTTGGTGCAACTGCAGTTGTTTGGACTTCAAGTGATGTTGTTGGAACAGCTGTTGTTGGTTTGGGACCAGAAGTAGTTGTAAGGGCAATTGTGGTTGTGGGTACAGCTGCGGTTGTTGTTATGTCAAGTGATGTTTTAAGAACAGCTGTTATTGTGGCTGCCTCGGTTAAGGTGTTTGTTGCTGGAATTGTAGTGACAGCAGCTGTTGTTGTTATGGGACCATACGTGGTAGTCACATCAGCAGGTGAGGTTGTTTCGTCACCAAATGGGGTTGTAGTTCCAGTATCTGTCATTGTTTTCACAGCAATTGTAGTTGTTGTTGGATTATTTGTGGTTGTTGGTGCAACTGCAGTTGTTATAGTTTCAAGTATGGTTGTTGCAACAGCTGTTGTTATGGCTGCCTCTGTTGATGTTTTTGGAATTGTTGTGACTGCAGCTGTTGTTGTTATGGGACCAAATGTGGTAGTCACATCAGCAGGTGAGGTTGTTGTGTCAGTATTTGGGGTTGTAGTTCCAGTATCTTTGATTGTTGTCACTGAATTTGTGGTTGTGGGTGCAACTGCAGTTGTTGTGGTTTCAAGTGTAGTTGTTGGAACAGCTGTTGTTTTGGCTGCCTCTGTTGATGTTGTTGGAATTGTAGTGACTGCAGCTGTTGTTGTTATGGGACCAGATGTGGTAGTCACATGTTGTGGCAGCAGTTGTGGTTGTTGGGGCAGTGGTGCTTGTCACTGGACCTAGAATCAAAATAAAAGCCATTGGTATAAAGGTGTGATGCATGGTTCTCAATAAACATTGGAGATTTTGGATTATGTTGCTTAAAGAAGGTTGTTTGACTCTCTGAATACTTATGGACAGCCCTGCATGTGACATTGTTTTCTAGACTGACTATTTTACAAGTGCACACGTTGGTCTCTTGATCCAGACTGCTTACTTCCACAATTCTTGGTCTTATTGATACCCAAAGTCTAAATGTGTGAGACTGTTAATACAAAGTCAGCAAACCTTTGACTAGTAAAATTGCTTCTAGAAAAGCACTAGGAAGATTGATGTCAGCGCTGTTGTATGCATACACCACTGATGCATTGATTTCATCGCCGTTAATACTGTAAAGAGAAAAAAGGTGTTAGTGTGTAGATATTTTACTGCAGAAAATGCAAAACAACTTAGTTCAAATGTTTCTACATTTGATCTTTGTAGTCAGATAAAGGAAAGCATTCGTTATGGAAGGCCATAAAGGACAATATTCAAATGATAATGCATGTTCACAAATGCATTTCATTTTCAATATATGTAATTGCAAATGGCATTTCCATTTTAACATCTCATATCTGCGTCTTATGGCAATATTAAAATAAAAATGGAAAAGTAGTTTTACATATCATTTTCAAAGACGCACAACGCATTACGGTGATCCATTCTTAAAGAACCTAACGCTGCTTGGCAATGACAAATGCTCCAAATAATTTCTTCAAAAGAGGTGGTATGTATAGAAACTCCTTCAATACCAGTGATTCTCGAATGAACCGAATTCCTTATCTTAACCTTTTTGAATTGAAAACAACGGGTCTTAAGAAGTGTAAAACTCTTGATTCATTTTTTCAATAATAATGGAAATTTAGCATTTTAGCAAACTCCAAAAAAAGCTCTTGTGGCAAGGGAATTTTAAACTTTATTAAAAAGAGATTTTATTATTATTATTTGATTTAAGGCTTACAATTCAAATAACTTCTGCTAAGTGTGATGTTCTTGTTTCGTGTTAGAAATAACCAGACGTAGGTGGAGTACATATGACACTTTACTGTGGCGATATACTTGTACAGGTCTCATACATGTGCTCACAGGCGTATACCGGTAACCAACTAACTCCTCATGGGCAAGTGCCAACATCTATATACATAACGCATGACGGCAGTCCCATCACTGTACGTCAGTGTCGTAAACGTCATAACAATGTTTCCAACCAAAACATTACAGTAAGTAACTGGTCAGATGCTCTTACAACTGGGCCATCTAAAGTCCTATGGAGAACTTTTTGGTCAAAACATTTTAAGAGTATACTCACGTGAAAGTGGCATTTGGAAAGTCAAATTGTTTTCCGTCTGGTTTACTGACAATTTCATGGAGCTAAAACAAGATATAACATCAGGTTATCTATTAATAAGACGTCATGGATGTTCATGGAACTAATGAAAGTGCCAATCAGCAATTTCATATTTCTGTGAATCTGTCACATTCATATAATAGTATCTTACTAGGTTGTCAGTTGAATTCTGTATCTTGTTGTAGGTCTCACTGGTGAAAGTAATTGTACCATTTGGGCTCACTGTCTCCACCATGGTTACATTGGTAATTTGGAAAACAAGACCAATGGCAATTGAGGAATCTGGAAGTACTGTGAACATAAAAAGTAAAAGACCATTAGCTGCAAACACAATTCAGTGCTACAATTTAGGAGTTTCAACTATGGAAGTATGTAGCAAAAACACATAAAAAAAAATCACAAGTTAAAAGACTCAATTGTTTAACTCACTGGTATAAGTGACATTAACTAAAAGGGTGTTCGTATCCGATTGATTTGACAGGTAGTTCGTAACAGCCTGACGGACATCTTTCTCATTGGCGACTGATGTGTTGACTTGGAATATCAGACTAATCACAACCTGCACAGTGCCTGATCTGATAAAATGTGAAAAAATATACATATACAATTGTTAATGGCACAAAAACATAAACACAACGTTTCTCATTGCAAAAAAGTGTTAATACAATTGAATTGTTTTCACGTAAAGGTGCTTGTTTGGTGGATTTCTTTGCTCTATCGATTCTACATTAACGCCTAGGCTTTTGCATTTACCAAATATATACAGAAACAGTTTAAAGGAAAGAGGAACAGTTCAGTCACTATGAATGCCTCTAGAGTCCTTGCCTCCTTTGCACTAACCATATACATACATACTGTTGCACTGAACCAGTCTAGATCTAATAGGATAGAGGAAGGTTTGTCTAATGACTTTAATTTCGGCATTGACATTGTCTGTCAAATAACGTCAACAGATAAAATATTGGAATTATACACAAAACTAACAGTCATGGGACATTTATAAATCCTATATGAATCTTTATATAAAGAAATAAATGATTCATGATCAATATATATAAGACCCTTTTATGTATTTACTGTTTATGCAGCACATATGGATGATTTGAGAAACGTATAGAAGATGCAGTTTGTAATAATCAGCAACAACTAGTTTTATGAACATATTCTGCATACTTGGTTATAGAATTCACTGAAGCTGTAGAAGTGGCTGTTGTGGCAGCAGTTGTGGTTGTTGGGGCAGTGGTGCTTGTCACTGGACCTAGAATCAAAATAAAAGCCATTGGTATAAAGGTGTGATGCATGGTTCTCAATAAACATTGGAGATTTTGGATTATGTTGCTTAAAGAAGGTTGTTTGACTCTCTGAATACTTATGGACAGCCCTGCATGTGACATTGTTTTCTAGACTGACTATTTTACAAGTGCACACGTTGGTCTCTTGATCCAGACTGCTTACTTCCACAATTCTTGGTCTTATTGATACCCAAAGTCTAAATGTGTGAGACTGTTAATACAAAGTCAGCAAACCTTTGACTAGTAAAATTGCTTCTAGAAAAGCACTAGGAAGATTGATGTCAGCGCTGTTGTATGCATACACCACTGATGCATTGATTTCATTGCCGTTAATACTGTAAAGAGAAAAAAGGTGTTAGTGTGTAGATATTTTACTGCAGAAAATGCAAAACAACTTAGTTCAAATGTTTCTACATTTGATCTTTGTAGTCAGATAAAGGAAAGCATTCGTTATGGAAGGCCATAAAGGACAATATTCAAATGATAATGCATGTTCACAAATGCATTTCATTTTCAATATATGTAATTGCAAATGGCATTTCCATTTTAACATCTCATATCTGCGTCTTATGGCAATATTAAAATAAAAATGGAAAAGTAGTTTTACATATCATTTTCAAAGACGCACAACGCATTACGGTGATCCATTCTTAAAGAACCTAACGCTGCTTGGCAATGACAAATGCTCCAAATAATTTCTTCAAAAGAGGTGGTATGTATAGAAACTCCTTCAATACCAGTGATTCTCGAATGAACCGAATTCCTTATCTTAACCTTTTTGAATTGAAAACAACGGGTCTTAAGAAGTGTAAAACTCTTGATTCATTTTTTCAATAATAATGGAAATTTAGCATTTTAGCAAACTCCAAAAAAAGCTCTTGTGGCAAGGGAATTTTAAACTTTATTAAAAAGAGATTTTATTATTATTATTTGATTTAAGGCTTACAATTCAAATAACTTCTGCTAAGTGTGATGTTCTTGTTTCGTGTTAGAAATAACCAGACGTAGGTGGAGTACATATGACACTTTACTGTGGCGATATACTTGTACAGGTCTCATACATGTGCTCACAGGCGTATACCGGTAAGCAACTAACTCCTCGTGGGCAAGTGCCAACATCTATATACATAACGCATGACGGCAGTCCCATCACTGTACGTCAGTGTCGTAAACGTCATAACAATGTTTCCAACCAAAACATTACAGTAAGTAACTGGTCAGATGCTCTTACAACTGGGCTATCTAAAGTCCTATAGAGAACTTTTTGGTCAAAACATTTTAAGAGTATACTCACGTGAAAGTGGCATTTGGAAAGTCAAATTGTTTTCCGTCTGGTTTACTGACAATTTCATGGAGCTAAAACAAGATATAACATCAGGTTATCTATTAATAAGACGTCATGGATGTTCATGGAACTAATGAAAGTGCCAATCAGCAATTTCATATTTCTGTGAATCTGTCACATTCATATAATAGTATCTTACTAGGTTGTCAGTTGAATTCTGTATCTTGTTGTAGGTCTCACTGGTGAAAGTAATTGTACCATTTGGGCTCACTGTCTCCACCATGGTTACATTGGTAATTTGGAAAACAAGACCAATGGCAATTGAGGAATCTGGAAGTACTGTGAACATAAAAAGTAAAAGACCATTAGCTGCAAACACAATTCAGTGCTACAATTTAGGAGTTTCAACTATGGAAGTATGTAGCAAAAACACATAAAAAAAATCACAAGTTAAAAGACTCAATTGTTTAACTCACTGGTATAAGTGACATTAACTAAAAGGGTGTTCGTATCCGATTGATTTGACAGGTAGTTCGTAACAGCCTGACGGACATCTTTCTCATTGGCGACTGATGTGTTGACTTGGAATATCAGACTAATCACAACCTGCACAGTGCCTGATCTGATAAAATGTGAAAAAATATACATATACAATTGTTAATGGCACAAAAACATAAACACAACGTTTCTCATTGCAAAAAAGTGTTAATATAATTGAATTGTTTTCATTTAAAGGTGCTTGTTTGGTGGATTTCTTTGCTCTATCGATTCTACATTAACGCCTAGGCTTTTGCATTTACCAAATATATACAGAAACAGTTTAAAGGAAAGAGGAACAGTTCAGTCACTATGAATGCCTCTAGAGTCCTTGCCTCCTTTGCACTAACCATATACATACATACTGTTGCACTGAACCAGTCTAGATCTAATAGGATAGAGGAAGGTTTGTCTAATGACTTTAATTTCGGCATTGACATTGTCTGTCAAAATAACGAATTATACACAAAACAACAGATAAAATATTGGAATTATACACAAAACAAAGATTAACAGTCATGGGACATTTATAATTTGCCATATAGTATATGAATCTTTATATAAAGACTTTTTGTGTCTGAACTTTTGTCCGAAAAAAGGTTTGGTTTACAGTTAGGGGTTATTAAATGTTAAAATGGCATCCCATTAACTCCTCCATGTTTATCTAAAGACCGTCTCTCGGGTCATCCGAAGACCAGTCTGTTCTCCATCAATACTGTGTGGTATTAAATGTCAGAATGATGTATGCTTTAATCCCTATGAATATTGTACTCTCTTCTGTTTCTTTAGGTTAGTCTGATCACAGCACAATATCTGTAAGAAGGCTTTCCTCAAACCTATTCTTAATTGCAATAAACTTGTTAAGTGTTAACTTGGAAACACTTTGGTCCATCTTACTTCGAGTCTGAATTCAGTGTTTAAATGTTCAGTATATAGTAACATTGATTAGTTATATTAGAAATATTAAGGAAATAGATCTCCGTCATATCTTGGTGGCTTATCTTAGACCCTTATAGAATTTCCACCACACTGTAGAATCCCACTGCTATTTGCACTGTTTTCATGGAAATCATGGACATTGTTAACTGACCCCATACTTTTGAATGGCAATGTAAACATGTGTATGAACATTGAAATATTTATTTTAAACATTAAAATGTAGATGTCACATCACAGTCCCAAGACCAATGTATACAAGATGCAAAATATTTGGAGTAGGAATATATTTTATAAAGTGATCTTTATTACCTGATCCTAGATGTCACTGGAGTAATTGTGGAAGTGGTGGCAGTTTCTGTGGGAGTTCTGGGTGCGGTTGTGGTGGGAGCAGATGTTTTTGTGATAGCCTCTGCGCTTGTTGTTGGAGAAGCTTTGGTACTTGTGAGATCAGGTGCGATTGTTGTGGAAGCCTCTGATGTTGTTAAGGGAGTAGCTGTGCTAGTAGTGACAGCCTCTGTGGTTGTTGTGGGAGCAGATGTGGTTGTTGTAGAAGCAACCGTAGTTGTTGTGGGAGCAGCTGTGGTAGTTGTGTGAGCCTCTGTCTTTGTAGGAGCCTCTGTGGTTAATGTGGGAGCAGTTCCTTTTGTGAAGGTTGTCTTGGTGGAAGTTGTGGGAGCAGCTGTGGTAGTTGTGGGAGAAGATCTGGGAGTATTGGGACCAGCTGTCGAAGTTGATGGAGCCTCTGAGGGAGGTGTGGCAGCTTTGGGTATTGTTGTGAAATCAATTGTGGTAGTTGTGGTAGCATCTGATGTTGTTGAGGGAGTAGCTGTGCTAGTAGTGGCAGCTTTTGTGGTTATTGAGACAGCCTCAGTGGTTGTTGTGGTTGCCTCTGTGGTAGTTGTGCGAGCGGCTGCGGTTGTGGGACCAGCTGTTGTTGTTCTGGTGAACTTAGGGGTGGTGTCAAGAGGTAGGTTTGTTATGACTGATTTGGTTGTTGTGGAACAACCTGTTTTTTTAATGTCATCAGAATGATTTTTTTTGCCAACAACTCTTGGACATGGTGTTTTAGTGGTAGCACTTGTGTGTTTGGGAACAGCTGTTGTACTGATGTTAGCAGATTTGGTTAAGGCAATAACAGTTGTAGCAGCAGCTGTTGTTGTGGTAGAAGCTTTGGTAGTTGTTGTAGCCTCTGTTGTTGTCTTGGGAGCAGCTATGGTAAATGTGGGAGCCTCTGTGGGAGTTGTGGCAGCTTCTGTGGCTGTTGTGGGAGCGGCTGTGGAAGTTGTGGGAGCCTCTGTTTTTGTAGGAGCCTCTGTGGTTAATGTGGGAGCAGTTGTTTTTGTGATGGCTGTCTCGGTGGGAGTTGTGGGAACAGCTGTGGTAGTTGTGGGAGCAGACGTGGGAGTATTGGGACCAGCTGTGGTTGTTGTTGGAGTCTCTGCGGGAGTTGTGGCAGCTTTGGGTATTGTTGTGAAATCAATTGTGGTAGTTGTGGTAGCATCTGATGTTGTTGAGGGAGTAGCTGTGCTAGTAGTGGCAGCTTTTGTGGTTATTGAGACAGCCTCAGTGGTTGTTGTGGTTGCCTCTGTGGTAGTTGTGCGAGCGGCTGCGGTTGTGGGACCAGCTGTTGTTGTTCTGGTGAACTTAGGGGTGGTGTCAAGAGGTAGGTTTGTTATGACTGATTTGGTTGTTGTGGAACAACCTGTTTTTTTAATGTCATCAGAATGATTTTTTTTGCCAACAACTCTTGGACATGGTGTTTTAGTGGTAGCACTTGTTTGTTTGGGAACAGCTGTTGTACTGGTGTTAGCAGATTTGGTTAAGGCAATAACAGTTGTAGCAGCAGCTTTTGTTGTGGTAGAAGCTTTGGTAGTTATTGTAGCCTCTGTGGTTGTCTTGGGAGCAGCTATGGTAATTGTGGAAGCCTCTGTGGGAGTTGTGGCAGCTTCTGTGGCTGTTGTGGGAGCAGCTGTTGAAGTTGTGGGAGCCTCTGTTTTTGTAGGAGCCTTTGTGTTTAATGTGGGAGCAGTTGTTTTTGTGATGGCTGTCTCGGTAGGAGTTGTGGGAGCAGCTGTGGTAGTTGTGGGAGCAGACGTGGGAGTATTGGGACCAGCTGTGGTTGTTGTTGGAGTCTCTGTGGGAGTTGTGGCAGCTTTGGGTATTGTTGTGAAATCAATTGTGGTAGTTGTGGTAGCATCTGATGTTGTTGAGGGAGTAGCTGTGCTAGTAGTGGCAGCTTTTGTGGTTATTGAGACAGCCTCAGTGGTTGTTGTGGTTGCCTCTGTGGTAGTTGTGCGAGCGGCTGCGGTTGTGGGACCAGCTGTTGTTGTTCTGGTGACATTAGGGGTGGTGTCAAGAGGCAGGTTTGTTGTGACTGATTTGGTTGTTGTGGAACAACCTGTTTTTTTAATGTCATCAGAATGATTTTTTTTGCCAACAACTCTTGGACATGGTGTTTTAGTGGTAGTTCTTGTTTGTTTGGGAACAGCTGTTGTACTGATGTTAGCAGATTTGGTTAAGGCAATAACAGTTGTAGCAGCAGCTGTTGTTGTGGTAGAAGCTTTGGTAGTTGTTGTAGCCTCTGTGGTTGTCTTGGGAGCAGCTATGGTAATTGTGGAAGCCTCTGTGGGAGTTGTGGCAGCTTCTGTGGCTGTTGTGGGAGCGGCTGTGGAAGTTGTGGGAGCCTCTGTTTTTGTAGGAGCCTCTGTGTTTAATGTGGGAGCAGTTGTTTTTGTGATGGCTGTCTCGGTGGGAGTTGTGGGAGCAGCTGTGGTAGTTGTGGGAGCAGACGTGGGAGTATTGGGACCAGCTGTGGTTGTTGTTGGAGTCTCTGTGGGAGTTGTGGCAGCTTTGGGTATTGTTGTGAAATCAATTGTGGTAGTTGTGGTAGCATCTGATGTTGTTGAGGGAGTAGCTGTGCTAGTAGTGGCAGCTTTTGTGGTTATTGAGACAGCCTCAGTGGTTGTTGTGGTTGCCTCTGTGGTAGTTCTGCGAGCGGCTGCGGTTGTTGTGGGACCAGCTGTTGTTGTTCTGGTGACATTAGGGGTGGTGTCAAGAGGTAGGTTTGTTGTGACTGATTTGGTTGTTGTGGAACAACCTGTTTTTTTAATGTCATCAGAATGATTTTTTTTGCCAACAACTCTTGGACATGGTGTTTTAGTGGTAGTTCTTGTTTGTTTGGGAACAGCTGTTGTACTGATGTTATCAGATTTGGTTAAGGCAATAACAGTTGTAGCAGCAGCTGTTGTTGTGGTAGAAGCTTTGGTAGTTGTTGTAGCCTCTGTGGTTGTCTTGGGAGCAGCTATGGTAATTGTGGAAGCCTCTGTGGGAGTTGTGGCAGCTTCTGTGGCTGTTGTGGGAGCGGCTGTGGAAGTTGTGGGAGCCTCTGTTTTTGTAGGAGCCTCTGTGTTTAATGTGGGAGCAGTTGTTTTTGTGATGGCTGTCTCGGTGGGAGTTGTGGGAGCAGCTGTGGTAGTTGTGGGAGCAGACGTGGGAGTATTGGGACCAGCTGTGGTTGTTGTTGGAGTCTCTGTGGGAGTTGTGGCAGCTTTGGGTATTGTTGTGAAATCAATTGTGGTAGCATCCGATGTTGTTGAGGGAGTAGCTGTGCTAGTAGTGGCAGCTTTTGTGGTTATTGAGACAGCCTCAGTGGTTGTTGTGGTGGCCTCTGTGGTAGTTGTGCGAGCGGCTGCGGTTGTTGTGGGACCAGCTGTTGTTGTTCTGGTGACATTAGGGGTGGTGTCAAGAGGTAGGTTTGTTGTGACTGATTTGGTTGTTGTGGAACAACCTGTTTTTTTAATGTCATCAGAATGATTTTTTTTGCCAACAACTCTTGGACATGGTGTTTTAGTGGTAGCTCTTGTTTGTTTGGGAACAGCTGTTGTACTGATGTTAGCAGATTTGGTTAAGGCAATAACAGTTGTAGCAGCAGCTGTTGTTGTGGTAGAAGCTTTGGTAGTTGTTGTAGCCTCTGTGGTTGTCTTGGGAGCAGCTATGGTAATTGTGGAAGCCTCTGTGGGAGTTGTGGCAGCTTCTGTGGCTGTTGTGGGAGCGGCTGTGGAAGTTGTGGGAGCCTCTGTTTTTGTAGGAGCCTCTGTGTTTAATGTGGGAGCAGTTGTTTTTGTGATGGCTGTCTCGGTGGGAGTTGTGGGAGCAGCTGTGGTAGTTGTGGGAGCAGACGTGGGAGTATTGGGACCAGCTGTGGTTGTTGTTGGAGTTTCTGTAGGAGTTATGGCAGCTTTGGCTGTTGTTGTGAAATCAGTTGTGGTAGTTGTGGTAGCATCTGATGTTGTTGAGGGAGTAGCTGTGCTAGTAGTGGCAGCTTTTGTGGTTATTGAGACAGCCTCAGTGGTTGTTGTGGTTGCCTCTGTGGTAGTTGTGCGAGCGGCTGCGGTTGTTGTGGGACCAGCTGTTGTTGTTCTGGTGACATTAGGGGTGGTGTCAAGAGGTAGGTTTGTTGTGACTGATTTGGTTGTTGTGGAACAACCTGTTTTTTTAATGTCATCAGAATGATTTTTTTGCCAACAACTCTTGGACATGGTGTTTTAGTGGTAGCTCTTGTTTGTTTGGGAACAGCTGTTGTACTGATGTTAGCAGATTTGGTTAAGGCAATAACAGTTGTAGCAGCAGCTGTTGTTGTGGTAGAAGCTTTGGTAGTTGTTGTAGCCTCTGTGGTTGTCTTGGGAGCAGCTATGGTAATTGTGGAAGCCTCTGTGGGAGTTGTGGCAGCTTCTGTGGCTGTTGTGGGAGCGGCTGTGGAAGTTGTGGGAGCCTCTGTTTTTGTAGGAGCCTCTGTGGTTAATGTGGGAGCAGTTGTTTTTGTGATGGCTGTCTCGGTGGGAGTTGTGGGAGCAGCTGTGGTAGGTGTGGGAGCAGACGTGGAAGTATTGGGAACAGCTGCCGAAGTTGTTGGAGCCTCTGTTGTAGTTGTGGGAGCCTTTGTGGTGGCTGTGCTAGCATCTGTTGTTGTTGTGGGAGCAGCTTTGGTAGGTGTAGTAGCTGCTTTTATCGGAGAAGCTGTGGTAGTTGTGGTAGCATCTGATGTTGTTGAGCAGGTGGTTGTTGTGCTCAGTAGTGGCAGTTTTGTGATGTTGTTGAGACAGCCTCAGTGGTTAATTTGTTGATAGTTGTTTGAGCAGCAGTAGTTCTTGTGGGAGCAGTTCTAGTAGTCGTGGCAGCCTCAGTGGTTGTTGTAGGAGATACTGTGATATTTGTGACAGCCACTGTGTTTGTCGTGGGACCAGCTGTTGTTGTTCTGGTGACATTAGGGGTGGTGTCAAGAGGTAGGTTTGTTGTGACTGATTTGGTTGTTGTGGAACAACCTGTTTTTTCAATGTCATTAGAATGAGTTTTTTTGCCAACAACTCTTTGACATGGTGTTTTAGTGGTAGCTGTATTCTTTGTTGTGTTTGTGGAACAGCTGTTGTACTGAAACATGTTAGCAGATTTGTTATGTTATTGTTTTAGGTGCAAATGTGGATGTTTTGGAAACAGATGTTGTTTTAGCAGTCGCTGGCGTTGTGGGGGTAGCTATCGTTTTTATTCGACCAGTGATTTCCGTTGTTGGTATCGATGATGTTGTGGTGGCATTTATTTGTTTGCGAGAAGCTGTTGTTGTATTGGATGCAAATGTGTATTTTGTTGGAGCTGTTGGTGTTCTGGTGACAATAGGGGTGGAGGCAAGGGGTGGGTTTTTTGTGACTACTGATTTGGTTGTTGTAGCTCTACCTTTTTTTGTGATGTCAGCAGATCGAGTTTTATTGCTAACAAATCTGGGACAAGGTGTTTTTGTGGCTGCAGTTGTGCGTTTCAGAAAAGTTGTTGTACTGATGTTACCAGCTTTGGTTGTTATGGGAACAACTGTTGTTGTTGCTTTTCTTGGCAAATTTGTTGTAGCATTCTTTGCAGGTGGGGTTGTGCTGTCATCGACTGTGGTTTTTCTTTTAGATTTGTTTGTTGTTGTTTGGGAACCAACCGTTGTCTTTGCAGTCACTGGGGTTGTTGGAGTGCTTGAGGTTTTAGTTTGAGCTGTTTTCTTTGTTGTGGGTACAGGTGTTGTTGTGGTGGTATTTGTTTTTTCTTTTTGAGCTGTTGTTAATTTGTTTACAATTGTTGTTGTTGTGGGACCACCTGTTTTTGTAATGTCAGTAGGTTGGGATGTTTTGGCAACTTGTGTGGTAGCAGATGTTGATTTGGCAGTATTTGGGGATTTTTTCCTAGGTGTTGTGTAGGCGGTCAAAGTGGTGGTCTTGGTGTCTTCAGGTGATTCTTTTTTGGTAATGACTTTGGTTGTTGTTCTTGACTGTTGTCCTGGCCCCGGCTTTGGTCTATGAGGGACCACATTTGCTTGTGGTGTCAGTAAGTGGGGTTGTTGGGTCTGCAAATGCGTGACCAGCTTTCGTTTTGGCATTATGTGGGGGTGCCTTATTGATTGTGGACGTTGTTCTTCTGGCCGCAGGTGGTGTTCCAGTTTTAGCTCGTGGGACTCTTGTTCCTCATATTCTGATGTTTTGGTCTTGGTATCTTCAGGTGGTTCTTTTTTGGCAATGTCTTTGGTTGTTGTTCTTAACTGTTGTTCTGTCCCCAACTTTGGTTGTTGTGGGACCACATGTGGTAGTGATGTCAGCAAGTAGGGCTGTTGGGTCTGCAACTGCGTGTCTAGCTGTTGTTTTGGCGTTGTGTGTGGGTGCATCTTTGATTGCGGAAGTTGTTCTTCTAGACTGGATTCTAGTTTCAGCTGCTGAGGCTGTTCTTCCTGAAATTGTTGCTGATGATTTTCAACTGCTATTCTGTCAAACTCCTTTGTTGTTGATGTAGTTGTCAGAATTGTTGTTGCTGCAACTGTTGAATGACATACATTTTTGCACAGTTAGCTTTTTTATTTATTTTGTAACATGATTAACATAGATAACATAGATAATCATGATGGTAAAATGAATTTACAATAGAACTATACAGTAATACCCCTTCATGGTACTGCAAATATATAGTAAAGTATTATATATATCTGCTGGTATACATTAGTTATACCATATATATAATATTTGGATACACCAACTCATTTGGGGGTATTTCTTCATTTTTACTATTTTCCACATTGTAGAACAAAATTGTAGTACAAACTATCGAATAACCTAGTGGTCTGTCCCTCTCTATGCCAGAGTTGGCACTTCCCCTGCCAGCGAAGAGAGGGAGAAATCAAGGACAATATGTATCACCTGAAATTTTCCCGCACCTGTTTTCTGTTTGCCCATTAGTTATTGTATATAGTTTGGTTCATTTCTGTCTGCCAGTGTCGGGTCATTGTTTCTACGTTTGCATGTTTGCCGGTACGTACGTGTTTATGTTTCATGGCTTGGAAATTATCACTCAGTTGCGGTATGGTTACCGGTTTGATCTACTGTTTTGTCATTTTTGTTTGGCTATAGTTCCCGTTTTGCCTGCCTGGAATAAAAACCTTTACATTTAGTGAACTCTGCGCTTGTGTCCTACGCCTGAGCACATATGTAACAGTTGGTGCTTATTAAAGTTTGACTGGTAGTGAATATTTATAGATCGGGTATAAACAGTTTATCTTTCCTTAAATCCTGAAATGAAAATGTTTTATATATATATATATATATATATTAGGGATGGTAAGATTCACCGATTCTAATCGGTGCAACATCATAAAAGCTTACGATGCGATGCATCGATTTAAATAAGCGTGCATCGGATACAGTTGGCATATGTATCGCGATGCATCGTTCCTAACATATCTGCATCGGTAAAAAACGAATTATTCATATATAATTATTAGTAGATGCACTATTATTTTACTATTTATAAAGCGACCAATATTTTATTATGTAACTTTTAGAATGATTTCTCCTTTCTGAACTGTTGCTAAAGCGCGTTCTCATCACCACTGCAGCAGCTTCTACGTGAATATGATGTATCACCAGTGGTGTAAAAAGTACTTGAATTTTATACTTAAGTAAAAGTACAGATATCGTACCAAAAATTTACTTTGGTAAAAGTAAAAGTCATTCATAAAAAAATTACTTAAGTAAAAGTCTTAAAGTAGCTCATCTTAAATGTACTTAAGTACAAAAGTATTTGTCTGGTGTTAAAATGTACTCAAAAGTAAAAGTACAAAAGTACAACCAGAAAAAAGGCAGACATTTTCTTTCTCCAAGCTTTATTTATCCCCCCTCCATCACTTTGAACTTGAACATCACTTTGAACTTGAACCATCACAATTACTTTCTCCTCTTGCTCCCTTGTACCTTATTGCCCCTCCATCCCTCCTTCCCTCAACTCTCCTCTTTTCTTATCCTCTTACTTTAACTTGAACCATCACTCAACTCTTTTCCCCTCCTTGCTCCCTTGTACCTTATTGCCCCTCCCTCCCTCAACTCCTTTCTCCTCTTTCGGTGCATTTAGACAGACACAACCGTCACTTCATGCAGTACGACAAATCTTTTACTCCTACATAAGAAAACATTTGGTCTAAATATGGCCATGGGTGTTGCTTATCATCTGAGCTAGCACCGGTGGACGAGGATGGTTCACTGCTTTTCAAACATCGGTGCTCTGGTGTGGTTATAGAGAGAGATGTACATATATAGGCTGCACGAAGTCAACAGGCTGATAGGGCGCTCTGTGTGCGCACATATACAGGCTGCACGAAGTCATGAAGATAATTCCTTTTTTTTTTGTAACGGGTAACGACGAGTCCATTGTTAATGTAGCGGAGTAAAAGTACAGATATATTGTTTTAGAAGTAGCGAAGTAAAAGTAAAAGTCGACAGAAATATAAAAACTCAAGTAAAGTACAGATACTCTCAAAAACTACTTAAGTACTGTAACAAAGTATTATTACTTCGTTACTTTACACCACTGCGTATCACAACACTACGGTGTCCTCCTGTACGGTGGCCTACATATAGGCCTATATAGATAGATGGAAATACATATAGGCCTATATAGATAGATGGAAATACATATAGGCCTATATAGATAGATGGAAATACATATATATAGATGGGGATATGGATATATATAAATATAGATGGGGATATGGATATATATATAGATGGATAGATAGATGGATAAATGAATATATATATAGATGGATAGATAAATAGATGGGGATATGGATATATTACAAATATATATGGGGATATGGATATATATATAGATGGATAGATAGATGGATAAATGAATATATATATAGATGGATAGATAAATAGATGGGGATATGGATATATTACATATATATATGGGGATATGGATATATATATAGATGGATAGATAGATGGATAAATGAATATATATATAGATGGATAGATAAATAGATGGGGATATGGATATATTACATATATATATGGGGATATGGATATATATATAGATGGATAGATAGATGGATAAATGAATATATATATAGATGGATAGATAAATAGATGGGGATATGGATATATTACATATATATATGGGGATATGGATATATATAGATGGATAGATGGATAAATGAATATATATATATATGGATAGATAAATAGATGGGGATATGGATATATTACATATATATATATGGTGATATGGATATATATATATAGATGGATAGATAGATGGATAAATGAATATATATATATATGGATAGATAAATAGATGGGGATATGGATATATTACATATATATATATGGTGATATGGATATATATATATATAGATGGATAGATAGATGGATAAATGAATATATATATAGATGGATAGATAAATAGATGGGGATATGGATATATTACATATATATATGGGGATATGGATATATATATAGATGGATAGATAGATGGATAAATGAATATATATATAGATGGATAGATAAATATAGGGGGATATGGATATATTACATATATATATATGGGGATATGGATATATATATATAGATGGATAGATAGATGGATAAATGAATATATATATAGATGGATAGATAAATAGATGGGGATATGGATATATTACATATATATATGGGGATATGGATATATATATAGATGGATAGATAGATGGATAAATGAATATATATATAGATGGATAGATAAATAGATGGGGATATGGATATATTACATATATATATATGGGGATATGGATATATATATATAGATGGATAGATAAATAGATGGGGATATGGATATATGACATATATATATGGGGATATGGATATATATATAGATGGATAGATAGATGGATAAATGAATATATATATAGATGGATAGATAAATAGATGGGGATATGGATATATATATAGATGGATAGATAGATGGATAAATGAATATATATATAGATGGATAGATAAATAGATGGGGATATGGATATATTACATATATATATGGGGATAAGGATATATATATAGATGGATAGATAGATGGATAAATGAATATATATATAGATGGATAGATAAATAGATGGGGATATGGATATATTACATATATATATGGGGATATGGATATATATATAGATGGATAGATAGATGGATAAATGAATATATATATATATGGATAGATAAATAGATGGGGATATGGATATATTACATATATATGGGGATATATATATATATATATATAGATGGATAGATGGATAAATGAATATATATATAGATGGATAGATAAATAGATGGGGATATGGATATATTACATATATATATGGGGATATGGATATATATAGATGGATAGATGGATAAATGAATATATATATAGATGGATAGATAAATAGATGGGGATATGGATATATTACATATATATATGGGGATATGGATATATATATAGATGGATAGATAGATGGATAAATGAATATATATATAGATGGATAGATAAATAGATGGGGATATGGATATATTACATATATATATGGGGATATGGATATATATAGATGGATAGATGGATAAATGAATATATATATAGATGGATAGATAAATAGATGGGGATATGGATATATATATATAGATAGATGGGGATATGGATATATATAAATAGATGGGGATATGGAAATATATAAATATATAGACAGTCTTTATTGTCCACTGGGGAAAGTGTATTTCATAAAATAGATGTCGTTATCAGCTACATAATATATAATCTCATAATTACATAAGTTTCACTGCGGGTGAACAGGCAAACCAAAGCGCAATTTGCATCAATGTCCGATTCCCAAATGTAATCGGTGCAGCGCGAGTGATAATGCAAATGCTTTCATATATCGAAAACATTTTCATTCGATCTATGTCCTAATAATTTGTGTCACATTATCAGCAAAATTGTGCCAAAAAATCGACATTTTGGCAAACAACATGTTCTCCTATTTTCCACCTCTCCAACAGGAAACTTCACATTAAGTAACGTTACTTTTCCGGTTTTCCTCCGAGTTTGTCATGACGTTTCAATCTATGAATATTAATTTAGGGCGTTTCTTTGACTATTTATGGGCAAGTATGGGTGTGACATGAAGCCGCAAAAGCTGCGCCACATTTAGAGTTCATTGTGATTTATTAAGCGAAAACGCCGTAGGACGTGCGTGCGCATGGTTTGATAAATCCCAATATTTTTGTCCGTACGTAAATCCTATGTTTCGTCCGTACGCCACTTCTGTGGCAATTCGTACGCAAAGTTTTATAAATGAGGCCCCAAGTCTTTAGTGCCCCTCAGACACCACCATTTTAAATAGAAGATAAATAGAAAAAATTCAAACCAATGCAACCAATCAAAATTAATTGTTATTATATATGTGAAATACCTCAGCAGAACCTAGCGTTAGCGTGTAGTTTAGCTAAAAAGATGTGTCGGCATCGAGTAATAGTCTCTGGCCCCCTGCCAGCTAGGGGCAGTGATGAGATCTACAGCAGACTCTCACAGCTCAATCGCTGGCTGAAGACGGAGTTCTGCCCGTCGCAATCGATAGGTTACGTGGATAATTGGCCAGGTTTTTGGTACTCGCCCAGGAACAGGGTCAAGCCTGATCTGCTGAAGAGCGACGGACTCCATCCTAGCTGGAGAGGTGCTCTTCTTTTGTCTAGGAATATAGCTAGGAGCCTCACTCCTATAGTGTTAACATGAGATAGGGTGCAGGTCAGGCAGCAGGCTGTTAGCCAACCTGCTAGTCTAGTGGGATCTGCTGATAGCATAGCCAGAGCAGTCAGCAAACCCTGCACCATCGACACCGTCATTAAAACTAGGCTCAATAAAAAAAAAGGTAGTGTTAATAAAAGCAACCTTATTAATATAAGGCCCTCAATTAGTCCAGTCTTAAATAAAACTGACATTAACATCTCATATCTAAAAATAGGTCTCCTAAATATTAGATCACTTACCTCAAAAGCAATTACAGTAAATTAATTAATTACTGATCATAAATTAGACCTAATTGCCCTGTGTGAAACCTGGCTTAAGCCTGATGAATTTATTCCTTTAAATGAAGCTTCCCCTCCAGGTTACACCAGTGATCAGATTCCCCGTGCATCCCGTATAGGGGGGGGTGTTGCTAATATTTATGCTACACAATATAATCTTTCATTAAAACAAATCACTGGGTTTGTGTCTTTTGAAGTATTACTTATGAGAACAAATCAGGGCAATACCTCGTTTTTGATAGCTACTATCTACAGGCCTCCTGGGCCGTACACATTGTTCCTAAGTGAGTTTCCAGAATTCTTGTCCAACATTGTAGTCATGGCAGATTCAATTTTAATCGCTGGTGATTTTTACATCCATATGGAAAATACCAATGACCCTCTTCAAAAGGCTTTTAGTGCCGTAATTGATTCGGTAGGTTTTCTCCAGCACGTCTCAGGACCTACGCACTGTCACAATCATACTTTAGATTTAGTGTTGTCAAAGGGAATAAATGTATTCGATCTAACTATTTTTCCTCAAAATCCTGGTTTATCTGACCATAATCTTATAACATTTAGCATTAAAACAAGTGACACTTTTGCCCCCCAGGTAGGGATCTTTAAAACCCGTTTCATAAATTCTACGACTACTAATACATTTATTGACGCACTTCCAGGCTCGTTCGGCCTGCTAAATGATGGTAGAGCTACATCATCTATACACAATCAAATAGAGGATCTAAACGATATACTGCGTAAGACTTTAGATGCTGTGGCACCCCTAAAAACAAAACCAATACGAAATAAGAAACTTGCTCCCTGGTACACTGACACTACTAGAACACTTAAGCAAGCCTCCAGAAAATTGGAGCGAAAGTGGCGCTCCACAAAGTTAGAAGTATTTAGACTAGCCTGGATTGATAGTACTGTGCTATACCGGAAATCACTTATAAGTGCTCGATCAGCCTACTTATCTAATCTAATCGACACAAACAAAAATAATCCTACATTTCTTTTTGACACAATTGCAAAACTCACTAAAAAGCAATGTTTAACCAATGAAGTGGGTCTTCACTTTAGTTGTGATGAATTCATGAACTACTTTGATGAAAAAATAATCAACATTAGAAAAGAAATTGCAAATTGTACCCTTAACTGCCTCAGTTCTCAAAAACGTTATTGTCCTGAGAGCCCGCAGAGCTGCCCTGATTTAGTTTCAATGGCGACTCTTGAATCTTTTGTACCTGTGTCTCTTGAAACATTTACAAAATTAATAAATAGTTCAAAATCAACCAACTGTCAACTAGACCCAATTCCAACTAAATTACTTAAGGAGTTACTTCCTGTGCTTGGCCCATCAATGTTGAACATAATAAATTGCTCCCTTTCCTCCGGATCAGTGCCAACCTCACTAAAAATTGCAGAAATTAAGCCTCTGCTAAAAAAAATGTAACTTAGATCCAGACATCCTAAAAAACTACCGACCAATATCAAACCTCCCGTTTCTTTAAAAAATCCTAGAAAAATCTGTCTTACTACAACTTACGGCCTTTCTGAAGACAAATAATATATATGAAAAACTTCAGTCCGGTTTTAGACCCCATCATAGCACTGAGACTGCACTTGTTAAGGTGGTAAACGACCTTTTATTGGCTTCTGACAAAGGTTCTGCATCTCTCCTATTGCTTCTGGATCTTAGTGCTGCCTTTGACACTATTGATCACTCCCTTCTCTTGGAGAGATTAGAGACCCTTTTTGGGCTAAGAGGACATGTTCTCGATTGGTTTAGATCTTTTTTATCAGATAGACTTCAGTTTGTTTGTGTAGATGGCTTATCCTCTAACAAATCAAAGGTATGCTTTGGTGTTCCCCAAGGCTCAGTCTTAGGACCACTTCTGTTCTCACTCTATATGTTACCTTTGGGTGATGTAATCCGAAAACATAATGTCAATTTTCACTGCTATGCCGATGACACGCAGCTGTATATTGCTATGAAACATGGAGAAGCCCCTAAATTAGCCACTATGGAAGCTTGTGTTTCAGATATACGAAAGTGGATGACAGAGAATTTTCTGCTCCTAAATTCAGATAAAACTGAAATGCTAGTTTTAGGACCTAAGAAACAGAGAGATTTATTGACAGACCTTACGCTGAACCTAAACTGATGTATAGTCATTTCACAAAAAACTGTCAAAAACCTTGGAGTGACCCTTGACCCGGATCTCTCATTTGACGATCACATAAAATATATTTCAAGGACAGCATTTTTCCATCTTCGGAATATTGCAAAAATCAGAAATTATTTATCAAAAATTGATGCAGAAAAACTAATCCATGCTTTTGATACCTCAAGATTAGATTATTGCAATGTTCTATTCTCTGGTTACCCTGATAAATCAGTAAACAAACTTCAATTAGTACTTAATACGGCTGCTAGAATCTTAACTAGAACTAAGAAGTTTGACCATATTACCCCAGTTTTAGCCTCTTTACATTGGCTGCCTGTTAAGGCTAGGGCAGACTTTAAAGTACTACTGTTAACATATAAAGCTTTACATCAACTTGCTCCCACCTACCTCGCTGAATTAGTCCAGCCATACATACCCACGCGTAACCTTAGATCAAAGGATGCTGGTCTCCTAATTGTACCTAAAATTTCTAAACAAACAGCTGGAGGTAGAGCCTTCTCTTATAGAGCTTCTCTATTATGGAATGAGTTGCCAATCTGGGTTAGAAATGTAGATTCTGTTCAAACCTTTAAATCACAATTAAAAACATAACTTTTCAGTAAGGTCTATGGTTGAGTGTAATATGGCCCAGGGTACGAAGGTTGAACGGAAGGCTCGGATCTCATTCTGCCCTGCTGTCTTTGCCTTGCGGGTTCACATCTCCCCTGGGGTGTCCTCTCGATTGCTGCCTGGGGGGTGGAGTCACTGGCTCGCTATGGTTCCCTGTTGTTGCCTCTCGAGTAGCTTTTTGAGCAAAAACGATACCTCCAGGCTGCTGCCTGGGGGGTGGAGTCACTGGCTCGCTATAGCTCTCCTTTGTTCGCTCAATCCGAGTAGCTGGTGAATTAAACTCTGATTATCCCAGTTAACTGTGGGGAGGAGTCACTGGTTCGCTATAGCTCTCCTTTGTTCGCTCAATCCGAGTAGCTGGTGAATTAAACTCTGATTATCCCAGTTAACTGTGGGGAGGAGTCACTGGCTCGCTATAGTGCTCCGTTGCAGCCTCAATTCGAGTAGCTTTGTGAGCAAAAACTAAACCTCCCATATGCTCCTCGGAGTGTGGATGTCACTGGCTCGCTATAGCTCTTGTTTGTTCCACCAGCTCGAGTAACTTTGTGAGCAAAAACTAAACCTGCCCGAGTGGTCATGGTCGATTGGCGTCCCTGGGTTGATGCTCGGCATAGTGGGTGGGTGTTTTCCGGCCTATTGGGCCCTGTTTCGGGGTTTACCCTGTTCAGGGCCCCAGCTTCACTGGACCCCCCTGTCTCATTCTAAGATCTATGCTGCTATATTATGGTGCCGGGGACGTAGGGAACCAGGGTGTCTAACCTTTCCTGTGTCCTGTCTCTACTAACATCTGTCTGGACTTGTCCTGGGTTTACCCGTTCATGGCCATTGTCTCACTAACCCCACTGTCTCCTTTTAAAGTATTATGTTCGGTATACTATTGTGCCGGGAACTAGTGTCCAACCTTTCCCTGTGTTTGTGTCCACTTCTGTCAGGGGGACCGCTCCAGCTTGGAGCATATGCTGGATCCTCCCTGGGGCCCCTGACTGTGCGGCTGACGGAACAGTTGATGCAACCGGAGCTTCTTCCTCCAAGCCTATCAAATCCAACATCCCTCCTGGACATCCCGGACTTTTGTTTCTCAGTTTTTCATACCTCGCTTGTTGTATTGTCATAAACTGACCCAGCCCAGCCAGAAGAGGACTGGTGATCCCTCAGAGCCTGGTTCCTCTCTAGGTTTCTTCCTAAATCTGACTTTCAGGGAGTTTTTCCTAGCCGCCGTGTATCAACTTGTTCAACTTGTTGATGTTTGCTCTGTCGGATTCAGGCTGGTGATTGTAAAATCACTTTGTGACAACTTTTGTTGTAAAAAGGGCTTTATAAATACATTTGATTGATTGATTGACCTCTATATAAAATAAATGGTCAACATTTCAAGATTTGCATAATAAAGCATTTGAGATGACGTTTAGAGTCTTAAATTTCCTTTTTGATTTTTTTTTATTGAAAAACAGAATACATATTTACACACTGGAGTTATCTTACAACTCTAAGGTAAATTAAATCAGTTCAAAATACATTGTCAAATGCATCTGTATAACACATACCTCCACTCAAACAGCCGGCTCTAGCTATGTGAAAGAGTAACTCTACAATACGCTAACAATTTAAAATAAAAGAGCTTAAATAAAAACATCTAAAGCAGCTGAAGGAAGTCATTCCATATTTTATGATACACTGAAACTCTAGTCTAGAGCTTTCATCATTGTAGACTTAGTTTGACACTCTAACCATGAGCTATTTATGAGCTCAAGATAATTAATATTTTACAGAGGGTAACATATTTCTCCTGTTTTTTAGCTGGCATGGTAAGACAAAAGTAATATGAAACTTTAAAAGGAAGAAATTCTGGTTTGATTCTGGTTGTAGCTTTATATAGATCAGAGCCTGCAGTACCGTGCAATTCAGAGGTGCTGTGACAGAGATTAGGTGATTATACTCAAACAGTCATTGCCACATTAAGACACATTGACTCCATGAAATATTATCGAAAACAATAATGTCATGCTTGGTAATTCACAAAAGTGAAGCAAATGGTAAAATGTTAACCATAAAATGAGGTTTAGGCCCACTGTAATCCATTACAACGAAACCATGTATCTATAAAAATCTCCACAAATATGAATAAGAAAAACTCCAGTTTTATGCATTTTAGAGTATACATTTAACGAATGATAGAATACAGGTATAACATTTTAGTGAAAAAAATATTAAGAGACAAAGAACACCCGTTTACACAATACGCAAAAAATTAGATAAAGGTCTTTCTATGAAACCTGAGAGAAGCAAAACCCTTAATAAGGTAAAAAAACATATTATAACGTTACGTACTTCCGAGGTCATTACAATTTTTTGACTCTGGTTGTAAATAACCAGCATGTCTCGCATGCGTTAAAACGTATAAATGGTAAACAAATAGCAAAACGATATCAAATATACCTATGATAAAAAAAGAAATGGTCAACATTTCAAGATAAGCATTATAAAGTGACGCAACAGTTTAGATTTCTTACGTTTGGTTTGGTTTACGTAATCAGGGTGGGATTATTCCCGCATGCACATTTAATTTGTAGTCTGGTAGCTAGTTGCTTTTTTCATATATCGGTGGATGGGTCTGAATTAAAGCTAAATCTAGTGACGAAGCTTCATGTGAATGATGAAAGGCCCGGGTCCCAGACAGGACAAGTTAAACCCTTGGCAAAGGGAGGGAGGCCGGGGAGATCCAGTTTCTGCCAGTCTTGGTTACGATGGCAGTTGTCCAGCTGAAGGGGGAATCACCACTTTAGGTGGAGGCGTCCCCTCATTGACATGCTCAGGGCCATTCATCAACATGCTCAGGGCCATTCATCTACATGCTCAGGGCCATTCATCTACATGCTCAGGGCCATTCATCAACATGCTCAGGGCCATTCATCTACATGCTCAGGGCCATTCATCTACATGCTCAGGGCCATTCATCTACATGCTCAGGGCCATTCATCTACATGCTCAGGGCCATTCATCTACATGCTTAGGGCCATTCATCTACATGCTCAGGGCCATTCATCTACATGCTCAGGGCCATTCATCTACATGCTCAGGGCCATTTATCTACATGCTCAGGGCCATTCATCTACATGCTCAGGGCCATTCATCTACATGCTCAGGGCCAATCATCAACATGCTCAGGGCCATTCATCAACATGCTCAGGGCCAATCATCGACATGCTCAGGGCCAATCATCGACATGCTCAGGGCCATTCATCTACATGCTCAGGGCCATTCATCAACATGCTCAGGGCCATTCATCAACATGCTCAGGGCCATTCATCAACATGCTCAGGGCCATTCATCAACATGCTCAAGGCCATTCATCTACATGCTCAGGGCCATTCATCTACATGCTCAGGGCCATTCATCTACATGCTCAGGGCCATTCATCTACATGCTCAGGGCCATTCATCTACATGCTCAGGGCCATTCATCTACATGCTCAGGGCCATTCATCTACATGCTCAAGGCCATTCATCTACATGCTCAGGGCCATTCATCTACATGCTCAGGGCCATTCATCTACATGCTCAAGGCCATTCATTGACATGCTCAGGGCCATTCATCTACATGCTCAGGGCCATTCATCTACATGCTCAAGGCCATTCATCTACATGCTCAGGGCCATTTATCTACATGCTCAGGGCCATTCATCTACATGCTCAGGGCCATTCATCTACATGCTCAGGGCCATTCATCTACATGCTCAAGGCCATTCATCTACATGCTCAGGGCCATTCATCTACATGCTCAGGGCCATTTATCTACATGCTCAGGGCCATTCATCAACATGCTCAGGGCCATTCATCTACATGCTCAGGGCCATTCATCTACATGCTCAGGGCCATTCATTGACATGCTCATGCGGCAGAGGCAGGCAGGGGGCGCTGGACCCACAGGTGGCTTCACCAGGCGTCTAGGAGCTGGCACCAGGTGTGAATGGCGTTCTAGAGCCACCTGCTGGCTGAGTTCGCTGCGCTTCCTCCTCCACCTGCCTGAAGCGCAGCGTGCCAAGCAGGCATTCAGGAATGTTATACAGATCATTCTCCTCCTAAGCTGGAGGATATGCCTGCTGATTCATTTTAATTAGGTTAGTCATTTCTGTCACGAATTATGGGTTGTGTGGAGGAATCAGGCGCCGGTATTGCTCTTGTTTGTGGGTTTTTAAATCATATTAAGGCAACCAACAACAACAAACGGAAAACTGAATTAAATTAAATGGAGCGACTTACTAATCAACAAAACAGACAGTTACACATAACACTCAAATGTAATACGGACGTAGCTTATTTTATTAAGGGTATATTTGTTAGATCGGCCTGCCCTCCTTGTTGGTTAAGACCACTGTGACAGTTATGGTGAATCAAAAGAAACAGAGAAGCGCGGGGTGAAAACAAGATGTCTTCAGACCACTGTGACAGTTTCTATAGGCACTGTATATACACCCCCGCTGTCCAGTCAGGGCTCCTCTCTTCGAAAGACTAAATAGCTATATTTAGCAACCTGCCACAGTCGTGCCATTTTCCCAACAAGTTACCCAACAAAACAATGCAGTTAAATATCCAAAATGAACTATGAATAAATAACAAGTATAGACCTATATGAAGACACCTGTGATCTCTATGAATCATTAATAACAGATGAATCAGTCTAGAGCCTTAGGTCAATTGGAATGCACATATGCAATGTGTTTGGATGCACAACAGTGTGAAGCTAGTGATGCTGAAGAGGCTTTCTCACACAACATATTGATTGATAAAACAACTGTCTGTATACAATTCCATTTTGACCAGTGGACTGTACATGGTTTGAAAAACATGGTTCATTTAACTTTACAAGTTTTTTTCTTGACAAGTAATTTGACAAGTTATTGAAGACATTGTACAACACATTAATATGAATTAAAACCATTATGCCTATTTGGTTGTTTGATTTGAGTGGACAATATTCAAATTTAAACTTTGCAATCATTACTTAATTACTTATTAAAACATTAAAGTATACTACATACCCAAGATGTAAAAAAATGCTGTCATTTTCTGTGCCTTCATTTTGAACTTAGTGATGCAGCGTTTCTCTGAAATAACAAAATTGACAGACTGTGTTAAGCATGGTTTTTACTAGTTACCATGGTGAACTTTATTCAAAGGAAATCATATTTGGTTTGCACTTGAAGTAAATAATAAATATCGTGCCTGCAGCACATATTACAAATGTATTGTCCAATCCTTATTTTCACAAAATTCTTAATACAAAGTGAACAAATGTCTTACAAAATTAACACCTATGTCAATGTATGTATGTGGAAAGTAAGTGTTATAAATTGTGACAGGAAAAGACAAATCGACATAATGTTATTAAGTTCTTGAGATAAAACATTTGCTTATTCTCTCCTCACATATGTAAATATAAACCTGCACATCCATCTATTGTACTGACAGTTAATGTAATCTTAAAAAGGTAAATTCATTTTCTCAAATGACATACCAATAATATTTTCAGCCTGCAATCATAGTTATGTTATGTGACTTCATGCATAAACGATGTAAGTCAATAGGTAATCATCACTAACACACAAATAATATCCATTATATTGTTTAATGTGAGAAAATGAAAAATATATGCATCTAAACATGCACCCATATTTACTAAAACAATTTAAAATTAAGCTTTTCCATTGGTACATTGTATTGTAATTTGCTTGACTTACCTTCATAAATGTTTGACTTCCAGTCTCCTATTTTTCTAAGTCTCTTGAAATAAGCAAAGAAATTGGTTAAAAACAACAAATCCTTTACAATATGTAGCTTGTATGTACTGTAATAAATAAGGATCTCTCTATGTTGCCCGCATGTATACTGTTTATTTTTCCAACTCTCTGGCCAATGATTATCAAACTCTATGGCCAATGTATATATCTACTTTGAGGGCAGTCACTATTGAACTCTTTTGAACTCTAAAATGTATTCATGTCTTGACAGATAGTGACAGATGGCTAGGGAGGAACAAAAATGTAAATAGGGGAGGCTCAAAGAATACATAAGTAATTGCATGAGAGATATTTTAGGTAGAGTTATTTCTTCCCTTAGATACACTGTAACCAAAAACAGGTAAGGTAAACCAGCCAGGCGTGCTCACTGTGGCGTGTGTATAGAGAGAGAACCAGTCTCAGGAGTTTCAGGGAAAATGTATTTCCTTCTTTCACAATGAGCGCTGCATAAACTAAGGCGCTGTTTACAGCACACTTCAAATAAAACAATTAACAGGGTGAACTGCGTAAATCCTACACACCTTCCGTATTACGAACATATTCAGGTGTGCCTGGCTATCAACACCAGCCCCTCATCACTAGGGTCTATAGGCACCTATCTGTATCAACACCAGGCCCTCATCACTAGGGTCTATACACAATCACCTATCTGTATCAACACCAGCCCCTCATCACTAGGGTCTATAGGCACCTATCTGTATCAACACCAGCCCCTCATCACTAGGGTCTATAGGCACCTATCTGTATCAACACCAGGCCCTCATCATTAGGGTCTATAGGCACCTATCTGTATCAACACCAGGCCCTCATCATTAGGGTCTATACACAATCACCTATCTGCATCAACACCAGCCCCTCATCATTAGGGTCTATACACAATCACCTATCTGTATCAACACCAGCCCCTCATCACTAGGGTCTATAGGCACCTATCTGTATCAACACCAGCCCCTCATCACTAGGGTCTATAGGCACCTATCTGCATCAACACCAGGCCCTCATCATTAGGGTCTATACACAATCACCTATCTGTATCAACACCAGCCCCTCATCACTAGGGTCTATAGGCACCTATCTGTATCAACACCAGGCCCTCATCATTAGGGTCTATAGGCACCTATCTGTATCAACACCAGGCCCTCATCATTAGGGTCTATAGGCACCTATCTGCATCAACACCAGCCCCTCATCATTAGGGTCTATACACAATCACCTATCTGTATCAACACCAGCCCCTCATCACTAGGGTCTATAGGCACCTATCTGTATCAACACCAGCCCCTCATCATTAGGGTCTATAGGCACCTATCTGCATCAACACCAGGCCCTCATCATTAGGGTCTATACACAATCACCTATCTGTATCAACACCAGCCCCTCATCACTAGGGTCTATAGGCACCTATCTGTATCAACACCAGGCCCTCATCATTAGGGTCTATACACAATCACCTATCTGCATCAACACCAGCCCCTCATCATTAGGGTCTATAGGCACCTATCTGTATCAACACCAGCCCCTCATCACTAGGGTCTATAGGCACCTATCTGCATCAACACCAGCCCCTCATCATTAGGGTCTATAGGCACCTATCTGTATCAACACCAGCCCCTCATCACTAGGGTCTATAGGCACCTATCTGCATCAACACCAGCCCGCCACTACAATGACACTCTCAATCTTGGAAGGAGACGCCAACAGTCTGTTCAAAATACCTGAAAGGAACAGGGCCTGACATTTTCTCCCCATCAACTCTGAATCACTCTGCTGATCAGCTTTGTGCTGTGTAACTGACCTTTTGAAAAGCTCAATGAAGACATGCTTCGTTCTGGCCTGCTTTAATCCTCTAATACCATTACCATTACTGGACCTAATGACTACAGACCCGTCGCCCTGACCTCTGCAGTTATGAAGTCAGTTTGAACACCTAATAATGTTCCACCTCACAACCATTACTGACCCTCTACTGGACTCACTGCAGTTTGCCTACAGAGCCAACAGGTCTGTGGACGCATGGTTCTCCATTTCATCCTCTAGCATCTAGACTCCCCTGGAACCTACGCCAGAATCTTCTTTGTGAATTTCTGCATTTAACACCATAATCCAGGACAAGTTCTCTCAACTGAGAGTGCCCGAGTCTACTTTCAGATGGATCACAGCCTTCCAGTCCAACAGAAGGCAGCATGTTAGGCTAGGAAAGTACTTGTCGGGCCCCTAACCATCAGCACCGGCTCCCCTCAGGGTTGTGTCTTGTTCCCCCACTCTTCTCCGTGCTCACCGACAGCTGCACTTCTAGTCACCACTCTGTCAAGCTTCTGAAGTTTGCAAACAACACCACCCTTATAGAACTTATTTCTGATGGGGATGAGTCTACCTACACGCGGGAAATTGATCATCATGTTTACTGGTACAGTCGAAACAACTTGGAGCTCAACGCACACGATACAGTGGAGATGAGAGTGTAATTAAGGAGAAGACTGCAGGCCTTTGTCCCATCACCCTGGGTGGCTCCCAGGGCAACTCTGTGTAGTCGTTTCGCTTCCAAGGCAACACAATCGTCCAGGACTTCAAGTGCGATCTGAACATCACTTCTCTCACAAAGAAATCACAACAGAAGTTGAAAAGACTATGATGATGAACTTTTACACTTCCATCATGAGTTCATCATGACCTTCTCATCACCATTTTTATGCTAAGGACAACACTAGCGGGCCAAAAACAATTATATGTATGTAAGGTGCAATTGTCCAGTAAGGGTTTTGTGTGAATTTGGCTATAGTCAAGTTTGTTTTCACTGCTGCTGCCTGGTAGACGTTACCAAAGCATCAGGGCAAAGTTTACAAGATACACAAAATGTTTTACCCACAGGCCATAAGAATCTTCATTAAGCCACATTTATCTCATATTGATCGACAAACATGTTTATGCTCCAATCACTTTCTTTGTTTATTCAATGGACATGAGTAATATTTAAATGTAACCATTTATATGCACGACTACAATTATATTGACACAATGTCTATTTATACTACCTATACAGTATTCCCAATTTATAGACTTGCTAAAATTGCTTTTGGTTTTTATTATATTAATATACAGTTAGTTCCAGAATGATAGGATGCTGACAAACATTTTGTTATTATGGCTGCTTACCAAAATAGATACAGATAAAGGTAAATGATAGTAAATGTAAATTATTGTATACATTTTTTATTCTAATATTTTGAGACAATTTTTTTTACTTCCATGATCTGTATGCCGTAATCATCGAGATGAAAACAAAAAGTTTTAATTTATGTGTCACTTCTTTTATTAATTTATGGAGAAACAAAATAAAGAACTTTTCAACAACCTTTCAACAACATCCAATTTTTTTATATCCATGGGACCATGTAGCAGTCATAGCGCTCAGGTAGGAGACGCAGTCTGTCTCCTTTAGTGATTAACATACAAAGTGTGAAAAAAAACATACGTTGATATATTTAACAAACATCATGTTAAAGCTTGGTTGCAAATTGACCTTCCAAATGAAGAATGACCCCAAACCTCTTTTGTGGAAAAATGTCTTAAGAACAACAAAGTCAAGGTATTGACTGGCCATCACAATGCCCTTATCTAAATTATGGGATTGATAAACTTCTGACACACTGGAAATGTAAAATAAAAGCTAAAATAATAATAATCTTTTGTATTATTCTAACATGTAACTAAATAAAATGGTGATCCTAACTGATTTAACACAGAGAATGATTACTTGAACATTTGCAGTATTGAGAGACACTGCCACAAGAATAAGTGGGTTAACATTAAATCTGAAAGGAGAACTATTGCACAATGAATTTACTGTCACTCAAACTTGAATAAACATTCCATGTGCAGGGCAGTGTGCCAAACTTAATATGTGAGTTGGATAGGAGTCAATAAAAATGTCAAAGAAGCCCAAACTGGTTTGAGCTGTTCTAATATGTACAAACCCTGAGGTGTATTTCTTTGATATGATTTCTGTACCTAATGCAGTCACATTGTCAAACCTTTGTAACGTCAGCTTGGAAATAATAATTTAAAAATGAATAATGCTAATTCTAATTTCACGAATGTGGAGTATGAAGGAGGAACCAAATGCAGGATTGGTTGGACAATGTGAAGGCTTTTTTCTAGAACTACTGTGTAATCCATATGTACAATCAAGCACTGTGGTTACACAGTGACTTCGATTCCGGCCCTTTGCTGTCTTTCCCACTTTCTATCCAATAATTAAGTGCTAAAAATGCTCTAAAAATATCTTTAAAAAATGGCTAGGGTTAAGCAAAGTGGAGAGAGTCTCAGACTTCAAAATAATTTTCTTGCATTTATTCCTACTTTTTCTTAAATGATAACTGGCTAGATGTTGTGTGCCATGTCACAAGAATCTCATTGTACTAAATGTGATCAATTATTAGGTGTCTTTGACGTATAAGCTGTTTTAAATGTGATGTACTGTATGTCTCGTTTGGACTGGCACCTCACAGAGTAGTGTTGACCAGTTGTGATCGTGCAGTGTCGTCTAAATATTGAATATAATCCTAATCGTGGTTCTCTTTTGGTTTATCTTTTCACGTCCCTTTCACCACACACAATCATTTTAGCGCTGCGGCATTGATCTTTTTTTCTTTGTGAACAAGAAAATGAACAAAACTAATTGTTCACAAACTGCACATCACTACAAGATATCATGTTTGTATCTAATTAGTTGTTATAGGTTATCATCTGTCACTTTGTTCACCCTGGTGGGCCGGTGTGTTAAGGTGGGGCAAGATTTATGTTGTGGTGAGGTGGGATTTCCTGTGTGACATAAGGAAATGCTTTCATTATGACCAGGCAGAACTTTCTGTGTGACGTATGATAAGGAAATGCTTTCATTATGACCAGGCAGAACTTTCTGTGTGACGTATGATAAGGTGATGCTTTCATTATGACCAGGCAGAACTTTCTGTGTGACGTATGATAAGGTGATGCTTTCATTATGACCAGGCAGAACTTTCTGTGTGACGTATGATAAGGTGATGCTTTCATTATGACCAGACAGAACTTTCTGTGTGACATAAGGAAATGCTTTCATTATGACCAGGCAGAACTTTCTGTGTGACATAAGGAAATGCTTTCATTATGACCAGGCAGAACTTTCTGTGTGACGTATGATAAGGTGATGCTTTCATTATGACCAGGCAGAACTTTCTGTGTGACGTATGATAAGGTGATGCTTTCATTATGACCAGGCAGAACTTTCTGTGTGACGTATGATAAGGTGATGCTTTCATTATGACCAGGCAGAACTTTCTGTGTGTGGTATGATAAGGTTGTAGGAGCCAAATTGAGCTTTAAGTTTATTTCATTTTTCTTTCATGTGAAAAGTAGTGAGTGTGTGTATGTGTGGAGGAATGAGTGAGTGTATATGGCCACAGGTCTGTCTAGCCCCATTCAGAGGACGGTTCGGAGGCTGGAGGTGGAGCCCAAGTGGAAAGGCTTTAAAGACAGGAAGCCACAGAAAGAGGGTGTGGCCTGAGAGGGAAACAGTCTTTTGACCGTGTGGGCATGTGGATGTATACCGGGTGGTAGCAAGACGTGACAAGCCGTTTGCTATCATATAAGTGACTGCCTTAGTGTAATTGTTTGTTTTATTTTACCTCAAGTTTTTGGATTTGTAACATTTTATTTACAAGCAAGAATAATAAACGGTCATTGGACCAACTGGATCAAGTTTCTACTATTCATCATTACAACTGCACGTGTCAAGATATCCAGCTCAGCCACCAGTAGTAGCAATCCAGGAGGGCAAAGGGCAACTGGAAAAGGCTGCTACAAAGGTGCTGCTTTCATTATGACCAGGCAGAGCAACAGGTTAGTTATTGTCACAAGGCCGGTAGGAGGACACAGGCACAGAGCCTGCAGGAACAACATTTTTAATCACTTCTTGACAGGCGTCCCGCCAGCGGCGTCCCGCCAGCGGCGTCGTTGCAGCACCCTATACAACCACTAGGGATACTTGCAGTACCCTATACAACCACTACAACATCTACACAAAGATCTCAAATTCAAAAATGGCCATTTAATAATATACTACATGCTTATATTGTGCATTAAGGTTGGAATCTCCCCTTTCTAACAACGTTTTAAAATAGCTAAAACACAGACCGTTTTATTAGCAATTGAAAGGACTGCTAATGGCGCCGATGACGTCATCATTGTTGTAAACACTTTTTAACCAAAGCGATAAAATACGATAATATTGTACTTACATCAGCCAATGTTGATCGTTTTTCATTTCCTATATTCTCAGGGATATTATTAGCATTGTTTATGATCCATAGTATTCCATAATATTCTACTTTCAGGCGAGACCAGACGTTTACAACATGTAACCCGATCTGTTTCACACCAATCTGTAGTCTTTATAAAGAAAACACTTCCTGATTGAAGGTAAAGACTTCATTTCCCATAGAGCTTTGCTCCCATTCTTCTACATAGAAAACTGACAGTGTAGGGGCTGATTGCATCACACACTAGACTGAAGGGGAAAAAGATCACCTCTCAGTAAAATAGCTGTATCTTGGTAGTTATTTGAGATAGAGACTTGAAACAAAGTCTGACATAAAACTCAGACCTAGGGGAACAAGAATTCCAGGTCGAGATATACATTTTCAAAATCACTGAAACATTAAAAAAAAAACGTACATTGTTTTTTTAGTTTTAGCTCATGCCAGATATTGTGTGTTACATTATCCTTCATTAATTTAACATTTCCACTAAATTCAGACTGTTTTCTTTTAAATTTCCTTTACAAAATATTCCTACATGGTTCTGTTCCAAAGCAATATCCATTTAGATTGGGGTGGGTCATTTTAGGCGGACATTGAGGTCAGGGGCTCTTTCAAGAAGTGGTTAATCAAAAGAATTAAGTAACCAAAACCAACACAACAAAGCATCCCATGACATCTACACATATTTAAAGAACCACAAACAGTGGGACACAAACTGAAATTAAATAGGGCTCCCAATTAGAGACATCTACACATATTTAAAGAACCACAAACAGCGGGACACAAACTGAAATTAAATAGGGTTCCCAATTAGAGACATCTACACATATTTAAAGAACCACAAACAGCGGGATACAAACTGAAATTAAATAGGTTTCCCAATTAGAGACATCGACACATATTTTTAAAGAACACCAAACACTGGGACACAAACTGATATTAAATAGGGTTCCCAATTAGAGAAAATGGGACATATTCTTCAACCGTTCTTAAGAAAAAATTTGTTCTTAAAACCCACTTAAGCAGTTCCCACGAAGATTCTGACATTCAGCAATTTTTATTTATCTGGAATTTGTTCTTACGAAAGAACAGAATCTACGCACAGTGAAAAGCACTCTTACGCAGATTTGCGCGCTGACATTTTCGTGACAAATCATTAGTCTCTGCGTTTTCATCAATTGTAGGTGCTTTAAATATTATGACGAAAATCATTATGAATAATATTCAGTTATTTTAAATATTTGCATATATTTAACACTTTTCTGTGGATGGCACACCCGAGATTGCAGTCATTACGATTATGTCCCCGATGTGCTTGTCCAGCAGTAAGGACAGTGCAAGCCTTTCCCCCTCCTGTGGTCAGAATCTCTCGTTTGTTTTTGGCAATACTTTTTTTGCCTCAAACTTCATGTCAAACCATTTCTTTTTAATGTCATCAGTGGTGCGCCCTTCCCCTGACACAGCGTTCACAGAACGAGTAATTACATCCCATGCATCTTTTTGTATTTGATTTTGCAATACACTACTGATGCTGCTAAATATTACATGTTTTTGCCTGTTCACTTCTTGCAGAAGTATTTCCACTTCTGAACTACAGAAGTTTTTTTTTTCTTTTGACGTCTGATCTGGTCTGAAATAACTTAGGAAAACATTGAAGAATATGCCCCATTGCCTCCTGGAAATAAAACCTTACTTATTTGGAAACTCTGCGCCTGTGTCCTGCTACCTACATCTGAGCCCAAACGTGAAGGATGCACACCTGGTTTGAGTTTGTTAATTAGCAGGGCTACTTAAGTCACTGTGACGACTAGTAGGACTAGTTGTCCTCTTTTCGTTCTTTTTGTGTTGTTTTCACCTTCTACTTCAGGTTGGTTTGAGTTGATTATGCACACCTGGTTTGAGTTTGTGCATTGTGCAAATGGATAATAAAATAAATAATGTAGCAGGGTGCAGGGCAAGGTAACCTAAGGCTTTTAAAGTTCAGCAGGGTAACAGCAACTAGGAAGAACTTGTTTCTCACCCTGGTGCGGGTGTGTAGAAACCTGGGGTCCGTTCTCCGTATGTCGCTAACTCGATTTGGCATAATCCTGAGGGTTGTTCCATAAAACAAGATCAGAAAACAAGACAGGCTTATAGTGCTTAGTCAGACTATTTTGCGATGTATTCCGTTTCATAAACCAAACTTAAAATATTCCAAACTCTGGCAACTTTTGCTGGGAAACTAACCTGGTGTGGGGCAGGCTAACTGTCAGGTTAAGATCAACCACCTGTGCTTGGAATGTTATAATATTACATCGGACCCTCATGTAACCACTATCACTATCTGTCTGAATGTTATGATATTACATCGGACTCTCATGTAACCACTATCACTATCTGTCTGTTAAGATATTACATTGGACTCTCATGTAACCACTATCACTATCTGTCTGAATGTTATATTACATCGGACTCTCATGTAACCACTATTAGTATCTGTCTGAATGTTATGATATTACATTGGACCCTCATGTAACCACTATCACTATCTGTCTGTCTGAATGTTATGATATTACATCGGACCCTCATGTAACCACTATCACTATCTGTCTGAATGTTATGATATTACATCGGACTCTCATGTAACCACTATCACTATCTGTCTGAATGTTATGATATTACATCGGACTCTCATGTAACCACTATCACTATCTGTCTGAATGTTATGATATTACATCGGACACTCATGTAACCACTATCACTATCTGTCTGAATGTTATGATATTACATCGGACTCTCATGTAACCACTATCACTATCTGTCTGAATGTTATGATATTACATCGGACACTCATGTAACCACTATCACTATCTGTCTGAATGTTATAATATTACATCAGACTCTCATGTAACCACTATCTGTCTGAATGTTATGATATTACATCGGACTCTCATGTAACCACTATCACTATCTGTCTGAATGTTATGATATTACATCAGACTCTCATGTAACCACTATCTGTCTGAATGTTATGATATTACATCGGACTCTCATGTAACCACTATCACTATCTGTCTGAATGTTATGATATTACATCGGACTCTCATGTAACCACTATCACTATCTGTCTGAATGTTATGATATTACATCAGACTCTCATGTAACCACTATCACTATCTGTCTGAATGTTATGATATTACATCGGACTCTCATGTAACCACTATCACTATCTGTCTGAATGTTATGATATTACATCAGACTCTCATGTGACCACTATCACTATCTGTCTGAATGTTATGATATTACATCGGACTCTCATGTAACCACTATCACTATCTGTCTGAATGTTATGATATTACATCGGACTCTCATGTAACCACTATCACTATCTGTCTGAATGTTATGATATTACATTGGACACTCATGTAACCACTATCACTATCTGTCTGAATGTTATAATATTACATCAGACTCTCATGTAACCACTATCTGTCTGAATGTTATGATATTACATCAGACCCTCATGTAACCACTATCACTATCTGTCTGAATGTTATGATATTACATCAGACTCTCATGTAACCACTATCTGTCTGAATGTTATGATATTACATCGGACTCTCATGTAACCACTATCACTATCTGTCTGAATGTTATGATATTACATCGGACCCTCATGTAACCACGATCACTATCTGTCTGAATGTTATGATATTACATCAGACTCTCATGTAACCACTATCACTATCTGTCTGAATGTTATGATATTACATCGGACTCTCATGTAACCACTATCACTATCTGTCTGAATGTTATGATATTACATCAGACTCTCATGTGACCACTATCACTATCTGTCTGAATGTTATGATATTACATCGGACCCTCATGTAACCACTATCACTATCTGTCTGAATGTTATGATATTACATCGGACTCTCATGTAACCACTATCACTATCTGTCTGAATGTTATGATATTACATTGGACTCTCATGTAACCACTATCACTATCTGTCTGAATGTTATGATATTACATCGGACTCTCATGTAACCACTATCACTATCTGTCTGTTAAGATATTACATCGGACCCTCATGTAACCACTATCACTATCTGTCTGTTAAGATATTACATCGGACCCTCATATAACCACTATCACTATCTGTCTGAATGTTATGATATTACATCGGACTCTCATGTAACCACTATCACTATCTGTCTGAATGTTATGATATTACATCGGACTCTCATGTAACCACTATCACTATCTGTCTGAATGTTATGATATTACATCGGACTCTCATGTAACCACTATCACTATCTGTCTGAATGTTATGATATTACATCAGACTCTCATGTAACCACTATCACTATCTGTCTGAATGTTATGATATTACATCAGACCCTCATGTAACCACTATCACTATCTGTCTGAATGTTATGATATTACATCGGACTCTCATGTAACCACTATCACTATCTGTCTGAATGTTATGATATTACATCAGACTCTCATGTAACCATTATCACTATCTGTCTGAATGTTATAATATTACATCGGACTCTCATGAAACCACTATCACTATCTGTCAGAATGTTATAATATTACATCAGACTCTCATGTAACCACTATCACTATCTGTCTGAATGTTATGATATTACATCGGACTCTCATGTAACCACTATCACTATCTGTCTGAATGTTATGATATTACATCAGACCCTCATGTAACCACTATCACTATCTGTCTGAATGTTATGATATTACATCAGACTCTCATTTAACCACTATCACTATCTCTCTGAATGTTATAATATTACATCAGACTCTCATGTAACCACTATCACTATCTGTCTGAATGTTATGATATTACATCGGACCCTCATGTAACCACTATCACTATCTGTCTGAATGTTATGATATTACATCGGACTCTCATGTAACCACTATCACTATCTGTCTGAATGTTATGATATTACATCGGACTCTCATGTAACCACTATCACTATCTGTCTGAATGTTATGATATTACATTGGACTCTCATGTAACCACTATCACTATCTGTCTGAATGTTATGATATTACATTGGACTCTCATGTAACCACTATCACTATCTGTCTGAATGTTATGATATTACATTGGACTCTCATGTAACCACTATCACTATCTGTCTGAATGTTATGATATTACATCAGACTCTCATGTAACCACTATCACTATCTGTCTGAATGTTATAATATTACATCAGACTCTCATGTAACCACTATCACTATCTGTCTGAATGTTATGATATTACATCGGACTCTCATGTAACCACTATCACTATCTGTCTGAATGTTATGATATTACATCGGACTCTCATGTAACCACTATCACTATCTGTCTGAATGTTATGATATTACATTGGACCCTCATGTAACCACTATCACTATCTGTCTGAATGTTATAATATTACATCAGACTCTCATGTAACCACTATCACTATCTGTCTGAATGTTATGATATTACATCAGACTCTCATTTAACCACTATCACTATCTCTCTGAATGTTATAATATTACATCGGACTCTCATGTAACCACTATCACTATCTGTCTGAATGTTATGATATTACATCGGACTCTCATGTAACCACTATCACTATCTGTCTGAATGTTATGATATTACATCGGACTCTCATGTAACCACTATCACTATCTGTCTGAATGTTATGATATTACATCGGACTCTCATGTAACCACTATCACTATCTGTCTGAATGTTATGATATTACATCGGACTCTCATGTAACCACTATCACTATCTGTCTGAATGTTATGATATTACATCGGACACTCATGTAACCACTATCACTATCTGTCTGAATGTTATGATATTACATCGGACTCTCATGTAACCACTATCACTATCTGTCTGAATGTTATGATATTACATCGGACACTCATGTAACCACTATCACTATCTGTCTGAATGTTATAATATTACATCAGACTCTCATGTAACCACTATCTGTCTGAATGTTATGATATTACATCAGACCCTCATGTAACCACTATCACTATCTGTCTGAATGTTATGATATTACATCAGACTCTCATGTAACCACTATCACTATCTGTCTGAATGTTATGATATTACATCAGACTCTCATGTAACCACTATCACTATCTGTCTGAATGTTATGATATTACATCGGACCCTCATGTAACCACTATCACTATCTGTCTGAATGTTATGATATTACATCAGACTCTCATGTAACCACTATCACTATCTGTCTGAATGTTATGATATTACATCGGACTCTCATGTAACCACTATCACTATCTGTCTGAATGTTATGATATTACATCAGACTCTCATGTGACCACTATCACTATCTGTCTGAATGTTATGATATTACATCGGACTCTCATGTAACCACTATCACTATCTGTCTGAATGTTATGATATTACATTGGACCCTCATGTAACCACTATCACTATCTGTCTGAATGTTATAATATTACATCAGACCCTCATGTAACCACTATCACTATCTGTCTGAATGTTATGATATTACATCGGACTCTCATGTAACCACTATCACTATCTGTCTGAATGTTATGATATTACATCGGACTCTCATGTAACCACTATCACTATCTGTCTGAATGTTATGATATTACATCGGACCCTCATGTAACCACTATCACTATCTGTCTGAATGTTATGATATTACATCGGACTCTCATGTAACCACTATCACTATCTGTCTGAATGTTATGATATTACATCGGACTCTCATGTAACCACTATCACTATCTGTCTGAATGTTATGATATTACATCGGACTCTCATGTAACCACTATCACTATCTGTCTGAATGTTATGATATTACATCAGACTCTCATGTAACCACTATCACTATCTGTCTGAATGTTATGATATTACATCAGACCCTCATGTAACCACTATCACTATCTGTCTGAATGTTATGATATTACATCGGACTCTCATGTAACCACTATCACTATCTGTCTGAATGTTATGATATTACATCAGACTCTCATGTAACCATTATCACTATCTGTCTGAATGTTATAATATTACATCGGACTCTCATGAAACCACTATCACTATCTGTCAGAATGTTATAATATTACATCAGACTCTCATGTAACCACTATCACTATCTGTCTGAATGTTATGATATTACATCGGACTCTCATGTAACCACTATCACTATCTGTCTGAATGTTATGATATTACATCAGACCCTCATGTAACCACTATCACTATCTGTCTGAATGTTATGATATTACATCAGACTCTCATTTAACCACTATCACTATCTCTCTGAATGTTATAATATTACATCAGACTCTCATGTAACCACTATCACTATCTGTCTGAATGTTATGATATTACATCGGACCCTCATGTAACCACTATCACTATCTGTCTGAATGTTATGATATTACATCGGACTCTCATGAAACCACTATCACTATCTGTCAGAATGTTATAATATTACATCAGACTCTCATGTAACCACTATCACTATCTGTCTGAATGTTATGATATTACATCGGACCCTCATGTAACCACTATCACTATCTGTCTGAATGTTATGATATTACATCAGACTCTCATGTAACCACTATCACTATCTGTCTGAATGTTATGATATTACATCGGACTCTCATGTAATCACTATCACTATCTGTCTGAATGTTATGATATTACATCGGACTCTCATGTAACCATTATCACTATCTGGCAGAAATCGTATTTTACGCATTGGGATTTAAGGAAGAAATGTACTGTCCTGTGGTGGCTCTGACATTTATCTCATCTCCCTCATCTCATCTTCAACCGCTTATCCGGGGTCGGGTCGCGGGGGTAGCAGCTCTAGCAGGGGACCCCAAACTTCCCTTTCCCGGGCAACATTAGCCAGCTCTGACTGGGGAATCCCGAGGCGTTCCCAGGCCAGTGTGGAGATATAATCTCTCCACCTAGTCCTGGGTCTTCCCCGAGGTCTCCTCCCAGCTGGACGTGCCTGGAACACCTCTCTAGGGAGGCGCCCAGGTGGCATTCGTACAAGATGCCCGAACCACCTCAACTGGCTCCTTTCTATGCGAAGGAGCAGCGGCTCTACTCCGAGTTCCTCTCGGATGACTGAGCTTCTCACCCTATCCCTAAGGGAGAAGCCAGCCACCTTTCTGAGAAAACCCATTTCGGCCGCTTGTACCCGCGATCTCGTTCTTTCGGTCATGACCAAGCTTTCATGACCATAGGTGAGGGTAGGAACAAAGATTGACCGGTAGATCGAGAGCTTTGCCTTTCGGCTCAGCTCTCTTTTCGTCACAACGGTGCGGTGAAGCGAATGCAACACCGCCCCCGCTGCTCCGATCCTCCGACCTATCTCCCGCTCCATTGTTCCCTCAATCGCGAACAAGACCCCGAGGTACTTGAACTCATTCACTTGGAGTAAGGACTCATTCCCTACCCGGAATAGGCACTCCACCGGTTTCCTGCTGAGAGTCATGGCCTCAGATTTAGAGGTGCTAACCCTCATCCCAGCCGCTTCACACTCGGCTGCGAACCGATCCAGTGAGTGCTGAAGGTCACCGACCGATGAGGCCATCAGGACCACATCATCCGCAAAAAGCAGTGATGTGACCATCAGCCCACCGAACGGGAACCCCTCCCCCCCATGACTACGCCTTGATATCCTGTCCATGAATATTACAAACAGGATTGGTGACAAAGCGCAGCCCTGGCGGAGGCCAACCCCCACCTGGAACGAATCCGACTTACTGCCGAGGACACGGACACAGCTCATGCTTTGAGCGTACAGAGATTGGATGGCCCTGAGAAGAGACCCACTCACCCCATACTCCCGCAGCACCTCCCACAAAAGATCCTCTCTGACATTTAGAAAATATGAAATGAAATTATTAAATTATTAAAATACAATATTGTAACAATTTATAGAACCATAACATGATGACCACAAAGACTTTTGATTTGTCTGCTACTTTCTGCCAGCCCTCTCCTGGCTTTTACATTTAATTTGTCTACTACTTTCTGCCAGCCCTCTCCTGGCTTTTACATTTAATTTGTCTACTACTTTCTGCCAGCCCTCTCCTGGCTTTTACATTTAATTTGTCTACTACTTTCTGCCAGCCCTCTCCTGGCTTTTACATGTAATTTGTCTACTACTTTCTGCCAGCCCTCTCCTGGCTTTTACATTTAATTTGTCTACTACTTTCTGCCAGCCCTCTCCTGGCTTTTACATTTAATTTGTCTACTACTTTTTGCCAGCCCTCTCCTGGCTTTTGCAGACTTTGCTGTGTTCTAATTAAACATTCATTTTCCGCATAACCTTCCATCAATATCTCTTGTTCTGCTGTGGAGAAAAAGCGGGCGTGGTGTGTGGCCAAGATGAGTAGCCAATAGGAGTGTCGCTGATCAAGGTTTCTACTATCGATACATGTAGTCTTTTAAACAAACGCGTGGACGCGCATTTATCTCAATGTGACTCAATCCACCTATACCACAGGTGTCAAACCGGTTCCACGGAGGGCCGAGTGTCTACAGGTCTTTGCTCTCACCTTGTTCTTGATTGATTAATTAGGTCACTAATTGGTAAGGTTCTACCCTCTACTGGTTGTTTAGGTCTGAACTGGGAACAAATTTAAATGAAAACCCAAAAACCTGCATTCACTAGGCCCCCCGTGGAACCGCTTTGACACCCCTGATCTATACTAATCGTAAACGGCAGGTGTGTTCGGAGAACCGAATTAGCCGGATGATGATTTGCCGGATGATGTCATCTTGGATGTGTCATTTGATCTCGGATGTATTAAGCGACGTACGGAGAACGGACCCTGTACTGCTTGCCTGAAGGCAGGGGGTCTAATAGTGTATGGTTCAAATGTATGTGGTGTAACTGGAAGTAGCTGTCACGTACTGGGTGTAGTAGAAGGAAGAAGCAGGCACCGGATCGCTAGCATTGATAGTGTATTTCATTAAACCAAACGCAAAGTATGTCTCAAAGGTCAGCTAATGGGTTGTCTCTATCACAATACAGAACATGTAACATATAACAAGACATGACCAACACAGGAAATCTATATATACTTCTAATGAGGGAATGGGCACCAGGTGTGTGATGACAAGACCAGACAATGATGTGATGGGAGGAACAATGGAGCTAGAAGGCCGGTGAAGAATAATGCTGAAGCCTGCACGTAGATGACGGCAAGAATGGCTTTGGAGGGAGCTCTGACAGTAGCTCTGTAAATAGTGTAATTTATAGAGGATCCTGTTGACAGCAGGTGGGTTTAGAACTCCTTACTATTTTAGAGAATGTGTAGGGCGAAACAGAATAAACAATTTCAAGTGTCCCTGTTGATTCCAGGTCTGGGCAAGTCTGGGCAAGTGCATTCTCTAGACAATCAGGTTTTTGTGAAATATGCCAATTTAAGAATAAATCTGTAGTTATTTGTTTACTTCTGATTACACTGATTTTATTAAAAAAAATCTCATGTGTTAAAGTGAGGACCCACCTTACTTTTTGAGTGTTGCTTTTATTTATTGAGGATAAGGATTTTTTTGTTTGCTTCAATCAAGTTGAAAAAAAAACTGTCTGATCAAGCAGATGTGTGAACTTTTCAGTATTATATTGGACCTTCCACCCCTTCCAACTTTTGAAGGGATTGCTTGAGTACTCTGGTATCGTGTGTGTACCCAGAAGCTTTTTTTGCATATTCCTTCTGTTTTTAGTGGTACAACCGGATGTATGGAATTTTACAACGTTAAGTTTAGATTTACTCTGTCATCCTTGAGTTGGTGGAGCGAGTCTGGAAAATAATTGGAAAATCTTACAATTGTCCAAGGATTTATCCTATGGCTTTTAAAAATACTTTCAGTCAATGCCAGTAAGATCAACAATATCTAAACCACAGGATACGTCGAAAATATGATTATAGAAATGTGTAGGCCGCTCTGACATGATGGAAACAAGTTAGTTAGGGATTGAAAGGCCTTTTGGAGACGGTGATATTGGGAAACCCTAGCTTCGTGCTTGTGCTTCAGGAATTTTTGGAGATATTATGTGATGTTGTGGTGTTATCCCAGAAAAGCTTTTTCTACAGGATATTCATTTATTTTTACTGATTTTCACATTGCAGGAAAACTATGATATAACACATGATATAACACATGGAATGTCTTTCCAACCCCAAAGCTTTTACAGCTGTTGTTCTACTAATGTGTCTACTTATGTGCAATTACCGTAATTGATCTTTAAATAAGTTTATTATTTTTACATATATTGCATAATACATATTTTTATTTATTAACTAAACTGTTATTTAATTTGTTACCATTGTGCATACATACATGGCACTTCCGGGTTCTCGTCTGAAAGAAGAGTTCGAGATCGAGTAATCGTGTCATCAAGTAAAGAATGTTAAGAAACAAACCCCTCTCTTAGCTACAGCAGGCAAAAGTGTTCTACCGTGTTGATGTAAGTGGATGTCAATGCATTAAACATCTGTGAAAAAAGTAACCCAGCCTTCACGTTGTTACCAAGGGCGGCATATGGAATCATGAAGTAACTAAAAACAAGTGTTAAAAAGATCACAATACATTCCTTTGAAGTTCTCACCGATTGTCTTGACACCTTCTTTAAATCAGTTTGCATTCTCTCAACAAGATTTATGATTTAATCACCGGGAATGCAGTTTAATTTATTGGGTGTGCATTGTCAAATGTTGATTTGTTGAGGTCACTTGGGTTGTGACAAGGTATGTTTGGTATACAGAAGCCTGTCATCATGCCTGTACTGTAGTTTAATATGTACTGCATTTTATGGCAAGAACATCTGAAATATGTAGAGGCACACAGTCCATCAATTCATTAAAACCTCAGGATGTGTCTTACTCACTTACTTACTCACCAAGTTATCACAGACTAGTTCCACTTCCCAACACACTTTCTTAATTTCTTTGTAACCACGTGGCTTTTAGTCACCACACTGTGTAATGCTGTCACTATTGGGTAACTTCAGGAATGTCACCCAGGAATAGACACAGAGGGGGACCCAATCCCTGACGCATGTGACAAAGATCAGACATTCAGTGTAAGCACTTGTCAATTACAATTTCACCAAGAGTTACGAAAACTCTAGAGTCTAGACTAAGCTGTTGTTAAATCTGAAATAAAAATCACAACTGTGTCTTTGATTAAAACGATAAAACGATATTCTATTTCACTGGAGAAAAGATAACTTTTTGGCTGAAAGTCACACAGAGCACTGCTGCTCCTCTGTATTTTAAAAGTATTTTGATTTTGACCTGTATCATTTTTATTTTACTTTCCTCGATACATAACATAGCATAGGTGAAGTTGTGTTTTGGTATTACCCAGCTGAACGTCTCTTTTTTCGAATTGCCGTCTTTTTAGTAACTAGGTATCGTCTGCGGCCTGCTAGCCACTAGGCTGAAAACAGGGGCTAGTAACTAGGTATCGGTCTGCGGCCTGCTAGCCACTAGGCTGAAAACAGGGGCTAGTAACTAGGTATCGGTCTGCGGCCTGCTAGCCACTAGGCTTAAAACAGGGGCTAGTAACTAGGTATCGTCTGCGGCCTGCTAGCCACTAGGCTTAAAACAGGGGCTAGTAACTAGGTATCGTCTGCGGCCTGCTAGCCACTAGGCTTAAAACAGGGGCTAGTAACTAGGTATCGGTCTGCGGCCTGCTAGCCACTAGGCTTAAAACAGGGGCTAGTAACTAGGTATCGTCTGCGGCCTGCTAGCCACTAGGCTTAAAACAGGGGCTAGTAACTAGGTATCGGTCTGCGGCCTGCTAGCCACTAGGCTGAAAACAGGGGCTAGTAACTAGGTATCGGTCTGCGGCCTGCTAGCCACTAGGCTTAAAACAGGGGCTAGTAACTAGGTATCGGTCTGCGGCCTGCTAGCCACTAGGCTTAAAACAGGGGCTAGTAACTAAGTATCGGTCTGCGGCCTGCTAGCCACTATAAAGCCTGCGTCCGGGAGCGAGTACCCACCTTATGGTGCACCAGGTCCCCCACCAGGAAGTCAGCTGTTGCTGATGGCACCCAGCAACCTGGAAACCAGAGGATACTCCAGGAAAAGCCTTGCTTCTCCGCAGGTAAGCCCTGTGGCAGTCCTTCGGTCCTTGTGCTGGGTTCGTCCATGGTCCACAATCTTTCCATTCATAAGGCAGAGACCTTCTGCTATCCTGGTGCCCAGGTTTTGGATCTTAATGCTACGTTATCAGCACTCTTAACACAAGATTCGCAGAGGCTCTGATACCCACACCTTTTGCGGTTTTGGGTCACATGACCCATGCGTGCTTTGAATGGGAGAATGTTGCTGGCACACAATGACCAGTAGATGGCGCATCTTGTTCATCTTTGCGTCAGAAGGACCGTGCTGTTGTAAAATCACGGTGGATGAAGTGAAACCAAAAGGTTAAAACCTCCTGTCAAATGAATTTAGATGGCCTAAAAGTGTCCACTTATATTTGATAAGTGGTAAGAAATAGCCTCCTGGGAAATTGTCGAGGTGTCCATGAGCAAGACACCTAACCCCCGCTGCTCCTGGCAGTCTGCTTGCATGGTAGACGCGGTCGTCAGTGTGTGAATGAATGGGTGAATGTGACGCAGGATCTGTAAAGCGCTTTGGATAAAAGCGCTATATAAAAGCGCAGCATTTATGTTACCCATACATGTCACACATAGGATAAGTCAATTAATTTGGTTTAATTTAAAGTAACTAGTGTGCTTTTGAGGGATACAATGTTCAATTACTCAATGCAAATTGTAATCGCTGTTTGAGCTATCATTTCTTTTTCACGTCGGAAGTAATGCATCGGCCATGGGCGTAGGTTTAGGGGGGGACGGTGGGGACATGTCCCCACCAACATTTTAACATGACCATATTGTCCCCACCAATATTTGAACGTGACAAAATTGTCCCCACCAATATTTAAACATGAAATTGTCCCCACCAATATTTAAACATGAAATTGTCCCCACCTATATTTTAGCGAACTCCGTTATGAGTTTGTGCTTCTATTTGGATCAATTGCGACCGCAGAGCCAGGAGGGCGGTACTAGATACGCCGTAATTTGATTGGCTAAAAACCTAGGGGGGGAGGAGTTATCTGACACGCTATAAGTACACAGTGAAATCAAGCAGGAGTGTGTTAGCGAGCGCAGCGGCACCACCAGCACCAGGGTCGCTACAATATATTGAATCTGAATCTGACAAACAGCGTTGCCATCTAATAGTTGAACGGCAGGTACTACATAATTATTTATGTCTGCACATATTTCTCTCCACATGAGATGCTAGTTTAACTTTACAGTACTATAAAAGCAACAGGCTAATGTCGCAAAACATTATTCTCAGTAAAAGTTCACTTACCGCGGGGGGGGGGGTAGAGAGAGAAATGTCCCCACCAAAGCTGAGACCAAACCTACGCCCTTGGTATTGGCAGTTTGTCAGTGAGAGCTGATCAGCACACAAATATAAGGTTACAAAAAAGTATTTTTTATTGATTAAGTTCCTCCAATGCAAAACTATGCCTGTATTTCTGTGTAAATTGGTTCCAAGGGCCACTACTCTAGGACACTTTCTCCGATTCACTCTGAACACTCTGGGACCTGTTTCTCTCGCGGGCAGTTTCCGATTTACTCTATTCCAATTATCCCTAATTATGTGTAAACTCACCTTTCCAATGATATCATCCACGTCGCTGTGCAACGTACCGCTCTCCCGGACTAATTCGTAGAAAATCGGCCATTCAGGAAAGTTTGCCACTTTTGGAAATTTTAGTAGCCACTGTGAAATATGCACAAACTACAAGCACATATAATTAGGCCTTTATGTTGCCATAATACCACACAAATAATTTATAATTAAAGAAAATGAACTTGACGTATTGTAGACATGATTGAGTTAACATAAATTACATGATATGAATATGGTCCTGTCGCTTCTGTCTAATGTGTGTGTGTGTGTGTGAGACATAGTCAAATCTGTGAGTGTTTTCACAGTATTTCATTCATGTGATGGACACATGGTGATAAATATACAGGTGCTGGTCATATCATCAAAAAGTTGATTTACTTCAGTATGTCACGCCGACTGAGTCTCATAGCCGGCGGAGTGTGTGTGTGTGATGATAAAAGGAGGCAGGCACAGGATCCGTAGCATTGATGAGGTTTTATTAGTAGCTCTTACAACGCAACTAAGTACGTACTCACTAGTACGGAAAACAACAAAACGAGCGACACAGCGCTTTAAGGATAAGCCCCAATAACTAGGGCTTAATGTGTCCTCTAGACCCTCAACAATTTGCAATATAACGCTGTGTGGCGTGTACACACATAAAACAGGAAACAATACCACACAAGGACATGGACCAACAGAGGAAGCCTATATGGGAGACTAATGGGGGAATGAACACCAGGTGTGCAATAGACAGGACTAGACAATGTGACCAATGAGGGGGCAGCGGCCACTAATACGTCGGTGACGACGAACGACAAAACCCGCCACCAGAGGGCAGTGGAGCTGCGCTAGAGGGATTCCTCACACAGTAATTCCATTCAAAAAGTGAAACTTGTATAATGTATACATTCATTCCACAAAGACTGATATATTTCAAGTGTTCATTCCTTTTAATTTTGATGACTATAACTGACAACTAATGAAAACCACAAAATCAGTATCTCAGAAAATTTGAATTTTGTGAAAAGGTTCAATATTGAAGACACCTGGTGCCACACTCTATTCAGCTAATTAACTCAAAACAACTGCCTGCGAAGACATTTGAATGGTCTCTCAGTTTAGTTCTGTAGGCTACACAATCACGAGACTGCTGACTTAACAGCTTTCCAAAAGACGACCAATGACACCATGCACAAGGTGGGCAAGACACAAAAGGTCATTGCTAAAGAGAGATTAATAGAGAGGCGAAGGGAAGGAAAAGATGTGGTAGAAAAAGTGTAAAAGCAATAGGGATAACTGCACCCTGGAGAGGATTGTGAAACAAAACCCATTCAAAAATGTGGGGGAGATTCACAAATGGGTTTCATGGGTTTCAGCTCTCGCATTCCTTGTGTCAAGCCACTCTTGAACAAGACACAGCGTCAGAAGCGTCTCGCCTGGGCTAAAGACATAAAGGACTGGACTGCTGCTGAGTGGTCCAACGTTATGTTCTCTGATGAAAGTACATTTTGCATTTCCTTTGGAAATCAAGGTCCCAGAGTCTGGAGGAAAAGAGGAGAGCCACAGAATCCACGTTGCTTGAAGTCCAGTGTAAAGTTTTCACAGTCAGTGATGGTTTGGGGTGCCATGTCATCTGCTGTTGTTGGACCACTGTGTTTTCTGAGGTCCAAGGTCAATGCAGCTGTCTACCAGGAAGTTTTAGAGCACTTCATGCTTCCTGCTGCTGACCAACTTTATGCAGATGCAGATTTCATTTTCCAACAGGACTTGGCACCTGCACACAGTACCAAAGCTACCAGTACCTGGTTTAAGGACCATAGTATCCCTGTTCTTAATTGGCCATTAAACTCGCCTGACCTTGACCCTATAGAAAATCTATGGGGTATTGAGAGGAGGAAGATGCAATACGCCCAACACGATATCACAGGTTTTCGCGAAATAGACATGATTTTTATACCGTAAATTTGTGACATGCACACGTAAAAGTTCATTTTTTCGTGTACAGGACACGTAATATTTAGGACTCAACGGAAAATCGTCACGCACACACAAAAAACCACAACAAACGTTTTTGGTCAACAACACGTTAAACAAATAAGTAAATCGAAATGTTAGGTATTGGTTAAGGTTAGGGCAAGAGTAAGAGTCAGGCTTTCCTTTAATATTTAGAGTAATAAAAAGAGTTATATTCCAGAAAGTTAAATCCGTCGCGTTTACAATTCAAGCTACGCCCACTTCCTGGTTGAAATGCAAGTTGAGTCAACCAATCACGACACTTGCTTTCAGCTCAAGGAAATCGTGTCCAAGACACGAAAAAACTACCTTTTACGTGTGGATGTCACAAATCTTTGGCACAAAAATCGTGTCTATTTCATGAAATCTCATGATATCGTGTTGAATACGTCAGACCCAACAATGCAGAAGACCTGAAGGCCACTATCAGAGCAACCTGGGCTCTCATAACACCTGAGCAGTGCCACAGACTGATCGACTCCATGCCACGCCACATTGCTGCAGTAATTCAGGCAAAAGGAGCCCCAACTAAGTATTGAGTGCTGTACATGCTCATACTTTTCAGTTGGCCAACATTTCTAAAACTCCTTTTTTGCATTGGTCTTAAGTAATATTCAATTTCTCAGAGATACTGAATTTGGGATTTTCATTAGTTGTCAGATTAATAATCACAATTAAATGAAATAAACATTTAAAATATATCAGTCTGTGTGTAATGAATGAATATAATATCCAAGTTTAAGTTTTTGAATCAAATTACTGAAATAAATCAACTTTTTGATGATATACTAATTATATGACCAGCACCTGTATGTTACACATATGTAAATACATTTGCTTTAAACCAACAACAAACATGCAAATAGAACAGAAAACAGCACAACGCTGAAACCACAGTTTTGTATTACTTCTATACAGCGTTCTAACATTAAACACACAAAGACATGGCCTAAAAGAATATCAGCTCCCTTTCTTTACAAATTATGGTAATTGGCTGGCCAGTTCCATCGATCGCCCATTCACATGTACATTATAAAGACACCGCCCGCACATAAAATAGCCTAAAGTTAGTACCCGACTTTTGCGTATAGCTATGCTCATATTATACTGTGAGACTTTGGGACAGGGCTTCCTTCACTCATGCTGCCAAACTTGCTGTCACAACTCCAGCTTAGGGTGTGGCAGCTCCACCTGCGGGCGGTATTCGGCGGTCGTCCTCTCCGGCTTATTAGTCATCACCGAATCTCCTCCCCCTGCACACCTTGTTCAGTCTCGTCATCACTACACCTGGTGTCCATTATCTCATTAGAGGACTATTTAAGCTCCCTGTGTTTCGGTTTCTCTTTGTGTGGAATTGTTCTATGTTGCGTGTGGTCATATTACCGACTACAATTGATAGAGCTCGTTGCCTTACACTACTGTGTGAGGAGTTACATTAATTTGAGTGCGCTGCGTCGCATCTATTCTATTCTAAGTATTAGCGTGTTTCCGTTCTACAGCGTTATTCGGGTTATTCCGGCCTAAATAAAGACAAACATAACGCTCTCCGTGGTCCTGACTGGCTTCCATCCTTCCGTCCGCCCTACACACTGTGACACTTGCCTTGGCGAAAATGACTATTATCCCAATGTTCGACTTTGGCGATGTCATTTATTGAACAGCCTCAAGCTCTCTGCTGAAAAAACTGGACGTGATCTACCATAGCGTCATTCGCTTTGTTACAAATGCCCCTTACATCACCCACCACTGCAAGCTTAATGCATTAGTCGGCTGGCCGTCATTAACTACTCTGGGTTTAACTCATTGGTACCAACTTATTTACAAGGCTTGGCAAAGTCCCGCTGTACAGTTTACAAAAATCCCTAAAACTCGAGACCCTTATCTCACCAGCTGACTTCAAACTGCTTCTGTCTGAACACCTGTCTGATCTCTGTACCTGTTAACCTTTTCCAACCTCTTCTCACTTTGCCACGCCCTATTTGCACCTGTACTGCTGTCATACCTGTGTACACTGTTGAACCAATCTTTTTGCTCAGATAATGCCCAATTGCTCTTTCCCATAACCTCATATCTTATACTCCCATGCTCTCTATCGACCAACCTGCTAGAGACACTTTATTCTGTCTACCTGCTAGGCACACTTTTCTCTTTGTACATTCTGTATTTTGATATTCATTGTATTTGTTATTATGCTGCTAAACTGTACCTCATATACCTCATCCTGTATAACTTGAACCTGTATTCCTTATTGTGTTCCATTGCTATTTGTACTGTTGTGTTGTGTGTATTTGTGAAACTGTATGTTGTCCTGGACATTTTTTTTCGCCTTATCTTGGCTTGGTCGTCATTGCAAATGAGAATTTGTTCTCAATCGACCTATCTGGTTAAATAAAGGTTAAATAAAAAAACATTTGATAACATTACTATTTCGTTTTGTGCAAAGTAGTCTATTTTTTCTCATGGTTAAGCGATGTTGCAGACTCAGTTTTAAGATCTGGGACACTATGGTAAGTGGTGTGAGGGCTGGCTCATTGCATTGGGCCGTATTCTTCAAACATTCTTAAGAAGACATTCGTTCTTAAAACACACTTACGCAGTTTCCACAAAGATTCTGACATTCACCAATGTTTATTTATCTGGTGGCCGAGTAGTGTCAACAATCACAAATGAGCCAAGTTGTTCATGTATTTATATTTTAATATTGTTCTACTCTGCAATCTAATGCTAACTTAGTATTATGAAGCCATCCAAGCAGAAACGTTAACATTTCACCAGATTTAGCCTAACATCAGTCAATCAGATGAAGCTTTACTAAATGTTGTAGGGAGACAGATATATTAGGCTAACGTGGCAGATCAGTTTATTTATGCAAACGTTAAAGCTAGTGCTACAGTAGCCGACCAATCTTTCATGTTGAACCAATGAAAAACGGATTAGTTGTGAGGGAGCTCGTACTGAGTATATTTAATAGACCATATTTGGAACACCATTTATTCAAATTGAATAGCCAATTAATTTAATTGACTTAGTAATGGAACAGAAGCCTAGCTTTTTGTCCTGGTGTAAAGCAGACAGCTGCATTACTTTATAAGGAATCCCTATACGTCATTTACCAAAATACTTTCTATTAATGTATAGAAAGGATAACATTGTTAAATATTGATTACCTGGCCATGGTGAGGTGGTACAGGATGCAGACTTCCGAGCACACTGATTAACTATACATTCATGTTATTGTATCTCTTTCCATTATGTTAAGTCAATAGATACCTATGTAGTATTATATGTGCTCTACAGTACCATCCATGTTTAATGATACTGGTAACTAGGATTTCGGGCATCTTGTAAGAATGCCACCTGGGCGCCTCCCTAGAGAGGTGTTCCAGGCACGTCCAGCTGGGAGGAGACCTCGGGGAAGACCCAGGACTAGGTGGAGAGATGATATCTCCACACTGGCCTGGGAACGCCTCGGGATTCCCCAGTCAGAGCTGGCTAATGTTGCCCGGGAAAGGGAAGTTTGGGGTCCCCTGCTAGAGCTGCTACCCCCGCGACCCGACCCCGGATAAGCGGTTGAAGATGAGATGAGATGATGAGGTAACTAGGATTACGTAGTGTTATAGATGCTCTACAGTACCGTTCATGTTTAATGGTACTGGTAACTAGGATTACGTAGTGTTATAGATGCTCTACAGTACCGTTCATGTTTAATGGTACTGGTAACTAGGATTACGTAGTGTTATAGATGCTCTACAGTACCATTCATGTTTAATGGTACTGGTAACTAGGATTACGTAGTGTTATAGATGCTCTACAGTACCATTCATGTTTAATGGTACTGGTAACTAGGATAACGTAGTGTTACAGATGCTCTACAGTACCATTCATGTTTAATGGTACTGGTAACTAGGATTACGTAGTGTTATAGATGCTCTACAGTACCATTCATGTTTAATGGTACTGGTAACTAGGATTACTAAGTGTTATATGTGCTCTACAGTACCATTCATGTTTAATGGTACTGGTAACTAGGATTACGTAGTGTTATAGATGCTCTACAGTACCATTCATGTTTAATGGTACTGGTAACTAGGATTACGTAGTGTTATAGATGCTCTACAGTACCATTCATGTTTAATGGTACTGGTAACTAGGATTACGTAGTGTTATAGATGCTCTACAGTACCATTCATGTTTAATGGTACTGGTAACTAGGATTACGTAGTGTTATAGATGCTCTACAGTACCATTCATGTTTAATGGTACTGGTAACTAGGATTACGTAGTGTTATAGATGCTCTACAGTACCATTCATGTTTAATGGTACTGGTAACTAGGATTACGTAGTGTTATAGATGCTCTACAGTACCATTCATGTTTAATGGTACTGGTAACTAGGATTACGTAGTGTTATAGATGCTCTACAGTACCGTTCATGTTTAATGGTACTGGTAACTAGGATTACGTAGTGTTATAGATGCTCTACAGTACCATTCATGTTTAATGGTACTGGTAACTAGGATACGTAGTGTTATAGATGCTCTACAGTACCATTCATGTTTAATGGTACTGGTAACTAGGATTACGTAGTGTTATAGATGCTCTACAGTACCATTCATGTTTAATGGTACTGGTAACTAGGATTACTAAGTGTTATATGTGCTCTACAGTACCATTCATGTTTAATAATGGTACTGGTATGCTCTACAGTACCATTCATGTTTAATGGTACTGGTAACTAGGATTACGTAGTGTTATAGATGCTCTACAGTACCATTCATGTTTAATGGTACTGGTAACTAGGATTACGTAGTGTTATAGATGCTCTACAGTACCATTCATGTTTAATGGTACTGGTAACTAGGATTACGTAGTGTTATAGATGCTCTACAGTACCATTCATGTTTAATGGTACTGGTAACTAGGATTACGTAGTGTTATAGATGCTCTACAGTACCATTCATGTTTAATGGTATGGTACTGTGTAGACTAGTACCATTCATGTTTAATTACTGGTAACTAGGATTACGTAGTGTTATAGATGCTCTACAGTACCATTCATGTTTAATGGTACTGGTAACTAGGATTACGTAGTGTTATAGATGCTCTACAGTACCATTCATGTTTAATGGTACTGGTAACTAGGATTACGTAGTGTTATAGATGCTCTACAGTACCATTCATGTTTAATGGTACTGGTAACTAGGATTACGTAGTGTTATAGATGCTCTACAGTACCATTCATGTTTAATGGTACTGGTAACTAGGATTACGTAGTGTTATAGATGCTCTACAGTACCATTCATGTTTAATGGTACTGGTAACTAGGATTACGTAGTGTTATAGATGCTCTACAGTACCATTCATGTTTAATGGTACTGGTAACTAGGATTACGTAGTGTTATAGATGCTCTACAGTACCATTCATGTTTAATGGTACTGGTAACTAGGATTACGTAGTGTTATAGATGCTCTACAGTACCATTCATGTTTAATGGTACTGGTAACTAGGATTACGTAGTGTTATAGATGCTCTACAGTACCATTCATGTTTAATGGTACTGGTAACTAGGATTACGTAGTGTTATAGATGCTCTACAGTACCATTCATGTTTAATGGTACTGGTAACTAGGATTACGTAGTGTTATAGATGCTCTACAGTACCATTCATGTTTAATGGTACTGGTAACATTCATGTTTAATGCTCTACAGTACCATTCATGTTTAATGGTACTGGTAACTAGGATTACGTACCATTCATGTTTAATAGTGTTATATAGATGCTCTACAGTACCATTCATGTTTAATGGTACTGGTAACTAGGATTACGTAGTGTTATAGATGCTCTACAGTACCATTCATGTTTAATGGTACTGGTAACTAGGATTACGTAGTGTTATAGATGCTCTACAGTACCATTCATGTTTAATGGTACTGGTAACTAGGATTACGTAGTGTTATAGATGCTCTACAGTACCATTCATGTTTAATGGTACTGGTAACTAGGATTACGTAGTGTTATAGATGCTCTACAGTACCATTCATGTTTAATGGTACTGGTAACTAGGATTACGTAGTGTTATAGATGCTCTACAGTACCATTCATGTTTAATGGTACTGGTAACTAGGATTACGTAGTGTTATAGATGCTCTACAGTACCATTCATGTTTAATGGTACTGGTAACTAGGATTACGTAGTGTTATAGATGCTCTACAGTACCATTCATGTTTAATGGTACTGGTAACTAGGATTACGTAGTGTTATAGATGATGCTCTACAGTTATAGACCATTCATGTTTAATGGTACTGGTAACTAGGATTACGTAGTGTTATAGATGCTCTACAGTACCATTCATGTTTAATGGTACTGGTAACTAGGATTACGTAGTGTTATAGATGCTCTACAGTACCATTCATGTTTAATGGTACTGGTAACTAGGATTACGTAGTGTTATAGATGCTCTACAGTACCATTCATGTTTAATGGTACTGGTAACTAGGATTACGTAGTGTTATAGATGCTCTACAGTACCATTCATGTTTAATGGTACTGGTAACTAGGATTACGTAGTGTTATAGATGCTCTACAGTACCATTCATGTTTAATGGTACTGGTAACTAGGATTACGTAGTGTTATAGATGCTCTACAGTACCATTCATGTTTAATGGTACTGGTAACTAGGATTACGTAGTGTTATAGATGCTCTACAGTACCATTCATGTTTAATGGTACTGGTAACTAGGATTACGTAGTGTTATAGATGCTCTACAGTACCATTCATGTTTAATGGTACTGGTAACTAGGATTACGTAGTGTTATAGATGCTCTACAGTACCATTCATGTTTAATGGTACTGGTAACTAGGATTACGTAGTGTTATAGATGCTCTACAGTACCATTCATGTTTAATGGTACTGGTAACTAGGATTACGTAGTGTTATAGATGCTCTACAGTACCATTCATGTTTAATGGTACTGGTAACTAGGATTACGTAGTGTTATAGATGCTCTACAGTACCATTCATGTTTAATGGTACTGGTAACTAGGATTACGTAGTGTTATAGATGCTCTACAGTACCATTCATGTTTAATGGTACTGGTAACTAGGATTACGTAGTGTTATAGATGCTCTACAGTACCATTCATGTTTAATGGTACTGGTAACTAGGATTACGTAGTGTTATAGATGCTCTACAGTACCATTCATGTTTAATGGTACTGGTAACTAGGATTACGTAGTGTTATAGATGCTCTACAGTACCATTCATGTTTAATGGTACTGGTAACTAGGATTACGTAGTGTTATAGATGCTCTACAGTACCATTCATGTTTAATGGTACTGGTAACTAGGATTACGTAGTGTTATAGATGCTCTACAGTACCATTCATGTTTAATGGTACTGGTAACTAGGATTACGTAGTGTTATAGATGCTCTACAGTACCATTCATGTTTAATGGTACTGGTAACTAGGATTACGTAGTGTTATAGATGCTCTACAGTACCATTCATGTTTAATGGTACTGGTAACTAGTTATAGATGCTCTACAGTACCATTCATGTTTAATGGTACTGGTAACTAGATTACGTAGTGTTATAGATGCTCTGTACCATTCATGTTTAATGATACTGGTAACTAGGATTACGTAGTGTTATAGATGCTCTACAGTACCATTCATGTTTAATGGTACTGGTAACTAGGATTACGTAGTGTTATAGATGCTCTACAGTACCATTCATGTTTAATGGTACTGGTAACTAGGATTACGTAGTGTTATAGATGCTCTACAGTACCATTCATGTTTAATGGTACTGGTAACTAGGATTACGTAGTGTTATAGATGCTCTACAGTACCATTCATGTTTAATGGTACTGGTAACTAGGATTACGTAGTGTTATAGATGTTATATGTTTAATGCTCTACGTAGTGTTATAGATGTACCATTCATGTTTAATGGTACTGGTAACTAGGATTACGTAGTGTTATAGATGCTCTACAGTACCATTCATGTTTAATGTTTAATGGTACTGGTAACTAGGATTACGTAGTGTTATAGATGCTCTACAGTACCATTCATGTTTAATGGTACTGGTAACTAGGATTACGTAGTGTTATAGATGCTCTACAGTACCATTCATGTTTAATGGTACTGGTAACTAGGATTACGTAGTGTTATAGATGCTCTACAGTACCATTCATGTTTAATGGTACTGGTAACTAGGATTACGTAGTGTTATAGATGCTCTACAGTACCATTCATGTTTAATGGTACTGGTAACTAGGATTACGTAGTGTTATAGATGCTCTACAGTACCATTCATGTTTAATGGTACTGGTAACTAGGATTACGTAGTGTTATGTTTAATGGTACTGGTAACTAGGATTACGTAGTGTTATAGATGCTCTACAGTACCATTCATGTTTAATGGTACTGGTAACTAGGATTACGTAGTGTTATAGATGCTCTACAGTACCATTCATGTTTAATGGTACTGGTAACTAGGATTACGTAGTGTTATAGATGCTCTACAGTACCATTCATGTTTAATGGTACTGGTAACTAGGATTACGTAGTGTTATAGATGCTCTACAGTACATTCATGCTCTACAGTACCGTTCATGTTTAATGGTACTGGTAACTAGGATTACGTAGTGTTATAGATGCTCTACAGTACCATTCATGTTTAATGGTACTGGTAACTAGGATTACGTAGTGTTATAGATGCTCTACAGTACCATTCATGTTTAATGGTACTGGTAACTAGGATTACGTAGTGTTATAGATGCTCTACAGTACCATTCATGTTTAATGGTACTGGTAACTAGGATTACGTAGTGTTATAGATGCTCTACAGTACCATTCATGTTTAATGGTACTGGTAACTAGGATTACGTAGTGTTATAGATGCTCTACAGTACCATTCATGTTTAATGGTACTGGTAACTAGGATTACGTAGTGTTATAGATGCTCTACAGTACCATTCATGTTTAATGGTACTGGTAACTAGGATTACGTAGTGTTATAGATGCTCTACAGTACCATTCATGTTTAATGGTACTGGTAACTAGGATTACGTAGTGTTATAGATGCTCTACAGTACCATTCATGTTTAATGGTACTGGTAACTAGGATTACGTAGTGTTATAGATGCTCTACAGTACCATTCATGTTTAATGGTACTGGTAACTAGGATTACGTAGTGTTATAGATGCTCTACAGTACCATTCATGTTTAATGGTACTGGTAACTAGGATTACGTAGTGTTATAGATGCTCTACAGTACCATTCATGTTTAATGGTACTGGTAACTAGGATTACGTAGTGTTATAGATGCTCTACAGTACCATTCATGTTTAATGGTACTGGTAACTAGGATTACGTAGTGTTATAGATGCTCTACAGTACCATTCATGTTTAATGGTACTGGTAACTAGGATTACGTAGTGTTATAGATGCTCTACAGTACCATTCATGTTTAATGGTACTGGTAACTAGGATTACGTAGTGTTATAGATGCTCTACAGTACCATTCATGTTTAATGGTACTGGTAACTAGGATTACGTAGTGTTATAGATGCTCTACAGTACCATTCATGTTTAATGGTACTGGTAACTAGGATTACGTAGTGTTATAGATGCTCTACAGTACCATTCATGTTTAATGGTACTGGTAACTAGGATTACGTAGTGTTATAGATGCTCTACAGTACCATTCATGTTTAATGGTACTGGTAACTAGGATTACGTAGTGTTATAGATGCTCTACAGTACCATTCATGTTTAATGGTACTGGTAACTAGGATTACGTAGTGTTATAGATGCTCTACAGTACCATTCATGTTTAATGGTACTGGTAACTAGGATTACGTAGTGTTATAGATGCTCTACAGTACCATTCATGTTTAATGGTACTGGTAACTAGGATTACGTAGTGTTATAGATGCTCTACAGTACCATTCATGTTTAATGGTACTGGTAACTAGGATTACGTAGTGTTATAGATGCTCTACAGTACCATTCATGTTTAATGGTACTGGTAACTAGGATTACGTAGTGTTATAGATGCTCTACAGTACCATTCATGTTTAATGGTACTGGTAACTAGGATTACGTAGTGTTATAGATGCTCTACAGTACCATTCATGTTTAATGGTACTGGTAACTAGGATTACGTAGTGTTATAGATGCTCTACAGTACCATTCATGTTTAATGGTACTGGTAACTAGGATTACGTAGTGTTATAGATGCTCTACAGTACCATTCATGTTTAATGGTACTGGTAACTAGGATTACAGTGTTATAGATGCTCCAGTACCATTCATGTTTAATGGTACTGGTAACTAGGATTACGTAGTGTTATAGATGCTCTACAGTACCATTCATGTTTAATGGTACTGGTAACTAGGATTACGTAGTGTTATAGATGCTCTACAGTACCATTCATGTTTAATGGTACTGGTAACTAGTTATAGATGCTCTACAGTACCATTCATGTTTAATGGTAGATGCTCTGCTCTACAGTACCATTCATGTTTAATGGTACTGGTAACTAGGATTACGTAGTGTTATAGATGCTCTACAGTACCATTCATGTTTAATGGTACTGGTAACTAGGATTACGTAGTGTTATAGATGCTCTACAGTACCATTCATGTTTAATGGTACTGGTAATGGTACAGTACCATTCATGTAATGGTACTGGTACCATTCATGTTTAATGGTACTGGTAACTAGGATTACGTAGTGTTATAGATGCTCTACAGTACCATTCATGTTTAATGGTACTGGTAACTAGGATTACGTAGTGTTATAGATGCTCTACAGTACCATTCATGTTTAATGGTACTGGTAACTAGGATTACGTAGTGTTATAGATGCTCTACAGTACCATTCATGTTTAATGGTACTGGTAACTAGGATTACGTAGTGTTATAGATGCTCTACAGTACCATTCATGTTTAATGGTACTGGTAACTAGGATTACGTAGTGTTATAGATGCTCTACAGTACCATTCATGTTTAATGGTACTGGTAACTAGGATTACGTAGTGTTATAGATGCTCTACAGTACCATTCATGTTTAATGGTACTGGTAACTAGGATTACGTAGTGTTATAGATGCTCTACAGTACCATTCATGTTTAATGGTACTGGTAACTAGGATTACGTAGTGTTATAGATGCTCTACAGTACCATTCATGTTTAATGGTACTGGTAACTAGGATTACGTAGTGTTATAGATGCTCTACAGTACCATTCATGTTTAATGGTACTGGTAACTAGGATTACGTAGTGTTATAGATGCTCTACAGTACCATTCATGTTTAATGGTACTGGTAACTAGGATTACGTAGTGTTATAGATGCTCTACAGTACCATTCATGTTTAATGGTACTGGTAACTAGGATTACGTAGTGTTATAGATGCTCTACAGTACCATTCATGTTTAATGGTACTGGTAACTAGGATTACGTAGTGTTATAGATGCTCTACAGTACCATTCATGTTTAATGGTACTGGTAACTAGGATTACGTAGTGTTATAGATGCTCTACAGTATCATTCATGTTTAATGGTACTGGTAACTAGGATTACGTAGTGTTATGTTTAATGGTACTGGTAACTAGGATTACGTAGTGTTACAGATGCTCTACAGTACCATTCATGTTTAATGGTACTGGTAACTAGGATTATGTAGTGTTATAGATGCTCTACAGTACCATTCATGTTTAATGGTACTGGTAACTAGGATTACGTAGTGTTATAGATGCTCTACAGTACCATTCATGTACCATTCATGTTTAATGGTACTGGTAACTAGGATTACGTAGTGTTATAGATGCTCTACAGTACCATTCATGTTTAATGGTACTGGTAACTAGGATTACGTAGTGTTATAGATGCTCTACAGTACCATTCATGTTTAATGGTACTGGTAACTAGGATTACGTAGTGTTATAGATGCTCTACAGTACCATTCATGTTTAATGGTACTGGTAACTAGGATTACGTAGTGTTATAGATGCTCTACAGTACCATTCATGTTTAATGGTACTGGTAACTAGGATTACGTAGTGTTATAGATGCTCTACAGTACCATTCATGTTTAATGGTACTGGTAACTAGGATTACGTAGTGTTATAGATGCTCTACAGTACCATTCATGTTTAATGGTACTGGTAACTAGGATTACGTAGTGTTATAGATGCTCTACAGTACCATTCATGTTTAATGGTACTGGTAACTAGGATTACGTAGTGTTATAGATGCTCTACAGTACCATTCATGTTTAATGGTACTGGTAACTAGGATTACGTAGTGTTATAGATGCTCTACAGTACCATTCATGTTTAATGGTACTGGTAACTAGGATTACGTAGTGTTATAGATGCTCTACAGTACCATTCATGTTTAATGGTACTGGTAACTAGGATTACGTAGTGTTATAGATGCTCTACAGTACCATTCATGTTTAATGGTACTGGTAACTAGGATTACGTAGTGTTATAGATGCTCTACAGTACCATTCATGTTTAATGGTACTGGTAACTAGGATTACGTAGTGTTATAGATGCTCTACAGTACCATTCATGTTTAATGGTACTGGTAACTAGGATTACGTAGTGTTATATGTGCTCTACAGTACCATTCATGTTTAATGGTACTGGTAACTAGGATTACGTAGTGTTATAGATGCTCTACAGTACCATTCATGTTTAATGGTACTGGTAACTAGGATTACGTAGTGTTATAGATGCTCTACAGTACCATTCATGTTTAATGGTACTGGTAACTAGGATTACGTAGTGTTATAGATGCTCTACAGTACCATTCATGTTTAATGGTACTGGTAACTAGGATTACGTAGTGTTATAGATGCTCTACAGTACCATTCATGTTTAATGGTACTGGTAACTAGGATTACGTAGTGTTATAGATGCTCTACAGTACCATTCATGTTTAATGGTACTGGTAACTAGGATTACGTAGTGTTATAGATGCTCTACAGTACCACCATGTTTAATGTTTAATGGATTACTGGTAACCATTCATGTTTAATGGTACTGGTAACTAGGATTACGTAGTGTTATAGATGCTCTACAGTACCATTCATGTTTAATGGTACTGGTAACTAGGATTACGTAGTGTTATAGATGCTCTACAGTACCATTCATGTTTAATGGTACTGGTAACTAGGATTACGTAGTGTTATAGATGCTCTACAGTACCATTCATGTTTAATGGTACTGGTAACTAGGATTACGTAGTGTTATAGATGCTCTACAGTACCATTCATGTTTAATGGTACTGGTAACTAGGATTACGTAGTGTTATAGATGCTCTACAGTACCATTCATGTTTAATGGTACTGGTAACTAGGATTACGTAGTGTTATAGATGCTCTACAGTACCATTCATGTTTAATGGTACTGGTAACTAGGATTACGTAGTGTTATAGATGCTCTACAGTACCATTCATGTTTAATGGTACTGGTAACTAGGATTACGTAGTGTTATAGATGCTCTACAGTACCATTCATGTTTAATGGTACTGGTAACTAGGATTACGTAGTGTTATAGATGCTCTACAGTACCATTCATGTTTAATGGTACTGGTAACTAGGATTACGTAGTGTTATAGATGCTCTACAGTACCATTCATGTTTAATGGTACTGGTAACTAGTGTTATAGATGCTCTACAGTACCATTCATGTTTAATGGTACTGGTAACTAGGATTACGTAGTGTTATAGATGCTCTACAGTACCATTCATGTTTAATGGTACTGGTAACTAGGATTACGTAGTGTTATAGATGCTCTACAGTACCATTCATGTTTAATGGTACTGGTAACTAGGATTACGTAGTGTTATAGATGCTCTACAGTACCATTCATGTTTAATGGTACTGGTAACTAGGATTATGTTATAGATGCTCTACAGTACCATTCATGTTTAATGGTACTGGTAACTAGGATTACGTAGTGTTATAGATGCTCTACAGTACCATTCATGTTTAATGGTACTGGTAACTAGGATTACGTAGTGTTATAGTGCTCTACAGTACCATTCATGTTTAACGTAGTGTTATAGATGCTCTACAGTACCATTCATGTTTAATGGTACTGGTAACTAGGATTACGTAGTGTTATAGATGCTCTACAGTACCATTCATGTTTAATGGTACTGGTAACTAGGATTACGTAGTGTTATAGATGCTCTACAGTACCATTCATGTTTAATGGTACTGGTAACTAGGATTACGTAGTGTTATAGATGCTCTACAGTACCATTCATGTTTAATGGTACTGGTAACTAGGATTACGTAGTGTTATAGATGCTCTACAGTACCATTCATGTTTAATGGTACTGGTAACTAGGATTACGTAGTGTTATAGATGCTCTACAGTACCATTCATGTTTAATGGTACTGGTAACTAGGATTACGTAGTGTTATAGATGCTCTACAGTACCATTCATGTTTAATGGTACTGGTAACTAGGATTACGTAGTGTTATAGATGCTCTACAGTACCATTCATGTTTAATGGTACTGGTAACTAGGATTACGTAGTGTTATAGATGCTCTACAGTACCATTCATGTTTAATGGTACTGGTAACTAGGATTACGTAGTGTTATAGATGCTCTACAGTACCATTCATGTTTAATGGTACTGGTAACTAGGATTACGTAGTGTTATAGATGCTCTACAGTACCATTCATGTTTAATGGTACTGGTAACTAGGATTACGTAGTGTTATAGATGCTCTACAGTACCATTCATGTTTAATGGTACTGGTAACTAGGATTACGTAGTGTTATAGATGCTCTACAGTACCATTCATGTTTAATGGTACTGGTAACTAGGATTACGTAGTGTTATAGATGCTCTACAGTACCATTCATGTTTAATGGTACTGGTAACTAGGATTACGTAGTGTTATAGATGCTCTACAGTACCATTCATGTTTAATGGTACTGGTAACTAGGATTACGTAGTGTTATAGATGCTCTACAGTACCATTCATGTTTAATGGTACTGGTAACTAAGGATTACGTAGTGTTATAGATGCTCTACAGTACCATTCATGTTTAATGGTACTGGTAACTAGGATTACGTAGTGTTATAGATGCTCTACAGTACCATTCATGTTTAATGGTACTGGTAACTAGGATTACGTAGTGTTATAGATGCTCTACAGTACCATTCATGTTTAATGGTACTGGTAACTAGGATTACGTAGTGTTATAGATGCTCTACAGTACCATTCATGTTTAATGGTACTGGTAACTAGGATTACGTAGTGTTATAGATGCTCTACAGTACCATTCATGTTTAATGGTACTGGTAACTAGGATTACGTAGTGTTATAGATGCTCTACAGTACCATTCATGTTTAATGGTACTGGTAACTAGGATTACGTAGTGTTATAGATGCTCTACAGTACCATTCATGTTTAATGGTACTGGTAACTAGGATTACGTAGTGTTATAGATGCTCTACAGTACCATTCATGTTTAATGGTACTGGTAACTAGGATTACGTAGTGTTATAGATGCTCTACAGTACCATTCATGTTTAATGGTACTGGTAACTAGGATTACGTAGTGTTATAGATGCTCTACAGTACCATTCATGTTTAATGGTACTGGTAACTAGGATTACGTAGTGTTATAGATGCTCTACAGTACCATTCATGTTTAATGGTACTGGTAACTAGGATTACGTAGTGTTATAGATGCTCTACAGTACCATTCATGTTTAATGGTACTGGTAACTAGGATTACGTAGTGTTATAGATGCTCTACAGTACCATTCATGTTTAATGGTACTGGTAACTAGGATTACGTAGTGTTATAGATGCTCTACAGTACCATCCATGTTTAATGGTACTGGTAACTAGGATTACGTAGTGTTATAGATGCTCTACAGTACCATCCATGTTTAATGATACTTAAAAAGAAAAAAGAACCACTGAAGGAAAAACATGTTAAGGTAAATTTGCTAGTTAGGCTAATCATTTTACTGGTAGTCCATTCTATCATATTTGTTGTGTTTTAATAAACTTGTTTACAGTTGCCTCCCTCTATGTTTTTCTGTAGATTTCAGTAGGCATTAGGCGGATGGTAGACTACCGCTTTTAGTGCCAACAGCCGTAAATGCACAGCAATTACAGAAAGCTGCCGAACAAAAAATGAAGGATTTTAAAAAGTGGTCCCTACCTTCTGCTCTACCCTGATGGAACTAAGATAATTAATATACCAGGGACAGAAACATTAAACATTACAAGGAGGCAGTGGGAAAGGCTTTCCAGCGCATCACAGTTTACATTTGTACCACTGAAGATGTCCTTACTAATCGTATGTGATTCTGGAACTAATAACAAACAAGAGCTCTCTTAGATTGAACCATTCAAGTGAATTGGTCCATGGTTCAGATGAATACAAAATCACATGTCTGATCTGGCATTTCACAGCTCAACAAGCCAACTCTTCAGAGGTGATCGTTACAAGCAGAAGTGCTGCAGAATTCAATGTGGCTGATACAGTGGTGAGTTTTGTGCCCTTTAACTGTTTGGGTCAGGATGCTGATCACATCAGAGATACTGACAATGCTTGTTTTAGAATTTCGGTCTTATGTAGAGCTGTGATATCTTTTTCAACATTCAGGTGTTTGACCCATCTTGAACAGTACCATTGTTGGTTTTGGAGAGTCAAACGTTGATTCAACAGCTCCGATAATATGTGACTCGGAAGAGGACCCAGAAATGTCAGTTGGTGCAAAGGAAACGACATGCTATAGGTATTATGCTCTACTGTCCAAATGTCAAGTATTATTATTGATTTGTAAACATCAACAATGTAATTGTGTGTTCTAATTTCTCAGCAAATACACACAACTCTATGCACCCATTGTAATAGAGGATGAGGACTCGGACAGTGATGAAGGCAGAATGATATCCCAAAGGATACAGAGTAAGAAATTGTTTCCCTGACAACCACTGTTGTATTTTTCAGATCACTTGTGTCTGTTATCATGTAGTGATAAGTTTATGATGCAACATGCTCATGATCTATGTGTTGGTAGGGTGGAACATCCGTCTATTTCAGACGTAATTGCAAACATGGCACTACAGATTGACCGGCACGCTGTCAGCAGATTTAACATCTGCCGGTCTGACATCTGGGATGGTGCCGTCAGAGGATTCAAAAGGGAAACATTCCCTGAAATGAAGGACCTCTTTGTGAAGTTTTCTGATGATGCTGGCAGATTTGAAGAAAGTATCGATACAGATTGCCCAAAACGAGAATTCCTCTCACTGCTGATGAAAAGGCTGAACAAACGACCCATATTTGATGGACCTGAGGAGAGCCGATACCTTGTCTACAATTCAACAGGTAGTTTTTTTGTGGAAAGTTTAAAAATATCTAACATTAAATCATACAAAGCATGTTAAATATGGAAACTGATGTAACACTGCATTACTCTTCCATGAGCAGCAATCAGAGAGGATGAATATAGTTTGGCCGGGAAAATGATTGTCATGTCCATAGTACATGGAGGTCCTGGTCCGAAATTCCTCTGAAAGGATCTGGGCAGCCATATTTCAGGGCAGTCCAGTTTCAACCCATCTGTAGGAGACATCACAGATGAAGAAATAGGGAAAGTGCTACAAGAGGTATGAGTGTCATTGATGGAAAGGTTTGAAATTGTAGGAAAGGTTATTGGTTAATAAAAGGAAAAGCTTTGTAAACTAAACTCTTTCAATGTTGCTTTCTGATATACTTATTTCTAATTTATTTTTTATTTTTTACATCCAGAATGCATCCACATTAGAGACCCTGCAAGTCCTAATTGTACAAGACAGCACCATGTTGCAGATCGCAGGATGCTTCAACCATGTTACATCGATGGAAGAAAAGCACTCGATTGTGATGGAGTACCTCAGGTGGTACATCATTGACAGAAACCACAGAGCAATTGAAAGGTAGTTTTTTTTACTCTTTATAAAAAAGGTCTGTCCTATTCCCTTGCTTAGGAGCTGTTATATGTTGTCACTTTGCAGACAAGTTGTTCATGTATTTCAGATTTAAAGATGGACTTGCCAGCTTGCAGTTTTTAACAGCGCTACAGCAGCATCCAACAGTCCTGACCCCTGTCCTCTGTCATTGGGATGACAAGATATCAGCGATGGACATTGAAAATCTGTTCCAACCAGAGCTTAGTCCAGATGGAACTAACATGAGGCTCCAGGAGGACAAAACAAGCAGGTTCTGGCCTGACTACCTTCTTGATTGCGAAGGTTGGTCAATTTTTGTCCCATGTTATACAGACAAATTATTAGGAAATACCCCACTGTTGTCATGGATACTGTTTTAGTCAATTCATTCTACTTTCATAAAATGACATTGCAGTAACTCTGGTGGAGGTCATGATGTTTGCCACAGGTGTGCCATGCATGCCTCCTGCTGGCATGGAACCTCAGCCACTACTTCAATTCCTTTACGAGTTCCAAACTCCCTCTGGCAAATACACGTGCCAACACTTTAAAGCTGCCTCTCCTGGACCACTACGGCACCTTTAAGGCCAATATGAACTTTGGGATTCAGAAATCCCCAGTTTTCAGACGCATCTAACCAGGACTTAACTGCCAGTTGCTTGACCCATACTGGTAAAAAAATAACAATCAGTTAAATGTTTTAAACAGAGTGTTGAAGTATTTTATTTTGTTGAAAACACTGATGAAAATATCATATTTAGTTTTCTAGTTTTCAGTTTTACATTGTAAATAAAACAATAAATACATTCCCAGCTGCAGACTCATATATTTAAATGGTATTTGAAGTCATAAAAGTGTTTGTTTCATGCACTTAGTAGTCTGAACTTACTAATAGGTGTCACGACCCGGCTCATAGAGAGTGACAAACAAGGGAGTCCACATGTTAACTTTAAAGGAGTAACACATGTGTATTCAAATATTAACAAAAACCTATCCACTCAACAAAGAATTAACTGGTGAAGTGTGATAGTAGACATATGAGGAGTGTAATGGAAATGCATGGGTAAATGTAAGATGTGTAAGTGTTAATAGTAGACATATGAGGAGTGTAATGGAAATGCATGGGTGAATGTAAGATGTGTAAGTGTTAATAGTAGATATATGAGGTGTGTAATGGAAATGCATGAGTGAATGTAAGATGTGTAAATGTTAATAGTAGATATATGAGGAGTGTAATGGAAATGTATGAGTGAATGTAAGATGTGTAAGTGTTAATAGTAGATATATGAGGAGTGTAATGGAAATGCATGGGTGAATGTAAGATGTGTAAGTGTTAATAGTAGACATATGAGGAGTGTAATGGAAATGTATGAGTGAATGTAAGATGTGTAAGTGTTAATAGTAGATATATGAGGTGTGTAATGGAAATGTATGGGTGAATGTAAGATGTGTAAGTGTTAATAGTAGACATATGAGGAGTGTAATGGAAATGTATGAGTGAATGTAAGATGTGTAAGTGTTAATAGTAGACATATGAGGAGTGTAATGGAAATGTATGAGTGAATGTAAGATGTGTAAGTGTTAATAGTAGATATATGAGGAGTGTAATGGAAATGCATGGGTGAATGTAAGATGTGTAAGTGTTAATAGTAGACATATGAGGAGTGTAATGGAGATGCATGAGTGAATGTAAGATGTGTAAGTGTTAATAGTAGATATATGAGGAGTGTAATGGAAATGCATGAGTGAATGTAAGATGTGTAAGTGTTAATAGTAGATATATGAGTGTAATGGAAATGCATGAGTGAATGTAAGATGTGTAAGTGTTAATAGTAGATATATGAGGAGTGTAATGGAAATGCATGAGTGAATGTAAGATGTGTAAGTGTTAATAGTAGATATATGAGGAGTGTAATGGAAATGCATGAGTGAATGTAAGATGTGTAAGTGTTAATAGTAGATATATGAGGTGTGTAATGGAAATGCATGAGTGAATGTAAGATGTGTAAGTGTTAATAGTAGATATATGAGGAGTGTAATGGAAATGTATGAGTGAATGTAAGATGTGTAAGTGTTAATAGTAGATATATGAGGAGTGTAATGGAAATGTATGAGTGAATGTAAGATGTGTAAGTGTTAATAGTAGACATATGAGGAGTGTAATGGAAATGTATGAGTGAATGTAAGATGTGTAAGTGTTAATAGTAGATATATGAGGAGTGTAATGGAAATGCATGGGTGAATGTAAGATGTGTAAGTGTTAATAGTAGACATATGAGGTGTGTAATGGAAATGTATGAGTGAATGTAAGATGTGTAAGTGTTAATAGTAGATATATGAGGTGTGTAATGGAAATGCATGAGTGAATGTAAGATGTGTAAGTGTTAATAGTAGACATATGAGGAGTGTAATGGAAATGTATGGGTGAATGTAAGATGTGTAAGTGTTAATAGTAGATATATGAGGAGTGTAATGGAAATGCATGGGTGAATGTAAGATGTGTAAGTGTTAATAGTAGACATATGAGGTGTGTAATGGAAATGTATGAGTGAATGTAAGATGTGTAAGTGTTAATAGTAGATATATGAGGAGTGTAATGGAAATGTATGGGTGAATATAAGATGTGTAAGTGTTAATAGTAGATATATGAGTGTAATGGAAATGTATGGGTGAATGTAAGATGTGTAAGTGTTAATAGTAGATATATGAGTGTAATGGAAATGCATGAGTGAATGTAAGATGTGTAAGTGTTAATAGTAGATATATGAGTGTAATGGAAATGTATGGGTGAATGTAAGATGTGTAAGTGTTAATAGTAGATATATGAGGAGTGTAATGGAAATGCATGAGTGAATGTAAGATGTGTAAGTGTTAATAGTAGATATATGAGGTGTGTAATGGAAATGCATGAGTGAATGTAAGATGTGTAAGTGTTAATAGTAGATATATGAGGAGTGTAATGGAAATGTATGAGTGAATGTAAGATGTGTAAGTGTTAATAGTAGATATATGAGGTGTTTAATGGAAATGTATGGGTGAATGTAAGATGTGTAAGTGTTAATAGTAGATATATGAGGAGTGTAATGGAAATGCATGAGTGAATGTAAGATGTGTAAGTGTTAATAGTAGACATATGAGGTGTGTAATGGAAATGTATGGGTGAATGTAAGATGTGTAAGTGTTAATAGTAGACATATGAGGAGTGTAATGGAAATGTATGGGTGAATGTAAGATGTGTAAGTGTTAATAGTAGATATAAAACTTTAATCTATAACGTTACCTAACTGAGTTAATAAATCAATCCTATTTTATTCATGCAGATGACAACACTGCGCTAAAATGCGCCTGATACAGACTGAATTAATAACAAATGAAATGAAAGAGTGCTGTGTCAGAGGGAGGAGACTGAGAGAAACTCGAGGTTTATTGAAGAAAAACTGCTCCCGACCAGGTTAGGTTCACAGACTCAGTTACCATAGTGACTGACTCTGAGGTTTAGTTACCTCCCTTTCTGAAACAGACAACCCAGTGTTTCCCTTATCTCAGGGTTAACTTACTTCGAGTTTTCACTAAACCTGCGTTTTCACTAAACCTGAGTGTTTGTATTCATGTTGGTGTTTTTGCCTGATGGCAGGGGGGCACAGAGAGGTGAAGTGGCTTAATGGAAGGACAGAAAGATGGGAAAAGAACAGAAAATGATTTTTTCCTGTAGATGCAAGCATGTATGTGTTCTGTAATCGCCACAAATTGATATTGCTGTGACAAAAACATGTTTCAGTTCATTACAGTAAAATGTTTAAATTCCAACATGCTTGCATTACAGCTGGCAGCAGAGTGTATGAAGGGGTAGGGCAGTAACGAATATTGACATGTGTGTGTGTGTGTATATATATACTGCTGTGTTACTGTACTACGCATGAATCCCTCATTAATGGTTAATGGTGATGTAGTTCAGATAAACATGATACAATACTCACCTGTGGGGCACATTGTACATAGTCTCTGGTTTACCAGATGGGCATTGGGATTGGCGAACAGGACGAATAGTGTGAGTGTTCCACAAGTGCTTGTATTCGTCCAGTTCCTTCGCATCAAACTTGTGTGTTCATAGCTGCCATTGAAGAGATGCCTCTCCCTCAAGTCACTGAACAGATCCATCCAAAATTGACCCAGTTAGAGTACACATGTTTTACTATAATGTACATCGGCCCTCAACAATTGTTGGAATTACTTTTAAAGGTGTAATGCAATTTTAATATGCTTTGAGAGGTAGAGTTTATGTAGAAGCAACTTTGTAGTATGCACAAGAAGTCTCAAGCGGACACTAAATAAATTCAACAGATACGGCCTATTCAGTATAAGCACATACAGTGAATGTGGGGTTAAGTATAAATCAATGAAAAACTACAAATATGAGCCACAAACCTTTGTCCCCGAAAGTAAGACCACCAGCTTTTAATGAGTTTGTTGGATGTTGAAGTGCCATACATGTGTCTCTTGGCTCCTGCAAATTCATCTCCCTGGTCTGATGTCAAGGAACAGTGAATTGCTGACATTTTTTCCATTTTCTGTGCCACAGTCTGCGGAGGCGCATCGGGAAACCTCCAAACTCCGCTACACACTGCATGTAGTTACGAGCAATGATCCCAGGATCACTGTTGGACTTTTCACATTTGAGCCACATGACTTTTCTGGAAAAGCCATCTGTACAGCCACTTATATATATATATCTATACAGCCACTTATATATATATATCTATACAGCCACTTATATATATATATATCTATACAGCCACTTATATATATCTATTCACCCACTTATATATATATATCTATACACCCACTTATTTATATATATCTATACAGCCACTTATATATATATTTATACACCCACTTATATATATATATCTATACACCCACTTATATATATATATCTATACAGCCACTTATATATATATATATATCTATACACCCACTTATATAGATATATATCTATAAAGCCACTTATATATATATATATATATCTATACACCCACTTATATATATATATATATCTATACAGCCACTTATATATATATATATATATCTATACAGCCACTTATATATATATATCTATACACCCACTTATATATATATATATCTATACAGCCACTTATATATATATATCTATACACCCACTTATATATATATATCTATACACCCACTTATATATATATATCTATACAGCCACTTATATATATATATCTATACACCCACTTATATATATATATCTATACACCCACTTATATATATATATCTATACACCCACTTATATATATATATATCTATACACCCACTTATATATATATATATCTATACAGCCACTTATATATATATATATATATCTATATATACATCTTTTCTGACTATCACTGAGTACTTCTGTTTTAGAGTCTGCCACATCGCTCGGTAACCTAAGAGCTGGCCTGATTCCCTCAGTTCCTCAGAAATAGTAGCAATTGGAGTGCACAGGTGCTGGTCATATAATTAGAATATCATCAAAAAGTTGATTTATTTCAGTATTTCCATATTCAAAAAGTGAAACTTGGATATTATATTCATTCATTTCACACAGACTGATATATGTCAAATGTTTATTTAATTTAATTGTGATGATTAAAACTGACAACTAATGAAAATCCCAAATTCAGTTTCTTAGAAAATTTAATAGAATTACTGAAATAAATCAACTTTTTGATGATATTCTAATTATATGACCAGCACCTGTAGTTAGTTCTCCTGGTCAAGGCTGCATTCTGTAGTCTTATTTTTAAAGTGCTAAGACATAATGAAATGTTGTGTTTGGTTGCCAGAAAGTCCATTATTATTTCATAACTGTGGCCTTCTTTGAAATACTTAAGGAATACCATTGTAGCTTCAGGACCTAATGGGCAGAAATATGCGGTCAACTGGTTAAAACCTATTGACCATCTTTACCAGTTTGTTTGACCACCTCGATGACCATCCTAATTAAAATATGTTTTCACATAACTTTTAAATCTCAACCCTGTACATGACCTACTAAGAGCAACTTGAATCAGTTAATATAATCTTGAACCAGTTTTTACATCAGTGCACCAGAAACGGAGACTTTATTATTTCATAATGTAATCTTTCATAAAGGAAATTACTCAGCTATTATATTTCTAAACCGTTGTTCCATTAAAGCAACAACATTTAGTAAAGCTTCATCTGATTGACTGGTGTTAGGCTAAATCTGGTCAAATGTTAACGTTTCTGCATTTCTGGCTTCATAATACTAAGTTCACATTAAATTGCAGAGTAGATCAATATTAAAATATAAATACATGAACAACATGGATCATTTGTGACAATCAAATAACGATAGTAATCATACTATGATTCATAGTTAGCTGGCCTCTTCTTGACCGGGCACCCAAACTCAATTTCCGCCTAAAATGACATACCCAAATCTAAATGCCTATAGCTCAAAACCAGAACCATGTAGGAACATATGGTGAAGGTCATTTGAAAGAAGACACTCTGAAGTTTGTGTAAATGTTGTGTAATTAATAAAGAAAAATGTAACACAGAATATCTGGCATGAGGTGAAACACAAAAAAACAACATACGTTTTTTTGTTTTTTTATATTTCATCCACTTTCAAAGGTAATATCTCCCTGATAGCATGAGGTATCATACTGCAGACACCTGACATGTGTTCCCCTAGGGGACAACATTATGCCACCAAAATGACAGGCTAATTGAATATTCAACCAGCCCACAAGCTAACATTTTGTAAGAGGACCCCTAAGTGTCCTTTTGACGGTGCCAAAATGTACCCAAGTGGCCAAACTGGTCAAATGATGCATTTGTGCTATGAAGACCATACAAAATGCAAGGGGAATGACAACTATTTAGTACAGGTCAAAGTTATCAACCAACACTGGCATTTTGTTTTGTAAGAGGAACCCTAAGTGTCCAACAAACTTGGTCGAAACTCGGAAGATCCCTCTCCTGTTGTTGCTCGCGTTGCGCACTGCCATAGCTCTTACATAATAGAGACGAGAGTAAAAAGTCGCATATCGACAGAAAGGCCTGCTCATTAGCTAACTACCAAGCTTTGTTTCAAATCCGTACGTTGTCATTGGACTGAAATATCGCCACTCAAACTAGGACTGCCCCATCTCCCCACGCGTAATAGTGAGTTTCTCTCTCCTTACATGAGTCACTCCTACTGGGTCAAATTACAAGCTAGAAGCACGGGGTCAGTTTCTATGGGTAAATGAGTTTCTAATCTTCACAAAGACTACAATTACTCCCGGATAAACAAGAGATGAAGCGGTGTATTTGAGCAGAGTGCCGCGTCATGTTGTTCAGTTTGAGAATTACGTTTCCAACTCTGCAAAGAAAATTGATTATTTTTGGTCATTATCATGGATTTTATCAAAAGAAACACTGCTGGTTATATCCCTTGGACTATCTGGAATGCAAAAATGATCGACTTTGGCTGATGTAAGTACAATATTTTCATTATGGATAACAAATGTCTGCACTGGTGTTGGTCGCGTTTGTCCGCCATCTTGTATTTCATTGTCCTTTCAATTGCTAATAAAACGGTCTGTGTTTTAGCTATTTTGAAACGGAAAACGTTGTTAGAAAGGGGAGATTATTACCTTTATGGAGAATATAAACATGTCATATATTATAAAACGGAACGTTTCGTAATTTCGCAATCTGTGTGTAAGAGTTGGTGTAGATTAGTGTACTGTCCCGCCGGCGGGACACCTGTCTAGAAGAGGCTAGAGAACGTTTCACTTACTTCTCAAACGGACATCAACTTTCCAATACCACATGTAAAAGTTACATTGACAGTCCGCCAGACCGGTCCATTATCAGCATCCGTTTTTCATTCTTTTCTGTTTTGTTGTGACTTGGTAAATCGTAGTTTTGTGGCTTTAGTCGTAGCGTTGTGGCTTTAATCGTAGCGTTGTGGCTTTAATCGTAGCGTTGTGGCTTTAATCGTAGCGTTGTGGCTTTAATCGTAGCGTTGTGGCTTTTGGTAAATCGTTGACACTACTCGGCCACCGTACATAACCAACAATGTAACGATATGCCATCCTTGAATTTCAACTTGCATGTAAAATCTTCTAGAAACGCCACTGGTCTAAACAAAAAAATCTGAGGAACGTGGAAATAGGTGCTATTTGTTTTGTTGATTTAGTTAAAATAATTATTAGAAGGGCAACATGTTCTGTTTTTGCTTGATTTCTACATTGTATGTTGACAAATTGCATAAGAGTTGATCGACATCATAAACAATATGTCTCTAGAAAATAAAACCTAAACAAAATACAAATAAAACACTGTTCAACGAATGTGGAAATAGAACAGAGAAACACATAACTTATAAACAGAGAGGAAAAAAACGATATCCCTGGAGTATATTTTATAGTACCATATCACCACACAGCGTGTTAAAAGAGAAAGATAAAATATGAGACATCATGCGCTATCTCCATTGTGATGACAAAAGCCCAAGAGCTTCTCGAATTCAGACTGACAAGTTTGCACTGGTATCTGAGATCTTCGATGCATTTCTGAAAAACAGTATTGGTTTTTACAACCCGAGTGCAAACATTGCTGTTGATGAACAGTTGTTCCCCACCAAAGCTCGCTGTCGATTCACACAGTACATGGCTAATAAAGCGAACAAATCTGAGATAATGTTCTGGATTGTCGTAATGTGGAAACAAAATAAATGTTGAATGCACATCCGTATCTGGGAAAAAACAGCAGGCCGCCTGGGCAGCGTTTCCCAGACAATGTCGTTGTGCTTCTGATGGAACGTTAATTGGGAAAAGGAAGGAGTGTTACCACTGACAATTTGTTCACCTTCCGGTCACTAGCAAGCAGACTTTTGGCAAACAAAACCACAATTGTTGGTACGATGAATAAAATCAGACGAGAGATGCCGCCTTGTAAACAAGCACAGTGTGAAAAATATTCAACAAAAGTGCTGAAGGCTGGGATGACTACACAAACAATCTACCAGGCTAAAGCAAAGAAACACGTAAGCATTCTGAGCACAATGCATCAGACAGTTGACAGTGGAGCAAAGACACTAGCTACTACGTCTTGTTTGTGGCAAGTGTACTCAACCAGCGAATACAGTTTGCGGGCACTGAAAGGAAAATGGTTTGTTGGTTAGTACGTCTGTACAAGCCTGGTTCAATGTGGCACTACTTCTCATTATGCCGATATCATGCCCTATTGAGTAGCAATATTAAGCATTCTAACAGTGTAGATTTTGAATAAACGCAATTTGAATTAAAGCAATTTTCAACTTTATATTGCATCTTGTTATTATTGTTAATAATATATTAATACAATTATTAATTGTGTTTTATTATTGTCAATTATTGCATTGAGAAGCACTATGAAGTGTTAATTTGCGTTTACATGTCTTATACACACAGAGAAAATAAAACATAAACAACATAAATAAAACAGGTGAAAATGGGACAGAAAACAGTGCTTTGCTGAACAATAGCACACAAAGACATGGTATGAAAATGCGAATGTGTCACTGGAAGCACACAGATTATTTTAAATTAAACCCAAGTGGCCTATAAAAACACTGTATAGGTTACATCGGAATTAATTTGGTTTAATGTTATCAACGCAATGTAATCAAGCATTCTAACTGAATAGAATTTGAATAAACGCATAGAGCAATTTTTAACTTCATATAAAAAGTGCTTATTATTGATTTACCTTGATGCTCATCGACAAATGATATTCAAATCAGGAAATTGCGCACTGACTGAAGTTAACTCAATATTGTCTACAATACATCTAAATTACTTTGGTTTAATTTAAAATAATCAGTGTATTAATATCACGTAACATTTCAGTGAGCAATATTGATTTGCAGTCTATATTAGTCTATGTAAGTTATGGCTCTTTTCGAACATTGTACATCGTACACACACAAAATGTATCCTTTACATAGCCTAAAATTGTTTATGTATCAACTATTATTAATTGCCTATTGTTTCAGTAGGCCATGATTATTTGAAAATCATCTTTGAAAAGCTAAATATGGTTGGCTGCAGTGTTAATTTCGTTGACGAAGACTATGAGGAAAACTATTCGTCAACGAACGTTTTTCACGGACAAAAACTAAAGGAAAACTAAATAAAAAGTAATACATTATGACGAAAATGTGACGAAATATAACCAACATTATCGTCAACGAATAAAAACTAGACGAAAATATTAGGCCGGGACGAATCGACAAGATATCCAATCATAACTACCCCGTATTTGTCGCACTATAGGTCGCACTACATTATAAGATACATTGTCAATGAAGGGTCTATTTTTCTTCAGTGTCCGAGTCTAACAGTTGGGCGCATAACGCATCCAACATGCCCGAATCCTTCTCGAGGACTCGGATAATGACGAGAAGGATTCGGGCATGTTGGATGCGCTATGCGCCCAACTGTTAAACTCGGACACTGAAGAAAAATAGACCCTTCATTGACAATGCACCTTATAATCTCGGATAATGTGTTTCTGTTATGGTGAAGCACGGTATGTATCACTCCGCGACGCTCCTGGCTACGGTACCAATGATGCAAGCGGGGCGCCTTTGTAGTTTACCAATGTTGTACTAAAACAGTTTGACTTAGCGCAGTGACACAGCCTTGTACCACAAAAAACGCTTGTAGGTCAGTAAGCAAAACCAGAATTTGGGATTTAGTTGACTAAAACTAGACTAAGACTAGACTAAAACTCTTGTGATTTTAGTCGACTAAAACTAGACTAAGACTAAAAGATTTCTGATGACTAAAACTAGACTAAGACTAAATGGCGTGTTATTCAAAAGACTACCCACATAGCACAGAACGTTCCGGTAACATTCCCTAAAGGTTCTCAGTTGGTTCTTAGAAATGTAACTTTTACAAAACGTTCAAAGAATGTTGTGGGAAAGTATTTCTTTGTGAACCAAAAAATAACCTTTAGGGAACGGTTAAATTTTGAGTAAGTTAGAATCACATGTTTTGAGAACGTTCTAATAACCTATGAAAATAAAAAAATTTTAGATGATTTGTAGAGCTTTTACATAACGTTTCCTTGTGGTTTACATGTGGTTGTGTGAGAACTCCCTCAGAAGGAATTATTAGAAGCTCTCCGTGGTCCTGAATGGCATTCATCCTTCTGTCCACCCTAAACACCGTGACAGAATTCCACACCCGAATTGACGGAACTATGGAGCCAGACATCTGGAGGACTCTGCGGGAGCACACGGCTACGCTGTCCTCCATGGGCGAAGCCATCACCTCCCTGGTCGAGACGCTGAGACGCCTGGGGACAAGGATCTCCGACACAGCGAGACCAGCGAAGGTTCCACGGCCGCCCGAGGAGTTTGCCCTACCGAGTTCTCCTCCGGGAACTCGAGGAATGAATTTTCTCCGACCCGCGGCGTATGACGGAGCGGCTGAGCGCTGTCAGGGATTCCTCCTACAGCTAGAGCTGTATTTCGAGGACCTGAGCCCAGCGCCCTCCGACAGACAAAAGGTCGCCGCTCTCATCACCTGTCTCTCAGGTAAGGCTCTCTTTTGGGCCAACGCGATTTGGTCCGGGGGAGGGTCGGACCTCCGGAGTTACCGGACGTTCTCCGACTACTTCCGTTCGGTGTTTGATAAACCGCCGGACGGGAGAGAGGGGAAGAGAAGCGTGCAGGAGTTTGCGCTGGAGTTCAGGACCCTGGCAGCGGGGGCTGGGTGGAACGAACGGGCGTATATTGATATATTCCGGGTACAGTTGAACCCGGAGGTCCGGCGGGAGATGGCGTGTAAGGATGCTACCCTCTCTTTTGAGGAGCTTGTCGAGCTTGCTATCAAGCTCGACAATCTCCTCAACGCTCGCGGACGCTCTGGGCCCGGCCCCGTCGTTCCACACAGCTCGACTGTCGCACCAGAGCCTATGGAGTTGGGAGGCGCCGCGTCCAGGGAGACCGCGCGGCCTCGGGAGTGCACCTTTTGTGGTAGAAAAGGGCACTCTGCCTCCCACTGCTACAGGCGGGTCGAGAGAACCAGGGAAGGGAGGTCTGACACTCCTGTGACGAGGAAGGTAAGAACACCCCACACTCCGTCCGGGTCCTCTGACGCCCACACAACTATTACTGTGTGTTTCCCGACTTCGCCGCTATCTCCCCAGTGTAAGGCACTCGTAGATTCAGGCGCAGCTGGGGATTTCATGGATCAGACATATGCCTCCACACATGAGAAGCAGGTTGATAACTCACCTATTCTTCCTGCTTCCTGTATAGTGGCACCGGTGATGTGGGAGGTCGATGCGGACATCCAGCGCGCATTACGCAAGGATCCATCTCCTCCTCAGTGCCCCGAGGGGCGCGTGTACGTGCCGCTGGATGTTCGCGACCGTCTCATCTGCTGGGCCCACACATCGGTGTCCTCGGGTCACCCAGGCATTGGTCGGACAGTGCGCTGCCTTACCAATAAATATTGGTGGCCTGGTCTGGCCATGGATGTGAGGTTGTACGTGTCCTCGTGTTCCGTGTGTGCCCAGTGTAAGGTACCTAGGCATCTTCCGGCGGGTAAGTTACAACCTTTGCCCGTTCCACGACGACCATGGTCTCACATTAGTGTTGATTTTTTGACTGATCTCCCTCTCTCCCAAGGTCACACTACAGTCCTGGTCGTTGTGGACCGCTTTTCAAAGGCCTGCCGCTTCCTGCCCCTGAGAGGTCTCCCGACGGCCCTGCAGACCGCAGAGGCCCTGTTTACACACGTCTTCCGGCACTACGGGATTCCGGAGGACATTGTGTCAGATCGGGGCCCCCAATTCACGTCCAGTGTATGGAGGGCGTTTATGAAGCGCTTGGGGGTCTCGGTCAGTTTGACCTCCGGGTACCACCCAGAGGCTAATGGGCAGGTGGAAAGGGTGAATCAGGATTTGGGGAGGTTCCTGAGGTCATATTGTCAGGACTGGCCGGGGGAGTGGGCGGAGTTTCTGCCATGGGCAGAGTATGCCCAAAATTCACTCCGCCACTCCTCCACTAACCTAACACCATTCCAATGTGTCCTAGGACACCAGCCGGTTCTGGCACAGTGGCAGCAGAGCCAGGCCGACACCGGGGTGCCGGCAGTGGACGAGTGGTTCCGGCGTGCTGAGGCGACATGGGACGCTACACACACCCACCTACAGCACGCCAAACAGAGCCAGAAAACGTCTGCTGACCGTAGGCGCAGTGACGCGCCCGTCTACGCCCCGGGGGATCGGGTCTGGCTCTCGACCCAGAACCTTCCCCTCCGCCTGCCCTGCCGGAAGCTGGGCCCGCGGTTTGTGGGGCCATTTAAAGTCCTGAGGAGGGTAACCGAGGTGACGTATCGATTGCAGCTGCCACCTGACTATCGAATTAATGCGTCATTTCATGTCTCTCTCCTCAGGCCGGTGGTGGCTGGTCCCCTCCAGCAATCGAGGGTGCTGGAGGTTCCCCCGCCCCCCCTGGACATCGAGGGGCTCCCGGCGTACACTGTCAAGGACATCATCAACTCCAGACGCCGGGGAGGGGGCCTTCAGTATCTCGTTGAGTGGGAGGGGTACGGCCCGGAGGAGCGATGTTGGGTGCCTGGAGGGATGTGCTGGACTCAAACCTTCTAGAGGATTTCCATCGTCGGCGCCCTGACCGACCAGCTCCGCGTCCTCCGGGTCGTCCCCGAGGTCGGGGTCGACGCGCTGCTGGAGCCGCGCGTCAGGGGGGGAGTACTGTGAGAACTCCCTCAGAAGCCAATCTACCGCCACCTGCGGGCAGGCTTCGGCGGTCGTTCTCCCCGGTCTTCTGAGCCACCATCGTTATCTCCTCCCCCTGCACACCTGGTTCAGTCTCGTCATCACTTCACCTGGTGTCCATTACCTCATTAGAGGACTATTTAAGTTCCCTGTGTGTCGGGTTGTCTTTGTGTGGAATTGTTTCTATGTTGCGTGTACTGTGCCCCACGACACTCATTGCGAGGTCGTGGGTTCTTGTTACTCCGTGTGAGGAGGCTTATATATATTATTGAGTGCGCTGCGTCGCACCATTCTGTGTTGTGAGCGGTTAACGCTACACCGAGTGCCAGGAGTTGTGTCCTGCATTAAAAGGAATTATTAGAAGCTCTCCGTGGTCCTGAATGGCATTCATCCTTCCGTCCACCCTAAACACCGTGACAGGTTGTCTGTAAATAAATGTTCTGCGTTCTACGATGCAAGTAAAAAAAAGTTAAATAAATTAAACCATTTCTTATTTTTTAGCAATGCAACTGTATATATTGGATCCCCATTCAACCTACATTCGCATTGCTAAACAATATTATTTACAGGCAGAACGACAGAGGATTCATCTAGGTGAGCCTCATTTTGCCAAAGAATAAATGCCCATTCATATACTGTCTGTCTGGTTGCGAGCATGGACAGTGACGCGCGAAAACCCGAACAGCAGTAACTCACGCGCAGCTGTCCGAGGTACCAAAGTGAATCACGCGTAGCTGTCTGAGGTACCAAAGTGAATCACGCGTAACTGTCTGAGGTAATGTACTAGAAATTTTCCTCAGGTACTTGAACTTGTCTAGTCGTCAGTTATATTACATTAGTAACTTTTCCTTTTAAATCTATTAATATTCTGTATACAGTATAATTCTGAATTTATGTACACTGTATATTATATACATTTTTGTGTGAGTATTCTGTAAGACGTTATCTATAATAGGTTGCTATCTTATCGTAACTTAACCGTACAGTACAGTAGCTGGTTACGGAAAACAGGAAATACAACAGGTAAATTATATCCTATTAGTTTAGAAGATTTTTGCTTTTTCTTCAGTGATATAAATGTCAACTTTTAGTTCGATAAAGTTAACGTAGCTAATTAGCCCAATTATGATAACGTTTCCTAACTTGGCCAGCTTATCTTGTCTGGCAAGGAACTGTAGCTAAAGCATATATTGTTAACATATTCTGAGTCGTGGCTAGATAACGTCAGTCACAGACACCACAAACACACTAATTAATGTTAAAAAATTCGATATAAAGGATTACTGTAACTACACATATTGATGCCCTTTAGTTGACGTTAAACCGAATGGTAAAATGTGTAATTTCAGTGTCGACATCTGCGAGACCTACAAGCGAAGCGTCAATTTACTGTAAGTATTTATACTTCACTACAGTACGTACATGTTACATCTATTTAGTGACAGACAAGCAGTATTTTGGTGGGATAGATTGAAAATAGTCAAGTGTTACATGACATCCTTTCAGAATGTGGGAACATTAAGTTAAGTTGTCTTGCTCTAAACGTTTATACATTTACAAAAAAAATAAACAGTATATACAAAGTATAAAACACTAATTAGATAAATAGACATAATTATTGTTTGAATGCTTAAATCATGAATCAATGTTGTGATCCACAGCTTATTTTATTCAATGGACTCAAAAAAGTTAAATTACAACAGACGATGGAAAAAATTAAAGCGGCTACATGAATCATCACAATATGAACCTGAAAATTATTCAGAAAATGCTGCTTGTGGAAGTGCAGAAATAATGTGTGTTGACTTAGCCACAACTAGTTCAGATGACAGTTTGTGTGACAGTTTGTCTGAAAACAACCATGGACTACAAATCACAGCCCCACCTTTTGATTCATCAAGTGAAGAAATAGGTGTGCCTGACCAGGAGGAGTCACTGCAAGATTTTATTCGGAAGTGGGCAGTGCAGCACAACACTCCACTTATTGCACTGGATAACCTTCTCTCTGGATTAAGGTGCCACGGTCATCCTGATTTGCCTAAATCTGGAAGGACCCTTATGAAGACACCAAGATTGGTGGAGGTTAAAACCAAATCAGGCATGCAATATGTGCATTTTAAGCTCAAGGAAGAAATTATCAGACACCTTGACTGCTATCCAGACACTGTCAATGTGCAAGCTTCAAGAATTGAAATATCATTGAACATTGATGGATTGCCTTTGTTTAAGAGCAATAAAGCAACGCTTTGGCCCATCCTGTGTGCCATTCACTTAGAGCCTCCAGTGATTTTTCCTGTCACCTTAACGCTTGGCCCCTCAAAGCCCAGCGATTTGATATTCATGGTTGACATTGTCAATGAACTGCAAGTCATTTTAAGCAATTGAATTGATTTTCGAGGCCAAAAGATTGCTGTGGATCTGAGATGTATAATCTGTGATGCTCTTGCCAAGGCAATGGTGAAGAAAGTAAAGCACCACACCGGGTACAAGGGTTGTGACAAATGCACTCAACATGGAGTTTGGCTAGGTAGGATGACCTTCCCTGATGTTGAAGATCTAACACCTGTAACAGATGAATCCTACAGGAGGACCATGAAAGAAAATCATGAAGAATCAGGTACCAGCATTTCACCCTTATGCCGCCTCCCAATTGATATGGTGGCACAGTTCCCAATTGACTACATGCATCAAAGCTGCCTGGGGGTAATGAAAAAGCTAATTACTGTGTGGTTAAGGGGAGAGCGCAGAAATAGATTGTCAGCTGGACAAACCCAAGAAGTGAGCAAAAGGTTGCAGGAGTTGAGAGGAGCAGTGCCAAACTGTTTTGTACAAAAACCCAGAGGGATTGAGGACATTGACAGGTGGAAGGCAACAGAACTAAGGCAATTTGCTGCCTACACAGGAAAAATAGTTCTAAAAGGAGTATTGGACGATAGTCTGTATGCAAATTTCCTTTGCTTTAGTGTGGCTTTGTGTATCCTTCTGTGCCCAAACCTTGCTCAGAGGTATAATAGAATCGCAGAGGACCTTATGAAGACCTTTTGACTGGAGGCAAGGAGTTGTATGGGGAACAACTCATTGTCTACAATGTTCACTCGATGGTTCACCTGGCATCTGATGCCGGACGCTACGGAAGCCTGGATGCATGCAGTGCGTTTCCTTTTGAGAACTACCTTCAAAAGCTGAAAAGACTGGTCAGATCAGGTAGAAAACCCCTAGTCCAGGTAGCAAAAAGAGTAAGAGAAATTCAAGTTCAGAAGAAAGACTTGATCATTCAAGCCCCTGTCATTCAAACAAATCGGCCAAACAATGCATACATCCTGGATGACAACACATGCTGTGAGGTGATCGCCACAGCACAAGAAAAAGATGTAAATGGTGGTTTGGTTTTTGTTTGCAAGATCTACAGCAGGACCGAGTCCATGCAATTCCAGACTGATTGGATGTTTTAAAAGTCATCAAAGCAGGCACAACAAGAAGATCCCTGGAACTATGTTAAAGCAAAAGGCAATAATGATTGAGAAGGCACAAATAAAGCTCTTTTTGTCCATCTTACATAATTTTTAATGTGGTGTGAAAAAAGTTTATTTTTGTAATTTTTAACTGTTTTCCTTTTACATGGGTTATTTTTAACAGTTTTTTCCTCCCCCAAGTTTGACATGTCCAATTCCCATTCAGCCTTCTCTCATCAGCAACCCCTCAGCAGCTGTACAACACTCAAAGATTAATCACATGCTTCTTCCAGGCACGTGTTGCTAAGCTGTCTGATTCTTATAAACTGCTTATTCATCAACATGGAAACTTTACATTTATACATTTGTACAAAGTTACACATATGTCCAATGAACACAGGGTCCAACCTACTTACAATTAATCATGGAAAACACTTGTTGTGATTGGTGCCTGGATTTTATCGTCTTCGTGTAAAGCCCGCCTCAACGATTGTGATTGGTGCCTGGACTTTAGGGACATTGGAAATGGGCTTCAATGGGCTTTGTTGAACAAAAACAGACAGACATCATTTGGATCACCAGATACAGCTTCTAAATGTTGATATGGTCTGCGTAGGGCCAGCAGTTGTCAGCAGTCCCCTTGTGATTCATACACTAATTGTAAAGAAGGTAATTGTAATGTAATTTGTCATAACTGCTGATGTAAAGAAGACAATATATTATTCAGTCAATATATTATACATTTCCATTCACCTAACAACACAATAGTTTGTACCTAATGCCTTTATTTTCTTGTATTTTTATCTTTAGAAAATGAAAAACCAATACGCAGTGGTCGAGATCCTTTTTAATGGCGTAAAATATGTGGAAGTGGTGCCAACCTCATGGGTTGTGCAAACAGATTCAGTAAGTTTTACCTTTGCCAGTGAACATGATAAAAGTTATGATTATTATCTTATAATTTGAATACACTAAACTTTAGGGTGTGTATTGCTACTGGACCAAAGGCAATATACGCAAGAAGGTAATTAACTAAGGCATGGAGTATGGAACGAGACAGAATTCTGGAGACAACAGGTGATTTTTTTATATCTAATCTGGATTTAGTGTGACAACATTATCGGCATCTTTGTGACTGAACATCACTGTTTAAACAGGTTTCATCTCTTATGCAACTTTCTTTTTTCAAACTCGTTTGACAGAGCCTTAAAAAAAGTGGCCTGGGCAGAGGACACATCCAATTTAGAGAGTGATCACCATGCTAGGAGTACTGCTGCCAGGCCCAAAAAAAGACCTGTCCACTTCCGGGATTATTTAAACCATGGTAGTAGAAAATTTAAATACTATTATTTATCGTCACAGTGTCAACATTTGATTACCTTTTTTACCATTATATATTAACAGTATGGAAATTACTGGCTTTGCAGCATCAAAGTTAGTTAAGGTTATGAGGAAGCGAAGCACGTCGTTCGAAAATACTACCGTTACAAAGTATTCCTTTAATTAACGGATATTTCTTGAATTCATACTGAGTCAAACTTCTAAAGTTTAACAGTTGTGTGGTCATTAAAATATGCTGTTACTATTTCTTTTTTTAAGATAAAAATTAATGTATGGATTTTTACAGTTAGCTCAGATGAAGACAATTTTGTCAGCACTCTGAAGAAAGGTATACTACTGGTGTTAATACATTACAAACATTTATTTAAATTAATTCAGGAATACTTAGTCATAATCCAATAACTAATACAATTGGTTTTGTTTTACAGTAGTCTTTCCTCATCCCAATGATGGTAAATCTATTTACACCTTTTTCAAATGTTATTTAAATAACATTGCTAAATGTGAATAATCAACTTTCAATTGAAGTTTGGTCTGATGTATTCTGATGCATTTGTCTTTCAGAGCCTTCTCCACCAAGCCATTCTCCAAGAGAGTCCCATTGCAGAGGTAAATGTCTTACAGTAACTTGAAATTATTTAAATAATTTAAACATTACAACACTTTATGGTACCTTGTTTTGTTATGTCATACTTTCGGAGGTTAATGTGGCCAGTTGTTAAAATGTGACTTATTTTGGTGCTTCTGCGTGGTGTAGTGGGCTAAGTTTATGCATTGCAGGACATTCCAGTCATAATAGTCAATGGTTGAGCCTATGGGTTCTCCGGATTTCCTTGGACCTGAAAATTAAGTGTGACACTGAGGCCAGTTGTTAAAATGTGAATTATTTGTTTTTTTAGAGCCTTCTCCACCCAGCCATTCTCTAAGAGAATCCCATAGCAGAGGTAAATGATTTTCAGTAACCTAATATTATGAAAATGCATTAAAGCATTCACATGTAACAATAGTCCGTATTACATTGTGTTTTTCTGAAGCCAAAACCTTTAAGTAGACCTAAAAATGTATTAGATTCATTAACATGTTAATTTATTGAGTCTTAGAGCTTTCTCGTAACTGTTCTTCAAGACTTTCACAAAATGTTTTTACTTTTCTTCCAGCCTCACCCCCCAGAAGAGGACATGCCCCTTGTAACATGACAATGTGTACTCACTGTTATAAGTAAATTAGCATTGGAATAATTCAGAAATGCTACTGATTTCGAATGAAATGTATACATGTACTTGTCCATTAACTGCCTTGCAGGGTTCCAAACAAAGGTTCTAATGACTTTAGAAAAACTAGTAGAAAACCAAGTTGAAATACTAGCAAATCAAAGAAAGCTTCTTGCTGGAGTTGAAGACCCACCAGAAGAAGTCATTCAAAGAAGTTGCAGGACTGTAAAAGAGTTAGAGGACCTCTGCAAGGGGTTGGAAGATGCCACAAAAAGAAACAAGATGGTACGTGTCTTAATTTGAAACATGTTTATTATGTGTCTAGTACATTACAGTAATCTGGATAATTGGATAACTGCAAGCCTAATATTGTTATTTTCTCCAGATTAGCTACTTGCGGTCTGTCGGTGGACGAGATCTCGGGGCAATGGTTCGAAAGGTCCTGAACAAAATTGCATCCAATCAAGTTTTAAAGGTCTACAGCCTGAAAGGGAGGAAAGAAAACGCTGTTTCCATGACCTCAACATCTGTGGGCTGATAACCAGTACGTTCAGTTCAGAATCCACTGATTCTTATCAATACGTTGGAACATATGCATTATATGTGGAGCATTGCATCATATGAACAAATGTTTGTGAACACCCCTACTAATAGTGGAGGGGACTTAATGACTGACCTCACAAATGCTCTTTTGGCTGAATGGGCACAAATTCCCACAGACACACACCCAAAACATGTGGAAAGCCATCTCAGAAGAATGGCGGCTCGCCGCGAATAGGGGCCCATGGAAGTTCATAGTGTGATGGCACTAACTGAAAACTGATAAACAATGTGAACTTAATATAATGGGCCGTGTGCTCTGGTTACCCCCATGAGTCTGGCCTCTCTAGGTTTCTTCCTACATCCCACCTACTAGGGAGTTTTTTCTAGCCACTTGGTCTTGGGTGTTATTTTTTATTTATTTAATTTAATCTTTATTTAACTAAGTGGGTACGTTGAGAACAGTGTCTAATTTGGAAAGGCAACCTGGCCAAGATAAATAAATAAGATACATTATAGGCTGGGTGTCTGTCAAAGCACTTGGTGACGACTTCTGTTGTAAAAAGGGCTTTATAAAATACATTTGATTGTGAGGTTACTGATTGTCAGGTTGTTACTTTTTGCCATATAGTATGTGCTATGAATTACACTTTCACCAACTTTACAATTGCAATTGTGTCTAAATACTAAACCATCTACCCCGGGAAGTACTGTATCAATTTGCGCACCTGTATTTAAACCACGGGCATGCTTCCAACCCTGACCACCAGATTCCATCCCTGGCCACCATGGAGCAGAAACTCTCATTCTATTATTTTTATAGAAATATATTGATATTCATGTGTTTCTTCTGTATTTTCTAACTATAGGAGCTTGCCAACTTAACTTTAAAAAAGTTAAGGAAACGGACGTTGAAGACATGATTGGAGCAGTTATGAAGATAAAATACTATATATAATAAGTTACAGTGGTGCCAGAAACTACAAATATTGACTTCCTATATGACTGATATAATTAACTTAACTAAACACTTTGATCATTTGTGTAATCCTTAAATGTGCCATTTTTATATTGATGTTGTGTCTTTGCAAATCACACTGCTGATTGTATTCTGATTGATTGATAAATTAACTATAAATATATTTGTTATTTGTGTATTCCTGTTTTTGTGTTTTTCCAAAATAAAATATTTCAAAATATACATTTGATGTGGTCTACTACACTAATTACAATAACATTCATTGCAAGAACTTTGCAGACATTCAAAGAACATTTGAAAAACATTCCAACCAAACGTAGCACATGTTCCCTAAAGGTTAATATGGTATAATATGGTTAATAACGGTTAGTTCTAGGCATGCTCCCTGAAGGTATCATAGTTTAGAACGTTCTTGGAACGTCATATGAACATTCTCAAAAGGTTCCCAGAACGTTCAAAATTATGAAACCTTCATGGAACATGCCAGGAATGTTCCCAGAACGTTTATAAAACCCCCAAAAAACGTTCTAAGAACATGTAGAAAACCATCCATACTAACCTTTTCGGAACATAGGTGCAATGTTCAGGGAGCGTTTCCACAACCAAAAAAAAACGTTCAACAAACGTTCTGAGAACCAACTTTTGCTAGCTGGGTAAGACTAAATCAGAATTTGCTGTCAAAATTAACAATGGTTGGCTGTGAAGCATAGCCTATATACGTTCAGAAATTCCCTGATGCCGCCTCATTACAGAGAAGCAACAGGATGATATTCATGTCATTCATGTTAACTCAATATTGTCTACAATAAGTAAATGTATTTGGTATTAATTTAAAATAATCATTGTGGTAATTTAAGTGTGTTAACATCACGTTACATTTAGAACATGGAATTTATTTGCAGAAAATGCTAAGTAAAATTGGTTTCTAGTGACAGACAACAAGTCATAGAGATGGAAAAAATACAACCAAAATGGTGGATAGCGCGTTAGCACAAAATTTGGTAGATATAGCTTTAAATTTGCTTTTCCAGTGATTTTTTAACGGAAAGAAAATACGGGTGGATAAAGCATGCATATCTAGGGGCATTCCTAAAAGGAGATTTCTGTAAGTTTATAGAGTGCCGCAAAAAAACAAATGTAAGTGCCTCTGGGTCAAATGACTGCTTTCCGGCGCTTCTAGTGCTAATTTTTATCAGTGTCGATGCAAGGACTAAATTAATTTGTTGAGGGAGTGAAAAAGCGTTACAACCCTTTAGAGAATTATTTGTTTCTCAGAATTTAGCCGGGTCTCCTGAACAATCAGAAAAGGTGTTGGAAAAATAATCGGATTTCATTTTTCTCACAAGTTTTACACAACTTCTTAGCATCCTAAATAACAGCCAATTTGACTTTTGATTTACTTATAGTGTCTCATACAAGTGTTGTTTTAAAAAATCACCCGCAAAAGAAGAAGATCAAATATGGAGTGAAAGATTGGACTGCAGACAGCATTTTAATTTGAAATATTTTATAGACTGACATTTAAGTCAGGGAAAAACAATATCTTGCCAAAAAAATTATAATAAATACATAAATACGTTTGCATTTGAATGAAATCAGATGTGTAATATTAAAAGCAGTGCATTGGAAAAACTTTTAAATTATTCTCAAAAATAGTATGTGCTTTTGTTATCTCAGATATTAACCTGAACTCAGACAAGGTGATTGGCTATTCTTCTGTTTATTCATTATATCAGAAAAGTCCGTTTCTGGTGGTGTGCTCAACATTGTAAGATCTTCGTCTGTGCCAGCGTCTCCTAATGCCAGCACAACAACCACATAGCAAGCACTGCAAAACAAAGATGAAGAAGTATAACTCACATGTACTGTAACTTTATTAGTTAACAATATACATAATATAAAGTAGTACTCATTAGAAACCATGGATATACGTACTGCTAGCAGGATCCATAGTGGTATGAGAATTATAGCAATGCCACAAGGAATGATAATGGCCAGAGCCCAACCAGGAAAACCTCCTCCACTGGTGGTACTGTAAAAAGTGCTCAGCAGAAGGGAAGGAAGTAGAGTAGTGCTGGTTGTGGTGGTTGGAGCAGCTGTGGTTGGCAGAAGACCTAGAATACAAATATATTATATTAATTGATTCATTGGTTTTTATATTGAGCAGTTGCTAACTTAATCTTTTAATCTCGATTGATTCTTACATTGGTGACTGAGCCATTGCCCAAGGTCAGAGTATTGTTACATGCAGATTAACAACTCATTGTCATCATAAAATCGTAGCATCCCCAATAAAATCTCCAAACAGATTTAAGTTTAGCGTACCTGAGGCTCTTAAGATGTCCTTAATAAATGCACTAGGAAGGTTGATGTCTGCCTCGTTGTACACATACGTCAAAACTGCAGTGATGTCATTGCCAATAACACTATGAAAAAAATGGGTTAGACTGTGTTTTGTAGAACAAAATAATTATGGAAATTGTTATTATAAAATGTTTTTAATTAAGTGCCAACCATCCAATAAAGCAAATGCACAGTTTAAACCATGTTTGAGGATATACAGTCTTTGTTTACAATTACACAGTTAAAAGTCAATCAGGAGTGATGGGCACCAGGTGTGTGTAATGAGTCAATCAGGAGTGATGGGGACCAATTGTGTGTAATGAGTCAATCAGGAGTCATGGGGACCAGGTGTGTGTAATGAGTCAATCAGGAGTGATGGGGATCAATTGTGTGTAATGAGTCAATCAAGAGTGATGAGGACCAATTGTGTGTAATGAGTCAATCAAGAGTGATGAGGACCAATTGTGTGTAATGAGTCAATCAGGAGTGATGGGCACCAGGTGTGTGTAATGAGTCAATCAGGAGTGATGAGGACCAGGTGTGCATAATGAGTCAATCAGGAGTGATGGGGACCAGGTGTGTGTAATGAGTCAATCAGGAGTGATGGGGACCAATTGTGTGTAATGAGTCAATCAGGAGTGATGGGCACCAGGTGTGTGTAATGAGTCAATCAGGAGTGATGGGGACCAGGTGTGTGTATTGAGTCAATCAGGAGTGATGGGCACCAGGTGTGTGTAATGAGTCAATCAGGAGTGATGGGGACCAGGTGTGCATAATGAGTCAATCAGGAGTGATGGGCACCAGGTGTGTGTAATGAGTCAATCAGGAGTGATGGGGACCAGGTGTGTGTAATGAGTCAATCAGGAGTGATGGGCACCAGGTGTGTGTAATGAGTCAATCAGGAGTGATGGGGACCAGGTGTGTGTAATGAGTCAATCAGGAGTGATGAGGACCAGGTGTGTGTAATGAGTCAATCAGGAGTGATGAGGACCAGGTGTGTGTAATGAGTCAATCAGGAGTGATTGGCACCAGGTGTGTGTAATGAGTCAATCAGGAGTGATGGGCACCAGGTGTGTGTAATGAGTCAATCAGGAGTGATGGGGACCAGGTGTGCATAATGAGTCAATCAGGAGTGATGGGGACCAGGTGTGTGTAATGAGTCAATCAGGAGTGATGGGGACCAATTGTGTGTAATGAGTCAATCAGGAGTGATGGGCACCAGGTGTGTGTAATGAGTCAATCAGGAGTGATGGGGACCAGGTGTGTGTATTGAGTCAATCAGGAGTGATGGGCACCAGGTGTGTGTAATGAGTCAATCAGGAGTGATGGGGACCAGGTGTGCATAATGAGTCAATCAGGAGTGATGGGCACCAGGTGTGTGTAATGAGTCAATCAGGAGTGATGGGGACCAATTGTGTGTAATGAGTCAATCAGGAGTGATGGGCACCAGGTGTGTGTAATGAGTCAATCAGGAGTGATGGGGACCAGGTGTGTGTAATGAGTCAATCAGGAGTGATGGGCACCAGGTGTGTGTAATGAGTCAATCAGGAGTGATGGGGACCAGGTGTGTGTAATGAGTCAATCAGGAGTGATGAGGACCAGGTGTGTGTAATGAGTCAATCAGGAGTGATGAGGACCAGGTGTGTGTAATGAGTCAATCAGGAGTGATGGGCACCAGGTGTGTGTAATGAGTCAATCAGGAGTGATGGGGACCAGGTGTGTGTAATGAGTCAATCAGGAGTGATGGGCACCAGGTGTGTGTAATGAGTCAATCAGGAGTGATGGGCACCAGGTGTGTCTTTCTTTTTTGGAGTTCACTCACGTAATATTGGCATTAGGAATAGGAAATGGTTTGTTGTCCTGTTGGCAGACAATACTGCGAAGCTAAAACAAAGAGATAACATCAATTTCTTCATTAATATGATGACACGGATGGTTTCGAAATTAACTGATTGTATTTATTGTTTAATATCAGTTGGCAGATAGTAGGATACTGTGAAATTATAAAAATAATAGGAACTTACCAGACTTTTAAATAAATCCTGTAGCTGGTTATATGTTTTATTGGTTAAAGTTAACCTATCACCTTCAATCAAAATCTCCTCTATAGTTAGGTTGGTTATTTGGAAAGCAAGATCAATGGCATATGAGGTTTCTGCAATTTCTGTGTGCACAAAACAAACCAGTCAAAAGAATTGCATAGAAAACATAGTTCAGCGCTTCCGTATAACATTTTTAACACTAAAACAGTAAAAAGAAAATTAGATAAAAAGCTATTTCCTGAAACTCACTGATGTACGTTGCATTCTGGAAGGTAGTTTGAGTGAAGATCCTGAATTGAGTGCGCAGGTCCTTGTTAACGATAGGAATGATGTCTTGGGAAGTGGGGACTAATGTGTCAAGATTAAACACTAGTGCAATAAAAACATTCACTATGGCTGACCTGAAAGAAAGTAAAAATACGATTGGATAAGTTAGTATTTCTTCTGTATCTGAATGTTTATTGGCACAAGCATATAGAAACAACCTCTTTCAAAAGATGTTCTGGGTTAACAATTATATAATGCAGAAAAAACCCTATTTAATAGGTTCTTATGAACAGGCCTCACTACATGACTGCCTCCCAGAGTCTGCTCTTTTCTGTTTTCTGTGTTTTGCAGGTACAATTTAAAGGAGAACCTGTGAGGTGTCTTTATCTCAAACTAGCCTTTTAAAGTGATAGCAATACTATGCCATTGGAACATAGGAGTGAAGGTTGCAAATAATGGGCCGCTGAACGCCTATGTAGATATTCCATTGAAAATGAAAAATTTCACGCATCAATAGTCAACAACATTTACATTGCCTACACTGTAATTCTGATCAAGTTAATGTAATTTTATTGGACAGAAAACGTGCTTTTCTTTCAAAACAAAGACATTTGGAAGTGACTCTAAGTTGTTTTTTGAATGGTAGTGAACATACAGAACACCCTGTTTTTAATCCTGCTATACTCAAATCCACATGGTGATAAGACACAGAGCGAGGTGGCTAGAAGGCCGGTGATGATGAACGCCAAAGTCTGCCAGAAGACGGAGGGAGTCATGGCGCTCATATTGATTCAGGTGCATTTATCAGCTTTTCCAAGGTATGTTGAGTACTGAGTGCTGTAACATACATCAAAAGGTGCTTCAACAAAGTATCAGTTTGAGGGTGTACACACTTATTCAAACATGTTATCTTAAGGTTTTATTTGTGTTTCCCCCTCAAAGAGTTCCGTTTGTTTTTAAATTGAATTGTTCACGTTATAGGTCACATTAAATGTTCAAAAAGTTCTGACATGATTTATATTTGGCTTGTTTTATCACAAAAACCTGGCATTTTAACCGGGGTGTGTAGACTTTTTATATCCTCTGTATATTTGTTTTACTCATTTGTAATTTTGATGCAGGTTAGACAAACAAGTAGTAGGAGTCAATATGTAAGATATATTTAAAGTAAGATGCTTTTAATTAATGTTTTAATGAAAATAGATTCATTATTAAAAGGATTTCATTTTTTAAGGCAAACGCATCAAAAATGTAATGCGTACGCAAAAGTGTTTCGCTTATTTAGTGGATCTGCCCTCTATTTCTGTGCTACAACACTCACATAGAAATAGACAGTGCAGATAGCGCTAACCACTAGTTAAAATAAACTTAAAAGTGCAGCAACCTAACAATAGCACATAGGAATAGACAGTGCAGATAGCGCTAACCACTAGTTAAAATAAACTTAAAAGTGCAGCAACCTAACAATAGCACATAGGAATAGACAGTGCAGATAGCGCTAACCACTAGTTAAATTAAACTTAAAAGTGCAGCAACCTAACAATAGCACATAGGAATAGACAGTGCAGATAGCGCTAACCACTAGTTAAATTAAACTTAAAAGTGCAGCAACCTAACAATAGCATTGGATTTATGAATGTTTTAAATGGCATGAAATAAATAAAATATATGAATGGTGACAAAGACATCTTGTACTATATCAGTATAAAACTTGAAACTAATAATAAATTAACCTGGTACCTGGGTGAAATTATCACAGAAGCCAGAGATGTCATTGCTGTGGCAGAATCTGTAGGTTTAGTGGCAGCAGCTGTGATTGTCATGGGAACAGATGTTTGGGTTGTGTGAACATCTGATGTTGTTGGGAAGATGGTTGTTGTAACCCCAGCGATAGTTGTAAATGGACCTGGAATTGTATCTGATGTTGGAACGGTTGTTGTTGTTGCAGTCTCTGTTGCTGTGAGAGATGCTGAACTTGTTGTGACTGCAGCTGTTGTTGACATGGGACCAGAAGTGGTAGTCACTTCAGGAATTGAGGTCGTTGTTCCAGAATCTGTGATTGATTTCACAGCAATTGTAGTTGTTGTTGGAGCATTTGTGGATGTGGGTAAAGCAGCGGTTGATGTGATTTCAAGTGATGTTGTTGGAACAGCTGTTGTTTTGGTAGCCTCTGTTGATGTAGTTGTTGCTGAACTTGTTGTGACGGCAGTTGTTGTTTTGATGGGACCAGACGTGGTAGTCACATCAGCAGGTGAGGTTGTTGTGTCACCAATTGAGGTTGTAGTTCCAGTATCTCTGATTGTTGTCACAGCAATTGTAGTTGTTGTTGCAGCATTTGTGGTTGTGGGTACGGCAGCGGTTGATGTGATTTCAACTGATGTTGTTGGAACATCTGTTGTTTTGGTAGCCTCTGTTGATGGGTTTTTTGCTGAACTTGTTGTGACTGTAGCTGTTGTTGATATGGGACCAGAAGTGGTTGTCACATCAGCAGGTGAGGTTGTTGTGTCACCAATTGAGGTTGTAGTTCCAGTATCTGTGATTGATTTCACAGCAATTGTAGTTGTTGTTGCAGCATTTGTGGTTGTGGGTACAGCAGCGGTTGATGTGATTTCAAGTGATGTTGTTGGAACAGCTGTTGTTTTGGTAGCCTCTGTTGATGGGTTTTTTGCTGAACTTGTTGTGACTGTAGCTGTTGTTGATATGGGACCAGAAGTGGTTGTCACATCACCAGGTGAGGTTGTTGTGTCACCAATTGAGGTTGTAGTTCCAGTATCTGTGATTGATTTCACAGCAATTGTAGTTGTTGTTGCAGCATTTGTGGTTGTGGGTACAGCAGCGGTTGATGTGATTTCAAGTGATGTTGTTGGAACAGCTGTTGTTATGGCTGCCTCTGTTGATGTAGTTGTTGCTGGAATTGTAGTGACAGCAGTTTTTGTTGTTATGGGTCCGGATGTTGTAGTCACATCAGCAGGTGAGGTTGTTGTGTCACCAATTGGGGTTGTAGTTCTAGTATCTCTGATTGTTGTCACTGCATTTGTAGTTGTTGTTGGAACATTTGTGGTTGTTGGTGCAACTGCAGTTGTTATAGTTTCAAGTATGGTTGTTGCAACAGCTGTTGTTTTTGCAGCCTCTGTTGATGGGGGTGTTGCTGGAATATTTGTGACAGCAGCTGTTGTTGATATGGGACCAAATGTGTTAGTCACATCAGCAGGTGAGGTTGTTGTGTCACCAATTGGGGTTGTAGTTCTAGTATCTCTGATTGTTGTCACTGCATTTGTAGTTGTTGTTGGAACATTTGTGGTTGTTTGTGCAACTGCAGTTGTTATAGTTTCAAGTATGGTTGTTGCAACAGCTGTTGTTTTTGCAGCCTCTGTTGATGGGGGTGTTGCTGGAATATTTGTGACAGCAGCTGTTGTTGATATGGGACCAGAAGTGGTTGTCACATCAGCAGGTGAGGTTGTTGTGTCACCAATTGAGGTTGTAGTTCCAGTATCTGTGATTGATTTCACAGCAATTGTAGTTGTTGTTGCAGCATTTGTGGTTGTGGGTACAGCAGCGGTTGATGTGATTTCAAGTGATGTTGTTGGAACAGCTGTTGTTATGGCTGCCTCTGTTGATGTAGTTGTTGATAGAATTGTAGTGACAGCAGTTCTTGTTGATATGGGACCAGATGTGTTAGTCACATCAGCAGGTGAGGTTGTTGTGTCACCAATTGAGGTTGTAGTTCCAGTATCTCTGATTGTTGTCACAGCAATTGTAGTTTTTGTTGCAGCATTTGTGGTTGTTGGTGCAACTGCAGTTGTTATAATTTCAAGTATGGTTGTTGCAACAGCTGTTGTTTTTGCAGCCTCTGTTGATGGGGGTGTTGCTGAACTTGTTGTGACTGTAGCTGTTGTTGATATGGGACCAGAAGTGGTTGTCACATCAGCAGGTGAGGTTGTTGTGTCACCAATTGAGGTTGTAGTTCCAGTATCTGTGATTGATTTCACAGCAATTGTAGTTGTTGTTGCAGCATTTGTGGTTGTGGGTACAGCAGCGGTTGATGTGATTTCAAGTGATGTTGTTGGAACAGCTGTTGTTTTGGTAGCCTCTGTTGATGGGTTTTTGCTGAACTTGTTGTGACTGTAGCTGTTGTTGATATGGGACCAGAAGTGGTTGTCACATCACCAGGTGAGGTTGTTGTGTCACCAATTGAGGTTGTAGTTCCAGTATCTGTGATTGATTTCACAGCAATTGTAGTTGTTGTTGCAGCATTTGTGGTTGTGGGTACAGCAGCGGTTGATGTGATTTCAAGTGATGTTGTTGGAACAGCTGTTGTTATGGCTGCCTCTGTTGATGTAGTTGTTGCTGGAATTGTAGTGACAGCAGTTGTTGTTGATATGGGACCAAATGTGTTAGTCACATCAGCAGGTGAGGTTGTTGTGTCACCAATTGAGGTTGTAGTTCCAGTATCTGTGATTGATTTCACAGCAATTGTAGTTGTTGTTGCAGCATTTGTGGTTGTTGGTGCAACTGCAGTTGTTATAGTTTCAAGTATGGTTGTTGCAACAGCTGTTGTTTTTGCAGCCTCTGTTGATGGGGGTGTTGCTGGAATTGTTGTGACAGCAGCTGTTGTTGATATGGGACCAGAAGTGGTTGTCACATCAGCAGGTGAGGTTGTTGTGTCACCAATTGAGGTTGTAGTTCCAGTATCTGTGATTGATTTCACAGCAATTTTAGTTGTTGTTGCAGCATTTGTGGTTGTGGGTACAGCAGCGGTTGATGTGATTTCAAGTGATGTTGTTGGAACAGCTGTTGTTTTGGTAGCCTCTGTTGATGGGTTTTTTGCTGAACTTGTTGTGACTGTAGCTGTTGTTGATATGGGACCAGAAGTGGTTGTCACATCAGCAGGTGAGGTTGTTGTGTCACCAATTGAGGTTGTAGTTCCAGTATCTGTGATTGATTTCACAGCAATTGTAGTTGTTGTTGCAGCATTTGTGGTTGTGGGTACAGCAGCGGTTGATGTGATTTCAAGTGATGTTGTTGGAACAGCTGTTGTTATGGCTGCCTCTGTTGATGTAGTTGTTGCTGGAAGGGTGTTTGTTGTGACAGCAGCTGTTGTTGATATGGGACCAGATGTGGTTGTCACATCAGCAGGTGAGGTTGTTGTGTCACCAATTGGGGTTGTAGTTCCAGTATCTCTGATTGATTGTCACTGCATTTGTAGTTGTTGTTGCAACATTTGTGGTTGTGGGTGCAACAGCAGTTGTTGATAGTTTCAAGTGATGTTGTTGGAACAGCTGTTGTTATGGCTGCCTCTGTTGATGTAGTTGTTGCTGGAATTGTAGTGACAGCAGTTGTTGTTGATATGGGACCAAATGTGTTAGTCACATCAGCAGGTGAGGTTGTTGTGTCACCAATTGAGGTTGTAGTTCCAGTATCTGTGATTGATTTCACAGCAATTGTAGTTGTTGTTGCAGCATTTGTGGTTGTGGGTACAGCAGCGGTTGATGTGATTTCAAGTGATGTTGTTGGAACAGCTGTTGTTTTAGCCTCTGTTTGATGACAGCAGTGGTTGTTGTGTTGCTGGAACTGCATTTGTAGTTGTTGTTGTTGTGACAGCAGCTGCCTTGTTGATGGGGTGTTGCTATGGTGACCAGCTTTTGTTGATAAGTGGTTGTCACATCAGCAGGTGAGGTTGTTGTGTCACCAATTGAGGTTGTAGTTCCAGTATCTGTGATTGATTTCACAGCAATTGTAGTTGTTGTTGCAGCATTTGTGGTTGTAGCAGCGGTTGATGTGATTTCAAGTGATGTTGTTGGAACAGCTGTTGTTTTGGTGCCTCTGTTGATGTAGCAGGTGGGTTTGTTGGAAGGGAACTTTTTTCTCCAGCTGGAATTGTTGGTGACACAGTTGGTGGGATTGTTGGAGTACCTGAGGTTTTTATTTGCAGTTTTTCAATGGGTGGGGTTTTTCACATTTGGTTGTTCTAGGAACATGTGTTGTTGTTGTTATGGGTCGACTGATGATGTGGTGTTGGAACATCTGTGGTATGGCTGCAGGTCCAGAGCTGTTGTTGTAGTCACCAAGTTTTTGTTGTTTGGTTTTTAGTTTGACAATTGGGGTTGTAGTTGTAGTATCTCTGATTGTTGTCACTGCATTTGTAGTTGTTGTTGGAACATTTGTGGTTGTTGGTGCAACTGCTTTTTCTCCAGTTGTTATAGTTTCAAGTTATGGTTGTTGCAACAGCTGTTTTTGCAGCCTCTGTTGATGGGGGTGTTGCTGGAATATTTTTGTGACAGCAGCTGTTGTTGATATGGGACCAGAAGTGGTTGTCACATCAGCAGGTGAGGTTGTTGTGTCACCAATTGAGGTTGTAGTTCCAGTATCTGTGATTGATTTCACAGCAATTGTTGTTGTTTTGGTGTTGTTTGTTTGTTTGGGAGAAGCTGTGGTTGTACTGGAAGCAGCTGTGTTTTTTGTTTGAGCTGTTGTTTTTCTGGTGACAATAGGTGTGGTGTCAATGGGTACGTTTTTTGTGACATCTGATTTAGTTGTTGTTGGACCACCTGTTTTAGTGATGTCTTTATGTCGTGGTCTTTTGGTAACAACTCTGGGCCAAGGTGTTCTTGTGGCAGTACTTGTGGGTTTGGGAACAGCTGTTGTACTGGTGTTACCAACTATGATTGTTTTGGGGACAATTTTGGTAGTGGTGGAGCCAGTTTTTGCCTTTGTGGAAATATTTATGGAAGCATTCTTAGCAGGTGGGTTTGTTGTGGAAGGGAGTGTGCTTTTTTCTCCAGACTCTGTTGTTGTTGTGGTTGCAGGCATGGATGTTTGGGAACCAACAGTTGTTTTTGCAGTTGGTGGGATTGTTGGAGTACCTGAGGTTTTTATTTGAGCTGTATTCCTTGTTGGTGGAACCAATGTTGTTGTGGTGGCATTTGTTTGTTTGGGAGAAGCTGTGGTTGTACTGGAAGCAGCTGTGTTTTTTGTTTGACCTGTTGTTTTTCTGGTGACAATAGGTGTGGTGTCAATGGGTGGGGTTTTTGTGACGACTGATTTGGTTGTTCTAGGAACATGTGTTGTTGTGGTGGCATTTGTTGGTTTGGGAGAAGCTGTTGTCGTTGTAGAAGCAGCTCTGTTTTTTGTCGGAGCTAGTGTTGTTTTGGTGAAAATAGTTCTGGTGTCAGTGGGTGAGGTTTTTGTGGCAGAGACTGATGAACTAGCTGTTTTTGTAGCATCATTTCTGGGTTTGGGTACAGCTGCTGTACTGATCGCACCAACTATGTTTTTTGTGGGAACATCTGTGGTAGTTGTGGCACCGATTGTTGCTTTTGTGAGATTATTTATGGTAGTTGTCTTAGCAGGTGGGTTTGTGGTGGCAGCGAATGTGGTTTTTATTCCAGACTCTTTGTTTGCTGTTGGTGCAGACATGGTTGTTTTGGAACCAGCTTCTGTTTTAGCAGTCACTTGAGCTGTATTTTTCGTTGTGGGAACAAGTGTTGTTTTGGTGTTGTTTGTTTGTTTGGGAGAAGCTGTGCTTGTACTGGAAGCAGCTGTATTTTCTTTTAGAGTTGTTGTTCTGGTGACAATTGTTGTGTTGTCAGTGCATCGTTTTTTTGTGTCTCCTGATTTTTTTGCTGTTGGACCACCTTTGTTTGTTCTGGTCTTAGCAGCATGGGTTATGGAGGTAGCAAATGTCTTTTTTTCTTCTAGCTGTGGTTGCTGTGGGACTGCCTGTGGTAGTAGCCAGTAGGGTTGATTCGACTGCCACTGCGTGAGCAGCTGTTGTTTTTGCATTGTGTGCATCATAGATTGTTGAAGTTTTTCTTCTTGCTGCAAATCGGGTTCTAGTTTCAGCTGTTGGTGCTGTGGTTTTTGCAATTGTTCTTGATAATTATTAACTGCTATCCTGTCAAACTCCTTAGTTGTTGATGTAGTTGTCAGGATTGTTGTTGCTGCAACTGTTGATTGACATTATATTGCATTTTAGGAATGTTTTAGTCTGGCAAGCTTTTTTGTATACATTTTAGTTGAAGAACATAAATCATAAGATATCCTTAACTTATGCCCGTCCTTATGATTAGATTAATTTACAGTATAACCCCCCCGCTACAGTACTGTAGATGTTTACAAATTCTATAATATAGGAATATATATAGCATTTGTCACAACTCTTCAGACTTCAGCGTTCATCATCACCGGCTTTCTAGCGGCCACTGCCCCCTCAGTATCACAGTGTCATGTCTTGTCTGTTCCACACACCTGGTGCCCATTCCCTCATTAGTATCTTATACAGGCTTCCTGTGTTTGGTCATGTCTTGTCAGTTGCACACACCTGGTGCCCATTCCCTCATTAGTATCTTATACAGGCTTCCTGTGTTTGGTCATGTCTTGTCTGTTGCACACACCTGGTGCCCATTCCCTCATTAGTATCTTATACAGGCTTCCTGTGTTTGGTCATGTCTTGTCTGTTGCACACACCTGGTGCCCATTCCCTCATTAGTATCTTATACAGGCTTCCTGTGTTTGGTCATGTCTTGTCTGTTCCACACACCTGGTGTCCATTCCCTCATTAGTATCTTATATAGGCTTCCTGTGTTTGGTCATGACTTGTCTGTTGCACACACTTGTCTGTTGTCGCATATTCGGAAACGCTGGATCTCTCCTTCATTCGCTTCTCACAGCTGTGACGGCATATCTATACAGTAGTAGTCAAATGTTTGGAAACACCTACTCATTCAAGGGTATTTCTTCATTCGTACAATTCTGCACATTGTAGATTAAAAGTGAAGAGACGCAAACTCATTTCGCCACCTCTATGGACTTAATTGCCAGGGATTTCAACAGATGTTGGTGTCAATTTAAATCTAAAGCAGTTAATTTAAAAAGTTGACACGTCCAAATCTTAAGGACCCATCAAAGTTCACCATTATATACCTTATTTGTAAAAACTTCTCAGACAAATATGTTGAAGGGTGTTCGCTTTAGATATACATGATCACTGTATGTATTAGGGATGGGCACATAACGAAATACAAACCTCTGGATTGTTAGGCTGTTTAATTAACAGGCATTTCTATATAATTTACGATTGAGTGATATTACATGTGTCACATCTATAGTTAATCCTCGTTCCCTTAAAAACCATGAGAGTTAAAAGTAAGTCTAGTAGCTGATGCTATACATAAAAGGGATGTTACCTGGGCCAGAGCCAAATTTACACGCTCTAGGTGGGATTAGCTATGATTTAGGATGCAAAGAAATCTATGGGCCATATTCTTCAATGTTTTCCTAAGTTATTTCTTAAATTCGTTCCTAAGAAAGGTCCTGAGAAAAGTCTTACTCAAATTCACCAACGTGTTCTAAAATGGCGTAATTGTTCGTACCTACGTTCCTAATGCTGAATACCAAGTCTTCATAAATTCAAAGCGCTGTCAGTTGTTCCTAATTAGCATAGGTAAACGCCCCGGTATTTCCCATAAAAAGGCATTAAACTGTAGGGCGGAGTGGAAACTCATCGTAAAAACGTGGAGAATGCAAAAATGCCTAAACCAACATGTATAGACAGTAGGCTATAGAGGATCAGACGCCAAAAGAACAAATTATTTCAAAGTTCAGAAGTGTAAATACTTCTGCAATAAGTAACAGGCAAAAACATGTAATATTTAGCAGCATCAGGTGGTTGCAAAATCAAATACAAAAAAGATGCATGGGATTTAATCATTCGTTCTGTGAACGCTGTGTCAGGGGAAGTGCGAACCACATAAAAAAGACATAAAAAAGAACTGGTTTGACATGAAGTTTGAGGCAAAAAAAGTATTGCCAAACACAAACAAGAGATGCTGACCACAGGAGGGGGAAAGGCTTGCACTGTCCTTACTAAGCTGGACCGGGGCATCGGGGACACTATCGGAATTAGAGCTGCAGATCCTCACTTTTTATCCCCGATTACAGCTCTAATCGGAATGACCGCAATCTTGGGGGTGCCATCCACAGAAAAGTGTTAAATATATGCAAATATTTGAAATAATTTAATATTATTTATAATGTTATTCTTCATAATATTTAAAGCACTGTACAATTGATGAAAACGCAAAGACTAATGATTTGTCACGAAAATGTCAGCGCGCAAATCTGCGTAAGAGTGCTTTTCACTGTGCATAGATTCTGTTCTTTCCTAAGAACAAATTCCAGATAAATAAACATTGGTGAATGTCAGAATCTTTGTGGAAACTGCGTAAGTGGGTTTTAAGAACGAATTTCTTCTTAAGAACGGTTGAAGAATATGGCCCGATGTCTAAAACGTTAAAATACTTAAATGGTTGTAACTTTTATTCCCTGACACACCAATTAATTTAATCTATGTCATCATCACTGATAAAAATAAGATAATAAATGCTTTTAATCATCATTTTATTTCCGCAAGACATATATATTGATTCAACAATGTAAGTGTGACCTGGGTTTGGTTGAAGAAAATCTGTTGGCTGATACCTAGAATGTGGGTTCCGAGTTTAACTTTCACTCTAAGAAATCTATAGGGACAGATGATTTGGGACTATTAAACTGTGCATCCCTTCTTGCTGGGGCAGTAACCCATAGTTTTTATTTGACGTTATCTTTACGATTTATTCCTAAATGATGGTAATCTGCCGCTTCATAATGGGGGGTGATAGTTGTGATCTCAACAATTTCAAGGCTACCTTGTCTGGAAAAGATTCGTGAGTCATTGATAAATGTGCAGCTTTGCTCCTTTCTGGCTAAGAAATTAATTTTAAATGCAAATCAATCTGGCTCAGACCTCATCATAGCACTGTTACTGTCTCTACACTAGTTATGATCTTGTAAAAGGTCTGGATGCTAAACTAACGTGTGCTGCACTGTTCATTGACTTGTCTAAGCCCTGTGATACAGATATGGTTAAGAAATTGTCATCAATTTCAATGCTGCATGTTCTTCATTTCATAACTATCTTGCCGACCGAAAGCAAACTGGTGCTGGATGGAGTTAGGTTGGATTGTCTTGATGTAAACAGAGGTGTTCCTTAGGGATCCATCCCAGGACCTGTTCTTTTTACTATATACCAGAGGTGTGGACTCGAGTCATGTGACTTGGACTCGAGTCAGACTCGAGTCATGAATTTGATGACTTCAGACTCGACTCGACAAAATGTACAAAGACTTGCAACTCGACTTGGACTTGAACATCAATGACTCGTGACTTCACTTGGATTTGCGCCTTTTGACTCGAGAAGACTTGCTACTTCCCATGAAAACTGGGGAAGAAAATGTTCACACGGCCGCGCCGCTCTCAGTTTATCTGCATTGTGAAAAAAATGCATGCAGAGAGCACGCGCGCGGCCTGCACGACATCCAATCACTGTAGTCCCACGTTGTTTTGATTGGACATCCAATCACTGTAGTCCCACGTTGTTTTGATTGGACATCCAATCACTGTAGTCCCACATTGTTTTGATTGGACATCCAATCACTGTAGTCCCACGTTGTTTTGATTCGACATCCAATCACTGTAGTCCCACGTTGTTTTGATTAGACAGCATCCAAGCAGGCACATTGCAAGACAACCAATGAAGCACAAGCAACAACGCGCCAGTTGGCAAAATGATACCGAATATAGTTTCGTTTGGCTATAAAAATTACGAGGTAGTCGACAAAAAAAGAGTTGCAATTTGCAAAACATGCGGGTCGAAGATTACAGACGGAGCTGCGCACGGGCACGCTCACACGCACACACTCACACACGTCTCTATGGAGTCATTCCAATTATATTATCAGGTTGGTCCATTTTTTCAGAAGTGATCATTTTGAGGAGTGAGGATTTTATTAATGACATGTTTAAAAAAGTTCAGGCTAAAAAGACCCATGTCTATTTGAAAGTTAAACTGTTTTGCAATATGAGGTTAGGGCTGGACAATAATTCAATATCAATATATATCGCGGTAAAAAAAATCAATAACGGTGATATGATTTCTAAACACATTTTCGATATTTCAATATTTTTGCTGATCTCCAACACGGCAAGTTTAAGCTACAAAATGAGCGCCCACGACCGCAATTCAAACGTGACTGAACGAGCTTCCATAAGTGAGGAGAAAGCAGACAGTTGATATGAGAGGAAAGACTAATTCAGTGGTAGGGAAGTGGTTCAGCTTTCTGAGATCTGATAAACTTCAGGTTTCAGCGTGATGCTAAATGTGCCGGAGAATGAGAGGCTCAAAAGCGCATAAAGCCAACATGGAGCTTGGATCTTCCGCGTTGACTGGCCCATGACGTCATGGTGGACATGCGCTTTTGAGCACTCTAATTCTCCGCGCATGTTGCGACATGCGCGTTCATGAGCTTCTCTGTCGTGTCTCTTAAATCCACGGTCACGTAGCGAACTCATGAACTCACCTCTTCATTGTCTAACATGTTCACTAACTTTAAACGATATGTTTATAAGAACAAGTTTTGTTGCAGGAAGGTTTGTGTAAAGAATAATATAATCAGCCTATGTTATTGTTTAAAGTTAAATATATTAATAAGGTCAGTCTCAGAGTCAAATTGCTTATTTGACTTTTCTTGTTTGTATAAAGGTTAAAATCAAATAAAAGGTGAACTTTAATTTATTTGTACCGTTTTATTTCTAAAATATTATTTAGTTTTATAGGAGGAGGCTCAAAAGACTTGGCAAATGTATTTTTCAGAAGACTGTATACAGACATCCGTTGTGGGTGTTCATGGCATTTTTTCTGAGGCTTTTATATTGTTCATATCGATATCGGAATTATGTCGTATCGACCGAAATTAAGAAATATATCGTGATATTAAATGTTTCCATATCTTCCAGCCCTAAGGTCAATACAATACAGGACTGAAGTTGCTGTGCATTGTTCAAGTGCAATATGCTGTTGAAATACAAGCTTTTTTTGTGAAATTAAATTTCCTGTTTTTTACTGTATTAATGTCATTGTATAAAAAGAGGTTTAAATAAATACAAATCTTACAGACATACATGATTTGTATAAATTCTCTGGTAAGATGACTTGAAATGACTCGAAACTAAAATGGTAGGACTTTGGACTCGACTTGAGACTTGTTGGCTTTGACTTGTGACTCGACTCGGGACTTGCCTCATCTTTGACTCGACTTGACTCGGGACTCGAGGGCAAAGACTTGAGACTTACTTGTGACTTGCATAACAATGACTTTGTCCCACCTCTGCTATATACATAATGCATTAATAATACATTAATATAGTTCAATCTGTAAATAGCTGTATGTTTCCCCTTCATGCTGATACTATTCTGTATGCCTGTGCCCAAACAATCAATGCTGCTGGACAGTTTACAGTCTGATAAAAAATACCTTGGGATTTGGATTGACAGGAACTTCTCATTTAAGAAAACATACTAGCGAGTTTGTTTTAAAATCTCAAGTGTAAAGTGGGTTTCTTTTACAAAAGCAAGAAGTGTTTTTCTTCGGTATACTGAACAAATTGTGCCTGTGCTATGGAGATACAATATACCAATGTGCATCTGCTACTACTCTGAAGCTCCTTGACTCTGTAATATCAGAGTGCCCTACATTATATTACTTCAGACAGTTATAATACACATCACTGTATCTTATAACAGAAAGTTGGTTGAACTTCCATAAAAGTGTGTACATCCCTCCACTATTCTGGTTTTGTATACAAAGCACTACTCCACAAGCTTTTTATTTGGGTGGCGTTGTGTTTCCATGGGTCAGTTTAAGAACATTATTTTACTTATATATTTATAGTGAGAATTTTGTTTTATTTTAAATTAGTTTGACAATTAATTGTATGTATTTGTCTTTAATTGTTATTTTAATTTGTGAAGTTTTTATGGAACTTGCAACGAATTGAAATGTAAAATGTAAAAATGTGCACTTGTCTGTTTTGTACTGAACCGTTTTGAAATACTTCTAACTTGGTGGAGCAGCATTTTAGTTTACAATTTTGATGCTTTGCATCAGTATTCTGTTATCTAGCTAACCTTGTTGAACATTTCTTTTTAGTGGTACAACCATATATAAGGCATTTAACAATGTTACGTTTAGATTTATTTACTTTTTCATTCTTGGTTTGCATGAGCAAGTCTGGAAGTGCATCAAACAATCTTTGGATTGTCTAATAAATTATCCTACGGCCCGCGACCTGACCCCGGATTAGCGGTTGAAGATGAGATTATCCTACGGCTTTCAAAAATTACTTCAGGTGAGGTACTTGTTATGACAGTACATTTAGTCAGATGGTCATTTGATATTCCATGAGGAAAAAATAGTTGTACAATATCGAATCCACAGGATAGGTCGAAAGTGTGATTCTAAGTATGAGTAGGTAACATGTTGGACAAAACCCACTGACTTGAAAGCCTTTGGAGAAGGTAATTCCGGGAAACCCTAGCTTAGGAATGAAGAAATTCTCTAAAAGATAATCAGATAGTGTGGTGCAATACAAGAATCCTAATATTATTACAATGAGCAAACATTTCTCAACATCTTAATAAACCAGCTAAACTTGTTTAATCATCTCAAAAACCCTCTTAGTTCCTGTCATGCTTTACAGACTTGCTGGGCTTCATGTGTCACGTTCCAGGTCAAGTGCAGAGGAAAGCCAGGCACATAGCCTGTATATCCGTTAAAAATCTCGTTTATTTATATCAAAACAAGTCGTAAATGGTGAAACACTACCCACAGTAAGACTGAAATGAAATTGCGCATATACAGGGACTTGTAAAAACAGACAAACAGCAATCTAACACGACATAGTGCTTGACACCATAATATTTAATAAAGTAACGTGACATAGAAAGAATATCCAACACCATGCACCAAGACCCAGTGACTTTCATAACAAATATAATCACTGAATCTAAACCTGCTGTGCCCACTCTAGTTACCCACATCTGATTCAGGTGACTTGCCCTCCTAGCCCACTAGATGTTCTCAGTGATAACATCATGGTAGGTCAGATTGTTGTGATCGTGAGCAGGCTGATAGGGGAACACTACCACTGGGATAAAGAATGGCTTTATAGGTGCAATGTTTCATTTGTTCATAAGCCCAACAGCAGCTTCCCTGTTAAGACTATTTTATTGCTATAAAGGTGATTGACAGAGCTTGTTTTAACTGAAGCGTCAAAAGGACCAGGCTGATGTAAAATCACGAAGGTGCATGAAGTGAAACCAAAATGTTAAAACCTCCTGGCAAATGAATATTGATGGCCTAAAAGTGTTCACTATTATTTAATAAGTGTACATAGATGTATGCTGTTATTGTACCATATTACCATATTTGTAGAGGTTAGCTATCTAATACGTTTTAGCCCTTTGTCATGGCTTACACACGTCCAAAGTATTTGCTTCAATGAAATCTCCACAAAGATCCTTTAGTTGTTTTAATATACTTCTTGACATTATTTACATTCATAATAAAGAATAACACTACTAGGAGATTACAAAAGAAAAAACTATAACCAGTGTTGGGAGTAACGGCGTTTAAGTATAACGGCGTTACTAACGGAGTTACTTTTTCAGTAACGGAGTAATCTAATTAATTACTGTTTCCATCGTTACAACGCCGTTATCTTTACTGATATTGAAAGTGTCGCGTTACTACAATTTGGTTGAATGAAGCGTGAGGTGTCATGCTTTGGCTACACAACAACTGCAGCTGGGGTGGGGATGATGACGCCGTTGCAAATGCGATGATGATTGGCTGGGTGGGCAGTGCCTTGCTCACGCTTTCTCGCACACACTTTTACTACCACTAAACAAGACAGCGTCAGCGACAATGGCGACGAGCCGGGGAAGTTCAAAAATAGTAATAATTCAGATTGAGCCCCCCGTATTCAGACTGAGCCCCCGTATTCAGACTGAGCTCCCCGTATTCAGACTGAGCTCCCTGTATTCAGACTGAGCTCCCTGTATTCAGACTGAGCTCCCTGTATTCAGACTGAGCTCCCTGTATTCAGACTGAGCTCCCTGTATTCAGACTGAGCTCCCTGTATTCAGACTGAGCTCCCTGTATTCAGACTGAGCTCCCCGTATTCAGGCTGAGCCCCCGTATTCAGGCTGAGCCCCGTATTCAGGCTGAGCCCCCGTATTCAGGCTGAGCCCCCTGTATTCAGGCTGAGCCCCCGTATTCAGGCTGAGCCCCGTATTCAGGCTGAGCCCCGTATTCAGACTGAGCCCCCGTATTTAGACTGAGCCCCCGTATTCAGACTGAGCCCCCTGTATTCAGGCTGAGCCCCCCGTATTCAGACTGAGCCCCCGTATTCAGGCTGAGCCCCCCGTATTCAGACTGAGCCCCCCGTATTCAGCATGATTATTGTACAGGTGTGCATTAGGCTGGCCACAATAAAAGGCCACTCTAAAATGTGTAGTTTTTACTGTATTAGGGGGGTCCGGAAACCAGTCAGTATCTGGTGTGACCACCATTTGCCAGTCAGTATCTGGTGTGACCACCATTTGCCAGTCAGTATCTGGTGTGACCACCATTTGCCAGTCAGTATCTGGTGTGACAACCATTTGCCAGTCAGTATCTGGTGTGGCCACCATTTACCAGTCAGTATCTGGTGTGACCACCATTTGCCAGTCAGTATCTGGTGTGACCACCATTTGCCAGTCAGTATCTGGTGTGGCCACCATTTACCAGTCGGTATCTGGTATGACCACCATTTACCAGTCAGTATCTGGTGTGACCACCATTTACCAGTCAGTATCTGGTGTGACCATCATTTACCAGTCAGTATCTGGTGTGACCATCATTTACCAGTCAGTATCTGGTGTGGCCACCATTTACCAGTCAGTATCTGGTGTGACCACCATTTACCAGTCAGTATCCGGTGTGACCACCATTTACCAGTCAGTATCTGGTGTGACCACCATTTACCAGTCAGTATCTGGTGTGACCACCATTTACCAGTCGGTATCTGGTGTGACCACCATTTACCAGTCAGTATCTGGTGTGGCCACCATTTACCAGTCAGTATCTGGCGTGACCACCATTTACCAGTCGGTACCTGGTGTGACCATCATTTACCAGTCGGTATCTGGTGTGACCATCATTTACCAGTCAGTATCTGGTGTGGCCACCATTTACCAGTCAGTATCTGGTGTGACCACCATTTACCAGTCAGTATCTGGTGTGACCACCATTTGCCAGTCAGTATCTGGTGTGACCACCATTTACCAGTCAGTATCTGGTGTGGCCACCATTTACCAGTCAGTATCTGGCGTGACCACCATTTACCAGTCGGTACCTGGTGTGACCATCATTTACCAGTCGGTATCTGGTGTGACCATCATTTACCAGTCAGTATCTGGTGTGGCCACCATTTACCAGTCAGTATCTGGTGTGACCACCATTTACCAGTCAGTATCTGGTGTGACCACCATTTGCCAGTCAGTATCTGGTGTGACCACCATTTACCATTCAGTATCTGGTGTGACCACCATTTACCAGTCAGTATCTGGTGTGACCACCATTTACCAGTCAGTATCTGGTGTGACCACCATTTACCAGTCAGTATCTGGTGTGACCACCATTTACCAGTCGGTATCTGGTGTGACCACCATTTACCAGTCAGTATCTGGTGTGGCCACCATTTACCAGTCAGTATCTGGTGTGACCACCATTTACCAGTCAGTATCTGGTGTGACCACCATTTACCAGTCAGTATCTGGTGTGACCACCATTTACCAGTCGGTATCTGGTGTGACCACCATTTACCAGTCAGTATCTGGTGTGACCACCATTTACCAGTCAGTATCTGGTGTGACCACCATTTACCAGTCAGTATCTGGTGTGACCACCATTTACCAGTCAGTATCTGGTGTGACCACCATTTACCAGTCGGTATCTGGTGTGACCACCATTTACCAGTCAGTATCTGGTGTGACCACCATTTACCAGTCGGTATCTGGTGTGACCACCATTTGCCAGTCAGTATCTGGTGTGACCACCATTTACCAGTCAGTATCTGGTGTGACCATCATTTGCCAGTCAGTATCTGGTGTGACCACCATTTACCAGTCAGTATCTGGTGTGACCACCATTTGCCAGTCAGTATCTGGTGTGGCCACCATTTACCAGTCAGTATCTGGTGTGGCCACCATTTACCAGTCAGTATCTGGTGTGACCACCATTTACCAGTCAGTATCTGGTGTGGCCACCATTTACCAGTCAGTATCTGGTGTGGCCACCATTTGCCTCATGCAGTGCAACACATCTCCTTCACATAGAGTTGATAAGGTTGTTAATTGTGGCCTGTGGGACAATCATACTGTTACAAGAAGCACGGCTAATAATGCTCACAAGAGAACAACACACGCTGCGTAGTAGAATTCCACAAAAAGACAGGACCAAACACAGGGGACCTATATACTCTACTAATAAGGGAATGGGCACTAGGTGTAAGTGATGATGAGACCGGACAATAATGTGAAGGGGGATGGAACGATGGCGCTAGAAAGTCGGTAAAGACTAACAGCGAAGTTTGCCAGTAGGTGGCGGTAGATTGGCTGTGGAGTGAGCACTGACACAAGGAGCCTGTGTTGTAAAACTGTCTTAACTTGACAATATTGCATTGTTTTATTATCTTGAACTAATTGCCAAATCTGGGGGAAGAATTTTGACAAATCTGGAAATGAGGGCTTTATTCGTGATAAAATACCTTTTGATTACAAACATACATAACAAAATATTATTACATACCCAAGGTGTAATAAATTGCTGTTATTTTCTGTGCCGTCATTTTTGAAGTAATGCAGTTTTTCTCTGAAATAACAAAATTGTGTGTTAACCATGGTTTTTACTAGTTACCATGGTGAAATTTATTTGAAGGAAATCATATTTGGTTTTTACTTGAAGTAAATACTAAATATAGTGCTTGCAGCAAACAGTGCATGTGGGTTCACAAATATCATATGTATTGTCCAATTCTAATATTCCAAAATTTCTTAAAACACAGTGAACAAATTTGTTACAAATTAACATGTTTGTTAATGTATGTATGCGGAAAGTCATGTATGTAGTGTAAGTTCTGACAGGTCAAACAAAGCTACATAATGTTCTTATGTTCCTTGAGATTTACATAAGATAAAAGCATTTGCTTATTATTTTCTGAAATACAATCATCTAAACCTACTGAAGGCTTGAAAAAAGAAATGTACATTTATTGTAGTGACAGTTAATGTTTCCATTTCAAACGATCTGCCGATAATTTACAGCCTGTCATCATACATATGTTCTGTGATTTCAAGTATAAATGATTTATGTCAATAGGTCACAATCACTAGACACATACATATTTCACAACATATTTTTGTCATACTTATTAATGTTAATATTAAATATACACATGCATCAATATTAACTCAATTTTCTTAAAAAGGTCACCACTTGCCTTCAGCAAATACTTCACTTCCAGTCTCAAAAAATAGTTCAAAGCTTCTCCAAATACCACTTGAGTAAGAAATTCATAAAAATAAATAATCGTCACAATATGTAGCTTCAATCTACTCTAATAAATAAGGATCTGTCTATAATATGAACTTGCTGTTGCAAGGATGCTGATTATTTTTAACCTGCCTGGTCTATAGATCTACTTTTGAATGAAGTCACGGATCTCAAATAGTGACAGATATAGATACCTCTGATGGGGAAAAATTTACATAAGGGAGGCTCAAACAATACATCAGAATTAGCATGTGACAGATATTTAAGGCACATTTTTTTATTTTCTTCCCTATTACATACAGTAACGAATTACAGGTAAAGTGAAACCAGTCAGGCTTGCTCTCTGTGACGTGGGTATATAGAGAGAACCAGTCACAAGAGATCACAGGAAAATGTATTTATCATCTTCTTTCACAATGAGCGCTGCGGAAACAAATTCACCATTTAAAGGTCAATGATGTGTCCTAACCAGAGGTTGATGAGATGGTGTTTGTTCTTGCATGTTTTCCGTCTTGACGTGTGGCATATTATGGGCCCTTACTCGTGCAGCCTGTTTCTGAGCCTGAGAGGGGGGGTTGGGGGTGCTGTGATAATGTTCTCTGATGCCCATGGTGTTGTTCACTATTTGGGGCCTGGCGTCCTGTTTCTCCTGTTGTCTGTCTCCCATGGTCCTTATCGAACATTTCTCTTAAATATTGCTTCCATGTTGCTGAGACTTGGTTGGGGTTTAGGTGGAGCAGTTGGGGGGGGGGGCATGTTGACTGTGGCATGGTTGGTGTGTGAGTGTAGGTGTTTTCATTTTGGTGGTTTCTGGGACACTTGGGATTTAAGTTGTTCCAGGTCAAGTGGGCCCCCGGATTTAGGGAGGGGTGTGACGGCCCACTTGCTTGGCATGTTGTTTTTCTTTGTATTCATACAGGAATGTGTAGGTGGAGTTGGGATGGCTGCCAGGAACTGAAGACCTGGTTCGCTGACAGTACAGCGGAAAACTCTGATTAATTGGCTGAAACCTTTTTCGCTGCTGTTGATTTCATAGACCCCTACACCTTACAACATACAATTGGATTCAGACAAACACACACTCCCACCACTGATGTACTGATTTTCACAAATAATTATTTAGTCGGTTGTATGTCCATTTAATAAACTTTCCAGTGTTTGTTGAAACTGCCATTGTGTCTGCGTTTCCCAATGTTTGTCACGGCGTTGAGCCATGCAACCACCTGGGTAATGAGTGAGAGAGGAGCCAGGCACAGGTATTTAGATGTGCAGAACATCTGTGCAAGTTGTAAACAGATAGTAGAAATGATAAGTGGGATTGCCAGTTAGAGGACGACAGAATTTGGAGAACCGATCCAAAATGACCCGGAGAGTGGTGTAACATTGGAAGGAAGGGAGATCGGTTAGAAAATCAATAGATTAGGTGAGACCATGGTCTTTGTGGAATGGGTACTGGATGCACTGCTGAGAGATGTCTCTGTGTCTTACATTGGGCACATACCGAGGAGGAGACCCTTATGTCCTTAGCCAGGGAGGGCCAACAATACTTTACGATCAATGTAGAATTGGTGTGCCCTATCATGACATGACCTGAAGAGAGAGTGGTGTGTGCCCAGATAAACAGTCTGTCACGCACGGTGGGTGGAACGTATTGGAGACCAGCAGGACAGTGCGCAGGAGCCTGCTAAATGCATAATGCCCGCTGGATCAAACCTAGAAAGGAACCAGGATCGGAAGGGTGGCCAGTCCTCTTCTGGCTGTCCTGGTGAACGTATAATAGTTTAGTTTAAATATGTGAAATATACACGGTTAATACTGACATGTATTGTTCAACTTAATGCCAGTAAACAGGTTTCTAAGAATAATTTCCTCTGTAAAGCACATTGAATTGCTTCTATGCATGGTGCTATATAAATAAACGTGCTTGCTTACATAAGGATGAGAGCACTGTAAGTAAGAATGAGGTTACTCCTGTTACACATGCCACAGTCCCAGACATGCGGATATACATGCACTGGGGCCGGTGCTACTGACAGCAAGCCATCATACCCTTTCAAATCCGTGTGGCTAAAAGCAGCAGAGTTATTCTGTCAACATCACAGTCATTGACGTGTGGTCTTCGGCGTTCATCACCACCGACCTTCTAGTTATCTCTGTTGATGTTACTCACCTAATTGTCCTGTTACGTCATCACACGCACCTGGTGTCCTTCCCAATTAGTATAGTCTATATAAGTTCCCCCTGTGTATGGTGTCTTTGTGTGGTGTCTTTGTGTGGTATTGTCTGATGTCAATTCAACTGAGATACATGTGAGGTAGGGAGTTGGTCCCTGTATTTTCTCTTCTCATTGCTGCGCTGCGTCGTTATTTTTGTTAATTAGTGTACTTTTGAGTACCCGTTTATTTGTCCATTTTATTTTAATTTGATCCTGTAAATGTTTGTTGGTGAATTGTTTTGTAAGTAACGTTTCACCACAAACGCTATCCTCCTGCGCCTGGCTTCCATTTCCTTATGCAAACCTCACCCAGTCGTGACATATTCAAACATACGCAATTCTAGACTCCGGAAGCTCAGAAACTTTCTGTACCAAATGTACTTGTTATTGTACTTAAAGAGGCAGCTGGATGCTAGAAGGAAAATAATGACAAGAACGATGTGTGTAGAGAAACCTCAGAACACTCACAGATTAGAAGGACTGGGCCCGTATTCATAAAGAATCTTAACCTGATCTTGACAGCCCTCCCGTCTGCAGGATACTTGCAGTACCCTATACAACCATTAGAGATACTTGCAGTACCCTATACAACCATTAGGGATACTTGCAGTACCCTATACAACCACTAGGGATACTTGCAGTACCCTATACAACCATTAGAGATACTTGCAGTACCCTATACAACCATTAGGGATACTTGCAGTACCCTATACAACCACTAGGGATACTTGCAGTACCCTATACAACCACTAGGGATACTTGCAGTACCCTATACAACCATTAGAGATACTTGCAGTACCCTATACAACCACTAGGGATACTTGCAGTACCCTATACAACCACTAGGGATACTTGCAGTACCCTATTCAACCATTAGGGATACTTGCAGTACCCTATACAACCACTAGGGATACTTGCAGTACCCTATACAACCACTAGGGATACTTGCAGTACCCTATACAACCACTAGGGATACTTGCAGTACCCTATACAACCACTAGGATACTTGCAGTACCTATACAACCACTAGGGATACTTTCAGTACCCTATACAACCACTAGGGATACTTGCAGTACCCTATACAACCATTAGGGATACTTGCAGTACCCTATACAACCACTAGGGATACTTGCAGTACCCTATACAACCATTAGGGATACTTGCAGTACCCTATACAACCATTAGAGATACTTGCAGTACCCTATACAACCACTAGGGATACTTGCAGTACCCTATACAACCATTAGGGATACTTGCAGTACCCTATACAACCACTAGGGATACTTGCAGTACCCTATACAACCACTAGGGATACTTGCAGTACCCTATACAACCACTAGGGATACTTGCAGTACCCTATACAACCACTAGGGATACTTGCAGTACCCTATACAACCATTAGAGATACTTGCAGTACCCTATACAACCACTAGGGATACTTGCAGTACCCTATACAACCACTAGGGATACTTGCAGTACCCTATACAACCGCTAGGGATACTTGCAGTACCCTATACAACCACTAGGGATACTTGCAGTACCCTATACAACCATTAGGGATACTTGCAGTACCCTATACAACCATTAGAGATACTTGCAGTACCCTATACAACCACTAGGGATACTTGCAGTACCCTATACAACCATTAGGGATACTTACAGTACCCTATACAACCACTAGGGATACTTGCAGTACCCTATACAACCACTAGGGATACTTGCAGTACCCTATACAACCATTAGAGATACTTGCAGTACCCTATACAACCATTAGGGATACTTGCAGTACCCTATACAACCACTAGGGATACTTGCAGTACCCTATACAACCATTAGGGATACTTGCAGTACCCTATACAACCACTAGGGATACATGCAGTACCCTATACAACCATTAGGGATACTTGCAGTACCCTATACAACCACTAGGGATACTTGCAGTACCCTATACAACCACTAGGGATACTTGCAGTACCCTATTCAACCACTAGGGATACTTGCAGTACCCTATACAACCACTAGGGATACTTTCAGTACCCTATACAACCACTAGGGATACTTGCAGTACCCTATACAACCATTAGGGATACTTGCAGTACCCTATACAACCACTAGGGATACTTGCAGTACCCTATACAACCATTAGGGATACTTGCAGTACCCTATACAACCATTAGAGATACTTGCAGTACCCTATACAACCACTAGGGATACTTGCAGTACCCTATACAACCATTAGGGATACTTGCAGTACCCTATACAACCACTAGGGATACTTGCAGTACCCTATACAACCACTAGGGATACTTGCAGTACCCTATACAACCACTAGGGATACTTGCAGTACCCTATACAACCACTAGGATACTTGCAGTACCCTATACAACCATTAGAGATACTTGCAGTACCCTATACAACCACTAGGGATACTTGCAGTACCCTATACAACCACTAGGGATACTTGCAGTACCCTATACAACCGCTAGGGATACTTGCAGTACCCTATACAACCACTAGGGATACTTGCAGTACCCTATACAACCATTAGGGATACTTGCAGTACCCTATACAACCATTAGAGATACTTGCAGTACCCTATACAACCACTAGGGATACTTGCAGTACCCTATACAACCATTAGGGATACTTACAGTACCCTATACAACCACTAGGATACTTGCAGTACCCTATACAACCACTAGGATACTTGCAGTACCCTATACAACCATTAGAGATACTTGCAGTACCCTATACAACCATTAGGGATACTTGCAGTACCCTATACAACCACTAGGGATACTTGCAGTACCCTATACAACCATTAGGGATACTTGCAGTACCCTATACAACCACTAGGGATACATGCAGTACCCTATACAACCATTAGGGATACTTGCAGTACCCTATACAACCACTAGGGATACTTGCAGTACCCTATACAACCACTAGGGATACTTGCAGTACCCTATACAACCACTAGGGATACTTGCAGTACCCTATACAACCACTAGGGATACTTGCAGTACCCTATACAACCACTAGGGATACTTGCAGTACCCTATACAACCACTACAACATCTACACAAAGATCACAAATTCAAAAACGCCCGTTTAATAATATACTACATGCTTATATTGTGCATAAAGGTTAGAATCTCCCCTTTCTAACAACGTTTTCCATTTTGAAATACACACAGACTGTTTTATTAGCAATTGAAAAGACTGCTAATGGCAACGATGACGTCATCATTGTTGTAAACACTTTTTAACCATAGCGATAATATACGATAATATTGTACCTACATCAGTCAAAAGCGATCGTTTTTCATTTCCTATAGTCCCAGAGATATTATTAGCATCGTTTATGACCCATAGTTATCCATAATAATCCATATTCAGGCAAGATTAGGACGTTTAACGATCTCTTTCACGATTTCTTTCACTCAAAACGGCAGCTTCCATGAAAAACTAACTTCGAAATCGAAGGTGAAGGCTTTGCTCCCATTCGTCTACATAGTAATCTGAATGTGGGGGAGCTGATTGCCTCACTCACTAGACCGAATGGAAAAAAGACCAGCTCTCAGTAAAATAACTGTATCTCAGTCGTTAAACGAGGTAGAGCAGGGGAGGGCAATGTAAGGCCCGCGGGCCGGATCCGGCCCGTTGGACGTTTTGATCCGGCCCGTTGGACGTTTTGATCCGGCCCGCCGTGTATTAATTATAACTTATAGTAAAGACCGCTATAACGCTTCTCCGTTCCCGACTTGAGTTTCCTGAAGCAAGATGACGGCATAATAACAGCATCGACGTATCTTAATCACACTAGGAGCGTCAGAGCTGTTTTCACCCCTTTAAGCGCAAAACACCCGCGCCCGCTGGGTCCCAATTAGCACCAACATTCGTTTATATTGGCCACGGTTGGCTATTCTGCTGTTACCCGCGCGATAAACGAATCGTTTATATGTATTCTTCCCGTCCACAGTCTGCACACAGCTTTACACTGTAATGTTTTTATTTCAAGAGTCTGAATGAAAATTGCTGTGAGCAGGACAAGCAAACGAAACGGTGGAGCTGCACACAGTGTCCATTAGTTACGAGTGCGGACTTGAAACTGTATTTTCTTGCGCGTCAATTCGTTGTTCATCCTTAGACAAGTGTTCAAATTCAATCACACCGATCATTCACACCATTTAAATCACATGCCTAGGTGTGTATGGGTTTATCACCGATTTGTGCTAAGCCTATTGATATTTTTCATTTATATTCGTTTCATTTCGATGCAAAACGATACTTTGTTGAAGACTCTTGTATGCTATACCACTACACTGATGTTTATTCGTTATTAATTATTGAGTGCAATAGGCTACAAATAATAATAATTATACGATGGATTAACATCAGTGTTAGCGGTGAAAAAAGAATATAAAGAAAATATGATATGTTTGTTCTCTCCAAATAAACTGTAGGCTACAGTTAGTTACATTGTCATGGATAGGCTTATAGTGTGTATTTCGTATTCATATCGATTTAGCAATTCTGAAAACGGGACAAGGTAAAATGCACAAATTTAGGAAAAGTCATGGAAAGTCAAGGCTGTGCCAAGTATATTTATTTTAATTACTAACCGCAACGCCCGCGGGCGGTCCTAGTTTAACTCAAGTCGGACCGGAGATGCGTTTCAGCGGTCTTTTATGTGCTGTGCTTTCTGCAGCGCATCAGGCTGCGAGTCGGGTTGCTGCTGTCTGTGCTGCTCCGTCCCCCCCCCCACACACACACACACAGGCAAGCGCGCCACGGAGACATGGTCCGTTTTATACGCTGCGTGCTCATGTGACATGTAGGATTCCTGTCAGATTCCTGTCAGATTCCTGAATTGAGCCCCTCTGCAACAATGAGTGGTCCAAAGAAAAGAAAAGTTGACAGTGAGTGCCGAGTTTTTAAAGAGGAGTGGACTGATAAATATTTAACTTTGATGTACTGGCAAAAAAGGGGGACCAACAAAACTGTTCCCATTGAAATGTAAGTTCTCTTTTGTTTTTAGTTATTGGCTTTTACTTATAATTTATATTGGTTCACACAAACCTTCTATCCATCTGATACTGGGCCGGCCTGTCTGTAAAATTTTAAAAGTCAATGTGGCCCCTGAGCCAAAAAGTTTGCCCACCCCTGAGCTAGAGACTTAAAACAAAGCCTGTCATAATGCGGAGACGTAGGGGAACCCAGATGAAAGTTCAGAGTCTGAGATATATATTTTCAATGTCACAGAAACTTTAAAATAACAAAAAACATATATATATGTTTTTGTTTTAGCTCATGCCAGATATTGTGTGTTACATTATCCTAAATTAATTGAACATTTCCACAAAATTCACAATGTTTTCTTTTAAATGCCCTTAACCAAATATTCCTACATGGTTCTGTTCCAGAGCAATAACAATTTTGATTGGGGTGGGTCATTTTAGGTGGAAATTGAGGTCAAGAAGTGGTTAATGAAAAGAGTAGCCCCTAGTGACAAAATTCTAAGAAAATTCCTAGAAATGTGGGCGTTTACTCTTACAATTAAAGAAAAAATACTAGTAAAGACAAAAGTCATTCAGAAAGCATATTAACCCTTAGGAACACGGACAAGGACTTTTAAGATGTCCTCTCGATTGCTGCCTGGGGGGTGGAGTCACTGGCTCGCTATGGTTCCCTGTTGTTGCCTCTCGAGTAGCTTTTTGAGCAAAAACGATACCTCCAGGCTGCTGCCTGGGGGGTGGAGTCACTGGGTCGCTATAGCTCTCCTTTGTTCGCTCAATCCGAGTAGCTAGTGAATATACTCTGATTATCCCAGTTAACTGTGGGGAGGAGTCACTGGTTCGCTATAGCTCTCCTTTGTTTCGCTCAATCCGAGTAGCTGGTGAATTAAACTCTGATTATCCCAGTTAACTGTGGGGAGGAGTCACTGGGTCGCTATAGCTCTGTTGCAGCCTCAATTCGAGTAGCTTTGTGAGCAAAAACTAAACCTCCCATATGCTCCTTGGGGTGTGGATATCACTGGCTCGCTATAGCTCTTGTTTGTTCCACCAGCTCGAGTAACTTTGTGAGCAAAAACTAAACCTGCCCGAGTGGTCATGGTCGATTGGCGTCCCTGGGTTGATGCTTGGCATAGTGGGTGGGTGTTTTCCGGCCTATTGGGCCCTGTTTCGGGGTTTACCCTGTTCAGGGCCCCAGCTTCACTGGACCCCCCTGTCTCATTCTAAGATCTATGCTGCTATATTATGGTGCCCGGGACGTAGGGAACCAGGGTGTCTAACCTTTCCTGTGTCCTGTCTCTACTAACATCTGTCTGGGCTTGTCCTGGGTTTACCCGTTCATGGCCATTGTCTCACTAACCCCACTGTCTCCTTTTAAAGTATTATGTTCGGTATACTATTGTGCCGGGAACTAGTGTCCAACCTTTCCCTGTGTTTGTGTCCACTTCTGTCAGGGGGACCGCTCCAGCTTGGAGCATATGCTGGATCCTCCCTGGGGCCCCTGACTGTGCGGCTGACAGAACAGCTGATGCAACCGGAGCTTCTTCCTCCAAGTCCTATCAAATCCAACATCCCTCCTGGACATCCCGGACTATTTTGCTTTCTCAGTTTTTCACACCTCGCTTGTTGTACTGTCATAAACTGACCCAGCCCAGCCAGAAGAGGACTGGTGATCCCTCAGAGCCTGGTTCCTCTCTAGGTTTCTTCCTAAATCTGACTTTCAGGGAGTTTTTCCTAGCCGCCGTGTATCAACTTGTTCAACTTGTTGATGTTTGCTCTGTCGGATTCAGGCTGGTGATTGTAAAAGCACTTTGTGACAACTTTTGTTGTAAAAAGGGCTTTATAAATAAATTTGATTGAAATTTGATTAAGATGCTAAAGAGGAGAAAATGGCAGAAAAACGAAAAGGAAGAAGAAATGTGTTGCAGACAATGGATGACAGTGAGTTAAAAAGACGCTATATATTAGATCGTGCAGGGATCATGTTTGTGACTGATGTTATTAGAGACGCGCTAACATCTCAGACACACCTCAGAAATGCCAGAGCGCCAAAAATGAAAGTAATCACTACATTACGATATTTGGCAACTGGGAAAATGCAACAATGCGGGAGTGATGATTTGGGTCTGTAACAACCTTCTGTAAGCAGAGTGATCACACAAACAATTTCAGCACTTTCAGAACCACTTTCAGAATTGTGTCGAAGTTCATTTTGTTTCCACTGGACATTCCCAGCTTGCAGGCTCAAATAAATAGACATGCCAGCAATCAGTGTAATTGGAAAGAGTGGAACAATTTTTATCATTCTATGCCAATCAAATACCTTAGAGTAAATTAACAGCATTGTAAATAAAATAAAAATGAGTTTATATATTTATATTATTATTAATTATATTTATATTATTTATAATGTGTGTGTTTATGAGAACGGTCAAATAGGAAAAATTACGTATGTAATTTCAAAGTGAAGACGTAGAATAGACCCTATACTTAAAATCACTCCTTTTCCTTCTTGGACAACCAACCAATCACAGTCTTCAAAAGACTGGGTCAGCCCCGCCTCCACACTAAGATAAAAGTTATTGTCTTTTCCTACTCAGAGTTGCTCTCAGATCGGTCCTGAATCGCTCTTAAGCTAAGACTCTTACGTAAAAGATTTAAAGCTAAACTAAGTGTTTTCTGAGAGGATTCTTAGAATCTTTATGAATACGGGGCCCTGGAGGTTAGTGGTCTGGACAATGATGAGTTCCATGCACTGCCAGAAGTGTTTAGCCAAAGCTCTATACCAGTGGGTAAAGAGAATATACCCAGAAAAGAGGGCTTAAAGAGGTGGTATCTAAAGGATATGCATATGACCACTATTAAAGCTGATGTCACTGTTAATTGGAATCAATGTACCCAAAGCGATTGGAGCCTTGGAAGATCATTAATAATGAATAAAACGGGCCCTAGGTGCAGGGTTCTAAATTAACTTTTTTTATCACCAGCCAATGCCAATCTGAATTTCCACTAGCCAAATTTTTACATATACATAAAAAAAAATACACACAAAAAGTGCAAACATTTAATCTCAAGTTTGGGAATCACATTTGAATCACATTCAAAGCTCTTCTTCAGAGGTGGTGCCATCAGAATCTGAGCCACCATATGTTCCTTTTGACACCTGTTTGCAGTGTTGCCAACTCCTCAGTAAGGAAAGTAGCTATTGGTGGTCTTAAAATACACTATAAGTCGCTAGATGACGTTGTATTGGCTTCCAGTAAGTCACTTCGGACGCCTCAGGGGTTTCAATAGATTGTTCCTTTATTCCAGTATACCAGTTGGTTCTCTCGATAAATAAACTCAAACTAACGAAAGATAAATATGAATAACGAACAACGTAATCCACCCAATACTTCCAATACAATAAACTGTCACTAAACTGATAAATAAACCGACAAGTAAATAAACGAACATAAACGAAAACAATTGAAAACCATATGCCTGCTGACATCCATGCATTCCAAACAAACTTTCCATGGGCCCTCCTAACCTTTAATTGGCACAGGTGTGCGATTTTTACTCCTGTTCCAAGGCTGCAAGGTCATGATTCACCAGCAGGGGTCATTAAATTAAATTTAACATTAATGTCACAAATGGCTCCTACAGACGTCATCACTGTCAGGGTCTGCCATGCAGATCCCAAGGAGTAGACACAATCGCGGAGAAGCTTTTCCAACAAAGGGTTTTTATTCTCATCCAGGCAGGAACAGGCACAAGAAACGAGAACTTAAACAAGACACACACAAATCACAAATTAAACAAGGAACCACAGAACAGGATAACATTAACCTAATACACAATGAACATGAACTACAGTGTAACCAAAACTGACCCTACATCCAATAGTAAACATAAAACATCTAAGAAACAACAAACAAGAAAACATAAACGTGTTAACAGCACGAGCAACGTAGAAACAGAGAAACATACCTTAAACAATGCCCCGACACCAACAGACTGACAAGACCCACACTAAATACAGACACTAACGAACCAAACACAAACAGACATGAAACAGAAACCCCACGTACCTTAAACAATGACCCGACAAACACACAGGAAAACAGGGAAGACTAAATACAAAACGTAACGAGGACTAACCAGCAACAGGTGAGAAAAAGGGCGGGAAAATTAAGGTAATAGGGGAAATAAAAGTACCAGGATGAAACACTAGGAACACCCACAAGATGGAGACAAACAAGCACACCACAACACAGGAACACACGGGAACACCCGTGAACCATGACAGTACCCCCCCCTCAAGGCGCGGCTCCAGAAGCGCCAAAAAATAAACTAAAACCCCGACTACGAACTGCAGCGGGGAGGCGGCAGAGGAGGTGGGGAGGGATGGAGGCGAGAACAAAAAAAAAAACCTGGAACAGGGACAGAGTCCAGGGAATAGTCCAGTTTCTCAGGGGGCAAGAGGACAGTGCCAGCAAGACACAGAGTCAGGAGGCCGGACCGGAGAGGGCGGAGCAGAGACCCGGCCGGGCGGATGCGGGTCAGGAGGCCGTAACGGCTGAGGCGGGCCAGAGGACAGGACGGGCGGATGCGGGTCAGGAGGCCGGACAGGCGTAGGCGGAGCAGAGGTCCGGAAGGACGGATGAGGGTCAGGAGGCCGGACAGGCAAGGACAGCTCGGGCGACCGGACAGGCAAGGACGGCGGATCAGGTGGTCTACCCGACGGGAACGGGTCAGGAGGTCTACCCGGCGGGAGCAGATCTGGAGGTCGACCCGGAGGATGCAGGTCAGAAGGCAGATCAGGAGGGTGCAGGTCAGAAGGCAGATCAGGAGGGTGCAGGTCAGAAGGCAGATCAGGAGGGTGCAGGTCTGGAGGCCGGACAGGAGGAGACGGGTCAGGAGGCAGTGCCGGAGGAGACGGGTCAGGAGGCAGTGCCGGAGGAGACGGGTCAGGAGGCAGGGCCGGAGGAGACGGGTCAGGAGGCAGGGCCGGAGGAGACGGGTCAGGTGGCCGTGCCGAAGGAGACGGTTCAGGTGGCCGTGCCGGAGGACACGGTTCAGGTGGCCGTGCCGGAGGACACGGTTCAGGTGGCCGTGCCGGAGGACACGGTTCAGGTGGCCGTGCCGGAGGACACGGTTCAGGTGGCCGTGCCGGAGGACACGGTTCAGGTGGCCGTGCCGGAGGACACGGTTCAGGTGGCCGTGCCGGAGGACACGGTTCAGGTGGCCGTGCCGGAGGACACGGTTCAGGTGGCCGTGCCGGAGGACACGGTTCAGGTGGCCGTCCCGGAGGACACGGTTCAGGTGGCCGTCCCGGAGGACACGGTTCAGGTGCTCGTGCCGGAGGACACGGTTCAGGTGGCCGTGCCGGAACTGGTTTTGGCCCGGCAACAGTCCTTGGCCCGGGAACTGTCCCGGCCAGGATGACGGCCTCGGGCATAGGACGGGGGACCGGACTGGGGTCAGGCAGGGGGACAGGACTGGGGTCAGGCGGGGGGACAGGACTGGAGTCAGGCGGGGGACAGGACTGGAGTCAGGCGGGGGACAGGACTGGAGTCAGGCGGGGGACAGGACTGGAGTCAGGCGGGGGACAGGACTGGAGTCAGGCGGGGGACAGGACTGGAGTCAGGCGGGGGGACAGGACTGGAGTCAGGCAGGGGGACAGACTCCGACAAGGGGTCTGAACTGAGCTCGGGGTCTGGAGTGAGCTCCGGGTCTGGAGTGAGCTCTGGGGCTGGAGTGAGCTCTGGGGCTGGAGTGAGCTCTGGGGCTGGAGTGAGCTCTGGGGCTGGAGTGAGCTCTGGGGCTGGAGTGAGCTCGGGGGCTGGAGTGAGCTCTGGGGCTGGAGTGAGCTCTGGGGCTGGAGTGAGCTCTGGGGCTGGAGTGAGCTCTGGGGCTGGAGTGAGCTCTGGGGCTGGAGTGAGCTCTGGGGCTGGAGTGAGCTCGGGGGCTGGAGTGAGCTCTGGGGCTGGAGTGAGCTCTGGGGCTGGAGTGAGCTCTGGGGCTGGAGTGAGCTCGGGGGCTGGAGTGAGCTCGGGGACCGGGACAGCCACGGGGACAGCCACGGGGACAGACTCTGGGACGGACACGGGGGCTGGCTCAGGCAAGGAAACGGGGACTGGCACCGGCAGGGAAACTGGGACTGGGACAGGCAGGGAAACTGGGACTGGGACAGGCAGGGAAACTGGGACTGGGACAGGCACAGGCTGGGAAACTGGGACAGGCTCGGGTTGGGAAACTGGGACAGGCTCGGGTTGGGAAACTGGGACAGGCTCGGGTTGGGAAACTGGGACAGGCTCGGGTTGGGAAACTGGGACAGGCTCGGGTTGGGAAACTGGGACAGGCTCAGGCAAGGGCACGGGGACAGGCTCAGGCAAGGGCACGGGGACAGGCTCAGGCAAGGGCACGGGGACAGGCTCAGGCAAGGGCACGGGGACAGGCTCAGGCAAGGGCACGGGGACAGGCTCAGGCAAGGGCACGGGGACAGGCTCAGGCAAGGACACGGGGACAGGCTCAGGCAAGGACACGGGGACAGGCTCAGGCACGGAAACGGGAACAGGCTCAGGCAGTAGCTTCTTCCTTCCACCTCCGGTGTCTTCCAAAGGAGGAGGGTCATCATCAATGTCCTCCTCGTCTGAAAACCCAAGGTCCTCACCACTGTCCAGCAGTGAGACCTCCCCTGTCCTTTCGCCGCTTGAGCCTGGTCAGCCATCTTGTGCTGCGGGGCGGCAGCCATCTTGAGCTGCGGGGCGGCAGCCATCTTGAGCTGCTGCGGGGCGGCAGCCATCTTGAGCTGCGGGGCGGCAGCCATCTTGAGCTGCGGGGCGGCAGCCATCTTGAGCTGCGGGGCGGCAGCCATCTTGAGCTGCGGGGCGGCAGCCATCTTGTGCTGCGGGGCGGCAGCCATCTTGTGCTGCGGGGCGGCAGCCATCTTGTGCTGCGGGGCGGCAGCCATCTTGTGCTGCGGGGCGGCAGCCATCTTGTGCTGCGGGGCGGCAGCCATCTTGTGCTGCGGGGCGGCAGCCATCTTGTGCTGCGGGGCGGCAGCCATCTTGTGCTGCGGGGCGGCAGCCATCTTGTGCTGCGGGGCGGCAGCCATCTTGTGCTGCGGGGCGGCAGCCATCTTGTGCTGCGGGGCGGCAGCCATCTTGTGCTGCGGGGCGGCAGCCATCTTGTGCTGCGGGGCGGCAGCCATCGTGAGCTGCGGGGCGGCAGCCATCTCGTGCTGCCGAGCAGCTCTCAGGGGTGGTGAGGTGGAGGGCAGAAACGAGGAAGGTGAGACAGGAATCAGCTGGAGGGTGAAAGGATCCCAGCGAAACCTCCCTCCATGTACTCCTCCTCCTCGGACTCTTCCTCAGACTCGGAGTCCTCAGCACCATAGGGCTCCCAGCCGTACTCCCCCTCCAGATACTCCTCATCCTCGCTGCGGAGTGACTCTCTCCACTCACGCAATGCTGCGTAGTCCGCCGGTAACCAGATAGCTGGCGGAGTGGATGTTCGAGGAGGGAGGGGCGGTCCGCGCCGGATCGCGCACCGGCGAAAACATTCAGGGAACTCTGGAGACTGTCCGTAAGTGGACGGACAGCTCTTCTTTCTCCGCTGTGTCATAGCGGGTCGGGTCATTCTGTCAGGGTCTGCCATGCAGATCCCAAGGAGTAGACACAATCGCGGAGAAGCTTTTCCAACAAAGGGTTTTTATTCTCATCCAGGCAGGAACAGGCACAAGAAACGAGAACTTAAACAAGACACACACAAATCACAAATTAAACAAGGAACCACAGAACAGGATAACATTAACCTAATACACAATGAACATGAACTACAGTGTAACCAAAACTGACCCTACATCCAATAGTAAACATAAAACATCTAAGAAACAACAAACAAGAAAACATAAACGTGTTAACAGCACGAGCAACGTAGAAACAGAGAAACATACCTTAAACAATGCCCCGACACCAACAGACTGACAAGACCCACACTAAATACAGACACTAACGAACCAAACACAAACAGACATGAAACAGAAACCCCACGTACCTTAAACAATGACCCGACAAACACACAGGAAAACAGGGAAGACTAAATACAAAACGTAACGAGGACTAACCAGCAACAGGTGAGAAAAAGGGCGGGAAAATTAAGGTAATAGGGGAAATAAAAGTACCAGGATGAAACACTAGGAACACCCACAAGATGGAGACAAACAAGCACACCACAACACAGGAACACACGGGAACACCCGTGAACCATGACAATCACCTAATTTGCATATTTGCTCACATTTAATTGTGATGGACGCTGTATGAGAGGAATAACGTTGTGGGAAAGACAAAAAGTGAGCAAAAAACGAACTAAATACGAACTAAATATGTTTCTACATATTAACTACAAATGAACTTTGTTAATGTCGCAACTTCAACCCTACTACTTTATCTGGGTTTGGTACAGGCTAAAGTGACCCAAAAGAGATACTCTGGTGGATTTATATTTGTTAATATTTCATTATAATAAATAATAATTATTATTATATATTTAATTTCATGTTTTTTTGTTTTGCTTAGTATCCATAAGTTGGGTATGTTTTTTTAATGTAAGCCAGGGCAAGATCAGTCATTAGCGGCTTCACGCATGCGCGCTTCATTTGTAGTCTGGACGTGGAAGGGTGAACATCTCCTGCTCTGACTGCAGATGGGAGGTGTTGTTGATATTGGGCGGATTCTGAGTGCTTTGGCACCGGGGGTGGGGAACACGGTAGCACCTGCTGCTCGTAGAGAAGATTATCAGAGTAGGAGCGATACGACCATACGTACTTTCACGTCTCTAAAAGTCTCCAAAAGTCTCCAATAACACCAGAAAAAGTAGCTAGATTTGTCGCTAGTCGCTTTTTTGAAAATGTGTCGCTTGAGGGGTCTGAAAACTTGCTAAATATACCGTCAAAATCGCTAAGTTTGCACACAAAGTCAGGCCTGCATGAGCGCAAACGGTCAGCATGCCAGCTAACTCCCTCCTCTTTCACTCTATGCTCCCCATGGAGGTATTAAGAGAACGATGCTCCCTGCTCTGGCTCCGTTCGTTTCCATGGTTTCTCGCGCTGGTTTCACTGCAAAATGCACGCAGCCAATGGCCGTATGGAAATTCATCATGCAGCATTATGGCACAGTGTTCTTAGTAAATGTAGGAAGTACTGCCAGACAGTGCCAGGGGATAAATGGCCGAGAACAGAACCTTATGTATATCGCATATAATGCTTCAGGCATCACCGGCCAAACTGGCTAGTAAGTTTTTATTAACACCCGCCAAAATGAAGTGCGGGTTGGCGGGTGTTAATTTAGAACCCTGCCTACGTGGTTAACACTTGTCTTGGATGGTTGGTTAATGGTCCTCTGAGCAACAATTAGACTGCTGACAAACATGGTCGATAATGGCTTAAAAAAAACAAAATTTCTAACTTAGAAGAGCTTCTAGTGAAACAGTATAATCAAGACTTCTCAGATGAATGAAAAGATAAATCCTCAGTACTGTGGTGGAAATAGACTGAGCTGAACTAATTATGTGTGTTTGACAATATTGTAATCTCACTAATATATTATTATATACATTTTTGACCACAGTTTTTGCACTAGATGGACAAAAAAGGTGTCAAAATTTGTGTCAAATGTTTTTTATTATACATCTAATTGTTTAAACTGTGTGAGTAATACTTTGGTTAGAATAGCTAAAAGTATACGACCATGCCTGAATCTATTCAACTGACACTAACTCTTGCTACAGCTGCTGCTGTATGTCGAATGTGTAGCTGTCTCTGGGTAGTTTACACTCAAAACATCTAGGGTGCCAGTTAGCACCTGCTGTATGTTTATGCTCACACTCAAACAACCAACGTTAGCATGTTAGCGCGCTAGCTAGCTACTCCGGTATGTGTAGGCACACTCTCAAACAACAAACGTTAGCATGTTAGCGCGCAAGCTAGCTAGCTACTCCTGTATGTGTATGCATACACTCAAACAAATAACGTTAGCACGCTAGCTAGTTAGCTACCCCTGTATCTATAGGCATACAATCAAACAACTAATGTTAGCATTTTAGCGCGCTAGCTAGCTACTCCCGTATGTGAAGGCTCACTCTCAAACAACTAATGTTAGCATGTTACTCCTCTATGTGTAGGCTCACACTCAAACAACTAGGCAGGGTACTATGCTGTTTAATTGGCAGGATACTATGCTGTTTAATTGGCAGGATACTATGCTGTTTAAAGGCAGGTTACAATGCTGTTGAATAGGCAGGTTACTTTGCTGTTAAATAGGCAGCTTACTATGCTGTTTAATGGTCAGGTTACTATGCTATTTAATAGGCAGGTTACTAAGCTGTTTAATAGGCAGGTTACTATGCTGTTTAATAGGCAGGTTACATGCTGTTTAATAGGCAGGTTACATGCTGTTTAATAGGCAGGTTATAATGCTGTTTAATATGCTGGTTAATAGGCAGGTTACATGCTGTACTATAGGCAGGTTACATGCTGTTTAATAGGCAGGTTACTATGCTGTTTAATAGGCAGGTTACTAAGCTGTTTAATAGGCATGTTATAATGCTGTTTAATATGCTGGTTAATAGGCAGGTTATTATGCTGTTTAATAGGCAGGTCACTATGCTGTTTTTTAGGAAGGTTACTAAGTTGGTTAATAGGCTGGTTACTAAGCTGGTTAAAAGGAAGATTACTATGCAGTTTAAAATGCAGGTTATTATGCTGGTTAATATGTAGGTTACTATGCTCACATATTGTAATCTCACATACATATTATTAAACGTATAACTGGACATTGGCAGTTGATATCAGTACACAGTTGACTACGAGTGGCAGCAAGCACACATCACAATTTCAGCAGAAATTGTAACCTATCTAGTTTGCTATGTAAGACCAAGGCAACATTTCTTGTTACACAATAGGAGTTAAATTCTTGCATGCAGAGAGAATACTGTTTGACACAGTTCCCTCCCTCTTCAAGTGTGCATAACTAATAACAATCACTTCAGTATATTTCCCCTCGAGCTATCATAACAGCTCCACCAGCATGTCAATGTCATTTCTTGTGCATTCTTCCTCTAAGGACTTCTCAGTTCACCCAGTTTTAATATCTTGTGCCTGTATCAGGTTGCCCTATCATCCTTTAATAAAGCAACATTTATCTACAATAAGACTAGAATACTTTTACATCAAGAAGCAAAACCATATGTATATACAGTGGATATAAAAAGTCTACACACCCCAAAGATAAATCATGTTAGAACTTTTTTTCACCATTAATGTGACTTATAACGTGAACAAATCAATTGAATAACAAACTGATGTCTTTTAGGGGGAAAAATGAAGAATAAAAAATGGTGTGAAAACTCTTAAACTAATACCTGAAGCGCCTTTTGAATTTATAACAGCACTCAGTTATTAGTTCTTGTTCACTGTGGATATGGTATTCTTTGGGTGATGTGCAGTGTTGTTTTTGCGCCAAATATACCTTTTGGAGTTATGGCCAAAAGTTAAATCTTGGTTTCATCAGACAATAACACATTTGCCCACATGCTTTTGGGAGACTTGATGTTTGTTTTTACAAACATCAGCCAGGCTTGGATGGGCCTTGTCTCTGTTCAAGATTAACATTTCTTATACATTTCAGTGTTAAAGCTGTGAGGTGAAAATGTTACTATTCTTAAGAAATGTTTGATATTCCCTAAAACACAATCTTGGTACCCTTTAAAAAAACGGCTGTTGCCCACACTGTGTATAGAAAAGATACAATTTATTTGATACAATCGTTAGTTAATATATTGTATTTACTATTCTATAAAAACATTGCAGTTGTTAAAATGCTCGACAGATCTACACAGCAAATTAGGATGATTGTGGAGATTCCTTATTACTAAACCAAAACGGAGAAAAACTTAAATCCTCCCTTGTCTATTCTGTTTTTTTCTAACCCCAGGGCAGTATGTGGGAATTTGGGTCAACCACACCTTCCTCAGTGTTGCTCTTTGTTTTGTTCAGAATTTTGAAGATTACAAAGATTACTTCACAAAACATCCAGGAAAGAGTGGTCAGATACTTCCTGCAAAGTCTAGTTACTCAAGTTTTTAGGTGTTATACCTTGTTGGGAAAAAAAACATATTAGAGCTATTTATCAATATTACAAAATCATGCGTTCAGTTCCTTTTGTAGTCAGGAAATCCTTCATCTTTGTCATTCCACTATGCTTTGTCATTCAGCATTTCAAAGATTAGAAGATTACAAAACATCCAGGAAAGAGTGGTCAGATCCTTCCTGCAAAGTCTAGTTACTCAAGTTTTTAGGTGTTATACCTTGTTGGGAAAACAACATATTAGAGCTATTTATAAATTTTTACAAAAGCAAACGTTCAATTCCTTCTATTGTCAGAAAATCCTACATACATAGCGAGCAAGTTTATTTATATAGCACAATTCATACATAGAAGCAATTCAATGTGCTTTACAGAGGATATAAAATAATAACATACATGCATTTTAAATTCATAACAACCAGTAATGACGGCATATGCAACCTAGGGCTCCCCTGTGGGAGAACGCTGGGCAGAGCCATCTACAAAAAAAACAGTTTACTGGCGAAAGGTCTTTAGAACCGTTCCTGGTCTCTATTATCTGGCCCAGAAGTCTTTAGAACTTCAGATATTTTATGTATACAATACATGTTTTCATTTATGCCATGCATCAGAATAAAAACAAATAAAAACAACAAATGGGCAATTCAATGAGGAAAAAGTGTGATAAAGTTAGTTTAAGTGCTCCATCATAAGGGGCCAGTTGTTCAAAACTTTTAATCTGGATAAAAATCATCCAGATTTGGAAATCCAATTTTTTTCTATTCAGGATCAGGTAATCCGTATTACTTTTATGCCGTTTTTTCAAAGCAGCATTGGACTGGATCACCCTGATCCAGATACACAGTTTTCACAATAACTAAATCCGGATAACCAGTGGTCTAAATTGGACAACATATCACAATGTAGGCTACCAGCCATGTAAAGAACAGTTAGAAGAACCAACATTGGGTCACTGTAAATGTTTCTAATTTTGAGACAAAACACAAAATTAACAAACATCCACTTTCATTCATATTTTCTTTTATTACCCCACATCTGAGCCGCAACAAATAAAAACAAATATATATTAACAAATACATTTTGAAAACATAAAAAAACGTATAAACAAAATGCCAAATTTCCAATGGTTAACACAATAAAGGTTGTTCAGGGTTCTTCATCTGAGGAGGAGAGACCGGCATTTCCAAGTCCTGCTGTTAGGTGGCGGATCTGGAGTTTAACTTTGGTTTGCTGCAGTTTGATCAGCTTGATTTGTTCCTCTGCCAGGAGTATCTGTGCTTCTGCTCTTTCAGTTTCTTGTTTAAGAAGTGATTCATAGGCATCATCATTATTTCTCGGCAAAGGACACTTTACGCCTCTTTTCTGAACTCCTGTTACTGCTGGTAGCCTATGTCTACTTTATCTGCTTTATCACTGTTACAAGTTTACACAAGTCAAGTGCAAAATATAAATACAAGTATATACACAAATGAAACGAGTGTATTATTTGTCCAATTTTAACGTTTTACTACATATCCTTCCTGGAATCCACCTTGAAATCCTTGGGATCAGGATAATCCTGTTTTTTTAATCAAAGTTATCCAATTCCTATTGACAAGTTTGGAACAACACAAACTGAAGATTTGATCCAGATTAAAACTAGGATTTGATTCCGTGATCTGATCTGATTTCAGAATCCTTCTTTCACTTTTGAACAACCCATTTTCAAGATTTGATCCAATCCGATAACCAAAATCCGATCTTACCTTTGAACAACTGGCCCATGCTTGGGAAAAGAGAAATGTTTTTAGCCTGGCTTTAAAAAGGGATATATTTAGGGCACGTCTAAGGTCTTCTGATAATTTATTCCAGTTGCATGCCGTGTAACTGCTAAATGCAGCTTCACCATGTTTAGTGCCCTGCTTGGTGTAATGAATCCGGGGTATGGTGTAGCAGGAATGTAGGACGCAAACACAGAGAGCTCTTATAAATGATGTCGTTCTTTTTAATAAAAAGACACGAACAAACACGGACTGGTACACGAGACAAGAAAACCTCTACACGGATGAAACCCATTACGTACAAACAATGCCCAACACCCACAAACCCAAAACGATGAACTTAAATACACAGACACTGATTATTGACACGGAACAGGTGAACATGAGAAACAGGTGCCAATAATCAGTCCAATCACCCGTCAATCATCTCCCTCTCTCGGTTGACGGAGGAGTCTCAACTAGGGACCGAGAGAGGGGGAGCTTCAACAACCCTTACATAATCCCCCCCTCTCTACGCAGCTCCTGAGGCGTATAATACAACACCCAAAACCCATGAACAAACGGAGAGACAAGGACGGGTTTAGAGATGGGGACAGGTTCTGGGACTACAATGGACAACGGGTACAGGAGCTAGAACAGGTACTGGGGCTAGAACGGGTACTAGGGCTAGAAAAGGTACTGAGGCTAGGACACGCTCGTAGACTGAGATCTGCTTGGGGGGTTGAGCCAGAACAAAACTGAGACAGGGACAACGGGACATGGGAGGCCGAGGCTCAGGGTTGCCCGTCTGACTGGTCTCTGGGAAACTATGAGGCCCAGCCTCAGACGGGATGGGAGACAGCCTGGTCTCGAACAGGGCAGGGTATTTTGTGTCCGGCAGAACGGGTAGTCCGTCCTCATTAATGTATCCCCCCAACAAATAAAAGTTTTGAGCGATGTCCTCCGACGAAAAACCCTCCGACTTAACGGGGAGGGTGGGTGGGGGCTGCGGAACGGCAGTCTCTACAGTAGCACTGTTTAACAGACCTGTATTAACGGACGGTCGAGGAGGGAGCGCTGGTTCTCGCCGTATTGCTAGGCGGCAAAACTGACTTGCTATTTCCGTGGGCTCTTCGTCCTCCTCCTCCTCCCTGGTGTAAAGCCCCCTCCGTATCCGGATAGCCGGGGGAGCGGTTGGTTTAGGAGGAAGAGGTGGCCAACATCTAATCGCGCGCCGGCGAAAAATCTCCGGAATTTCGGAGAGCGATTCTTCCGAGGGGAGAAAACCCCCTATATCTCCCTGCTGCATGAACTGCAGCTGTTTTACAGTCTTTTTGGGAAGTCCAGTTAAGAGCCCATTACAGTAGTCAACCCTACTGGAGATAAATGCATGGATAAGCCTCTCTTTTTTACATAGGAGATCTTTGCTTGCTGCTGCTTGTCAGGTGGGCAAAAGATCTTGTGTGCTTACTGTATGACCATTATCTATTTTGGTTCTTCTACATGCAACACTCATCTGTCGGCCGTACTGGCTGGGGTGGGGCAGAGCACCGGGCGGGCGGATGTGGTTCAGGAGGTCGGACCGGCTGGTGCAGAGCCCCAGAAGGGCAGAGACGGATCAGGAGGTCGGACCGACAGGTGCAGACAGGTGGGGACTACGACGGGGTCAGAGACGGGGTCTGAGACGGGGACCAGGACGGGGTCTGAGACAGTGACTAGGACGGGATCGGAGACAGTAACTAGGATTGGGAACAGGAACTCTTAACGGGTTTGAAGACTGGCTCAGAGCTGGGGACTGGCTCAGAGGAGGGGACTGGCTCAGAGGCGGGGACTGGCTCAGAGGCAGGGACAGCCTCAGAGGTGGGGACAGCCTCAGGGGCGGGGACAGCCTCAGAGGCGGGGACTGGCTCAGAGGCGGGGACAGGTTCAGGCATGACAGGTGGACCAGACTCGGGCAGGAAAGAAAGACTGGTCTCGGGCAAAACAGGAAGACTGGTCTCAGGCAAAACTGGAAGACTGGTCTTGGGCATAATACGTAGAACGGTCTCATATATCAGCCCCCCCAAAAAAATCCCTGGCAATATCCTCAAAGGTTAGTAGTTCTACCTTCGAACGAGGGGTAGGCGGGGCTGAGGTGACGACTTGGCGGTCATCTTGGGCGGAGGAGGCAACGCGGGTCCCAGCTGACAGGCGTAGAAATCCCGGCTGATCCTCTCTACGTACTCCTCCGACTCCTCCTCCTCTGACTCAAGACGGAGAGACTCTCTCCACTCCCGCACTGCTCTGTAGTCCGCCGGTAACCAGATAGGCGGTGGAGCGGATGGTCGAGGATGAAGAGGTGGTCCTCGCCGTATTGCACACAGGCAAAAACACACTGACACTTCAGCTGACTGTTCGTCCCCTGACGAACAGCTTCTCCTTCTCTGCTGTGTCTTTTCCACAGGTCGGGGCATTCTGTCACGAATTGACTTAGGTGGGTAGAAGACACAGGCGCAGAGAATTCTTTAAAAATCGTTGAGTACGTTTATTTCTCATTCAGGCAGACAGGCGCTAGAACTGAGAGCTTTAAACATAACAAAACAGAGAATCAATAACAAGAAACCAAAACCCCCCCGAAGTAAACACACAAACAAGAATGGAATACATGCAAATGTAGAAACAACCAAATGTACTTTTAAACAATGCCCCTCCACTGACTCTGAAAAGAACCAACCTATATACATGGACTAACGATGAAAACAAAACAGGTGCGAAACAAAAACACAGGTGATTCCAATAGTCCGTGATTTCTCCGCCGGTAGAGGTAGTGCCAGGACAAACATAGAGAGGGACAGATGGCTGTTCCTTACACAACCCTGGATTTTCGGTATCACGACGTTGGTTAACTTTTTGCCAGTATGACTGTTTGTATATTCTTAATAATTTTTTATTATAATAATTTGCTCCTCTTGCGTGAAATAAGACACTACACTTGTTCATGTCTGTGATTGGTGGTATGGTGCACACTGCCCATTTTATGTGAACGCGCTCATGGCTAGATTAGGAAATCCTTTGTTGATTGAACAAATTGATAACCACCGTTGCGACATCTTTTACCTAGATCGCAGGTGTCAGGTTTGGTGAAGCCAGATAATGGAAAGTAACCCAGGGCACGTTGAACTTGCTTCAACGTATATCTCCGCCTTCATAGTTTCTTGTTTTCAACATATTATTATAAATTGTAGTACCTCTCTAAATTGTTTAACCTTTATTTAACCAAGTAGGCCGATTGAGAACAAATTCCCATTTGCAAAAGTGCAGGGGATTGAACCCAGGACATCATACATATAAAGCGTTGCACTCTACCACTGAGCTACCAACTCCTCCGATCTATTTCCTTCTTAATCTTTCAAGACCCTTTATTAACTTATCCAGTTTAGCTTTTTTTAATTCTTGCTTGGCAACCACATAGTTTTTGCGGTAATCTGATAGACATTTGTTTACTTACTCTCTTCTGCATATAAATCGTCGCAGTTGGTATGTGTAGAGAGTAAAGAGCAAGGAGTTGGTATGTGTAAAGAGTTGGTATGTGTAAAGAGTAAAGAGTTGGTATGTGTAAAGAGTAAAGAGTTGGTATGTGTAAAGAGTAAAGAGTTGGTACAAGTAAAGAGTAAAGAGTTGGTATGTGTAAAGAGTAAAGAGTTGGTATGTGTAAAGAATAAAGAGTTGGTATGTGTAAAGAGTAAAGAGTTGGTATGTGTAAAGTGTAAAGAGTTTGTATGTGTAAAGAGTAAAGATTTGGTATGTGTAATGAGTAAAGAGTTGGTATGTGTAATGAGTAAACGGTTGGTATGTGTAAAGAGTAAAGAGTTGGTATGTGTAATGAGTAAACGGTTGGTATGTGTAAAGAGTAAATAGTTGGTATGTGTAAAGAGTAGGGTTGGGTATCAATTGAATTTGAACGATTCGATTCCGATACCGATTCCTTGCTTTGATTCCGGTTCCTAGAGATTCTCGATTCAGATTCTTAAATTGTTCATTCATTCATTCATAAATTGTCTATGAAAAAATATGTGGGCTAATTCGTTAGCTGCCTCAATGTTGGCTCAAGACATTATTTATTGTACCGTATTTTCCGGACTATAAGTCGCACTTTTTTATAGTTTGGCTGGTCCTGCGACTTATAGTCAGGTGCGACTTATATATAAACATTAACTTAAAGACCACTGAAAATGCCCCCAAAAAGAAAATCCTATTCTGCAGATTACAAACTGCAGGTAGTAAAGTATGCAGCCGAAAACGGTAATCGAGCAGAGCAGCAGAAAGAAAGTTTGCAGTGAGTGAGAAACTTGTGAGGGACTGGCGAAAAGCAGAGGTAACTTAAACTGCGATGAAGAAAACAAAGAAAGCTAATGGCGGGCTGAAAGCTAGATGGCCAGGGCTGGAGGAAAATATATTTTTTTTGGTCTTGGATTTTGTGAAATACATTTCTAAATAAATGCGACTTATAGTCCGGTGCGACTATAAGTCGGAAAATACGGGTATATGTTTTACTTACCGGATTCGGACTGCAGTGCAGTCACTGCGGTGCCAAGCTGGGGGTTAGAGCCAGAGGAAGAGGACGGTCGGCGCAGCGCGTCAAAGACGGGGCACACATTTATTTCTACTCCATGAACTCGGAGGTGCTTTATCATGTTCTACATGCACCCTCCTATGCACGAAACAACCTTGTCGCAAATGTTGCATTTTGCCAAGATTTTGTTCTGTTTAGAAAAGTAAAGGCACACTTTGGACCACCGAAATGTAAACTTTTGAATGATTCCGGGTAAATCGCAAAGCTAGTCCCGGTTCCAATCGATGCTCATGTCTGCACAATCTGCCATTATATTCGTTTTGCCTATATTCAGCACATTGAGCACAAATAAATAATTTGTCCAAAAACACACAGCGGTTAGTAATTAAAATACATATATAATGTTGAAAAGCTACAGCCGACGTCCTTCCATGACTTTTCCTAAATACGTGCATTTTACCTTGTCCCGTTTTCCGAATTGCAAAATCACAAACCGAACAATATATAAAACTACTATTTACATGTTTTTTGATACCTAAACTGCCTTCCTGTCGCCAAAATCCCACGCCGCTGGGCGTTGGTACCCTAATTACGGTACCCAGACACCGACCACACTTCACTGAGCCTATGATGGCAATGGTTGAATGTGCGATACACAGACAAATACTACGAGAACACATATAGACAATAGTCTGATTGGCTTGGTTGAACTACAAAAAAGAGGTACGTTTATAAAGAAATATGTTTCACTAAATAAACAGAACGAATTCCGCCAAATACATACAGCCCCATTCATGTGTCATGCGCCTATTGCACTCAATAATAACGAATGAACCACAGTGTATTCATATAGCCTACAAGAGACTTCAACAAAATATTGTTTTATATCGAAATTAAACGAATATAAACAATAATTATTAATAGGCTTACTACAAATGGGCGATAAATGAAATTACTCATGCACACAGAAGGACGTGGGACATACATAAGTCCGGGGGGCATACGGCAGAAAGAGCATAAAACTGGAACGGTTATGGTCCGATCTATATGAAACTGAACCCGTTTTGGTCCGATCTTTATTAAACTGGACCGGTTATGGTCCGATCTATATGAAACTGAACCCGTTTTGGTCCGATCTTCATTAAACTGGACGGGTTTTGGTCTGATCTATATGAACACAGTGCGCAGTTCAACCGGGTTAGTTTGCTGCTGTCTCATGTGCACTCGTAACAAGACTAATGAACACTGTGCGCAGTGCAACCGGTTCGTTTGCGTGTCCTGCTCAAGCAGACAAACAACTGAAGCTGCGTGCCGACTGTGGACGGAAAAGTAATTATAAATAGATTTGTTTATCGGCCAATCATGCGCAAATCATTTTATTGCAAGTCGCTTGTGATCTAAAATATGTTAGCATTTACTACATCAACATAGGACATACAGTTTGATGGATTTTCATTTATTCGATTTTTAGAAATTTTAATATCATAGCCTGTGCATTTTAAAATCATGGTTTTATTTTCGTATTTTATGGTTACATAAAACAATAAATAGGCCTACATACTCTTTTAATAAAATTCATTTCATTCAGGATGACAACAGAGTAGATGATCTGATGCTGTTGGTCAAGTGTCATCTCATCATCTCATCTTCAACCGCTTATCCGGGGTCGGGTCGCGGGGGTAGCAGCTCTAGCAGGGGACCCCAAACTTCCCTTTCCCGGGCAACATTAGCCAGCTCTGACTGGGGAATCCCGAGGCGTTCCCAGGCCAGTGTGGAGATATAATCTCTCCACCTAGTCCTGGGTCTTCCCCGAGGTCTCCTCCCAGCTGGACGTGCCTGGAACACCTCTCTAGGGAGGCGCCCAGGTGGCATTCGTACAAGATGCCCGAACCACCTCAACTGGCTCCTTTCTATGCAAAGGCGCAGCGGCTCTACTCCGAGTTCCTCTCGGATGACTGAGCTTCTCACCCTATCCCGAAGGGAGAGGCCAGCCACCTTTCTGAGAAAACCCATTTCGGCCGCTTGTACCCGCGATCTCGTTCTTTCGGTCATGACCCAGCTTTCATGACCATAGGTGAGGGTAGGAACAAAGATTGACCGGTAGATTGAGAGCTTTGCCTTTCGGCTCAGCTCTCTTTTCGTCACAACGGTGCGGTGAAGCGAATGCAACACCGCCCCCGCTGCTCCGATCCTCCGACCAATCTCCCGCTCCATTGTTCCCTCACTCGCGAACAAGACCCCGAGGTACTTGAACTCCTTCACTTGGTCAAGTGTGTAATATTATTTAGTGTTGATATGACTGGTCTCGGTCTCGGCCCCCTTCGGTCTTGGTCTCGTCTCGGTCTCGGCCCCCTTCGGTCTCGGTCTCGTCTCGGTCTCGGCCCCCTTCGGTCTCGGTCTCGTCTCGGTCTCGGCCCCCTTCGGTCTCGGTCTCGTCTCGGTCTCGGCCCCCTTCGGTCTCGGTCTCGTCTCGGTCTCGCTTTAGGTGGTCTCGAGCACAGCTCTGGTGCGTACGCATGGGTCCCAGCTTGCGTGGAGGACCGCACATTTTCATGTCAAGTTTGCTTTTTATAAATCCCAACTATTGCGTAGAGAGCGGCGTACGAATTCTTTTGTGCGTACGCAGCGTTTATAAATGAGGGCCCAGGACTGTCTGCATTCAGGCCCAAATCATTACCTCCATCAAATAACTTAACTGCAGGAGGACGATTTCGCCTCTCAGTGTGGCCATAGTTAAATGAGACTATTCTACCAGCCAGTTCTTTAACAGTTAAAAGGTTCTGATGCACAACTACACCATATACATGAGGTAGTTGTGGATTTATCTGTATAGTAGCGCAATGTTCTGCATGCATATCTTTTGTTCGTAATATCACACTTTCATAATTTTCACACAACACACACTTGCACAATGCTTCCACGGACAGGACTTTTGAAAATGGGAGCTGTAATCCCATCACTTTCAAGCACCTTCAGGTCACTGACGATTGGCTCAAGTATCGTGTCAAACCCATAGGTTTTAATGTCCTGTGCATGAAAAAGTGCACACAAATGTATATTGACTAAAGATGAATTTAAATTTGGTGGGAAATTTCTTTATGTAAAATATACAGCCCCTAATTTATGTACACCTTTTTTGGATCCCAGTGGATTCGCTGTCTCAAAATCATCATAAAATAACTGAATTTGCAGTGCAAAATCTTCATTAGAAAAAAGGGGATGTCTCTTCATATACAACCAATCTTGTAAATCAAAATAAACACCATCTTTGGGAATGTGGCTTGAAGTTAACATATCTGCAAAGTGTGGATTTCTGAGAATAGACTGCAGTGTTTCTAGAATTGGGAATAGGCAAATTTGTCGGTTACAACAACCTGATCATAAGTTCCCGTACATCTGTTTCTTCGATTTTCAAATCTGACACCAAGTACCTTTTCGACAGATACAACAGTTTTCCATTTTTGTTGAAAATACTTGTTTCGTTTTGTTTCAGAATTCAATGAAGTGAAAAGGTTTTCAATTTTTTTTTAATTTTGTTAAATTTTAGCTTTCACACTAGCTTCCTGTAATGATAAACATTTTAAAGCTGCAGCTTTAGCTTGACTCTGTACCTCCAGTACCACATCTTCCATGGATAATACGAAACCATTTAAAGTAGACTGGCTTACACCAGCAACCTGAAGCTGCGCAAAAGCAGATGCACATAAATCCTGAGTACTTGTGTTGGATACGGGCAGAACTTGAGACGTACTGGGAGCTTCTTCACTAATTGGCAACTGAGCATCATCTGCCACATCACTGTCTACAGTGTCAACTTCAAGTTCAATTTGGTCAGCATGCTTTGTATTTAGATGCTTCCTAAAGCCTGAGAATGTTCCAGTCAGTTTCAAGTTCAATTTGGTCAGCATGCTTTGTATTTAGATGCTTCCGAAAGCCTGAGAATGTTCCAGTCAGTTTCAAGTTCAATTTGGTCAGCATGCTTTGTATTTAGATGCTTCCGAAAGCCTGAGAATGTTCCAGTCAGTTTCAAGTTCAATTTGGTCAGCATGCTTTGTATTTAGATGCTTCCGAAAGCCTGAGAATGTTCCAGTCAGTTTCAAGTTCAATTTGGTCAGCATGCTTTGTATTTAGATGCTTCCTAAAGCCTGAGAATGTTCCAGTCAGTTTCAAGTTCAATTTGGTCAGCATGCTTTGTATTTAGATGCTTCCGAAAGCCTGAGAATGTTCCAGTCAGTTTCAAGTTCAATTTGGTCAGCATGCTTTGTATTTAGATGCTTCCTAAAGCCTGAGAATGTTCCAGTCAGTTTCAAGTTCAATTTGGTCAGCATGCTTTGTATTTAGATGCTTCCGAAAGCCTGAGAATGTTCCAGTCAGTTTCAAGTTCAATTTGGTCAGCATGCTTTGTATTTAGATGCTTCCGAAAGCCTGAGAATGTTCCAGTCAGTTTCAAGTTCAATTTGGTCAGCATGCTTTGTATTTAGATGCTTCCGAAAGCCTGAGAATGTTCCAGTCAGTTTCAAGTTCAATTTGGTCAGCATGCTTTGTATTTAGATGCTTCCTAAAGCCTGAGAATGTTCCAGTCAGTTTCAAGTTCAATTTGGTCAGCATGCTTTGTATTTAGATGCTTCCGAAAGCCTGAGAATGTTCCAGTCAGTTTCAAGTTCAATTTGGTCAGCATGCTTTGTATTTAGATGCTTCCGAAAGCCTGAGAATGTTCCAGTCAGTTTCAAGTTCAATTTGGTCAGCATGCTTTGTATTTAGATGCTTCCGAAAGCCTGAGAATGTTACAGTCAGTTTCAAGTTCAATTTGGTCAGCATGCTTTGTATTTAGATGCTTCCTAAAGCCTGAGAATGTTCCAGTCAGTTTCAAGTTCAATTTGGTCAGCATGCTTTGTATTTAGATGCTTCCGAAAGCCTGAGAATGTTCCAGTCAGTTTCAAGTTCAATTTGGTCAGCATGCTTTGTATTTAGATGCTTCCTAAAGCCTGAGAATGTTCCAGTCAGTTTCAAGTTCAATTTGGTCAACATGCTTTGTATTTAGATGCTTCCTAAAGCCTGAGAATGTTCCAGTCAGTTTCAAGTTCAATTTGGTCAGCATGCTTTGTATTTAGATGCTTCCGAAAGCCTGAGAATGTTCCAGTCAGTTTCAAGTTCAATTTGGTCAGCATGCTTTGTATTTAGATGCTTCCGAAAGCCTGAGAATGTTCCAGTCAGTTTCAAGTTCAATTTGGTCAGCATGCTTTGTATTTAGATGCTTCCGAAAGCCTGAGAATGTTCCAGTCAGTTTCAAGTTCAATTTGGTCAGCATGCTTTGTATTTAGATGCTTCCGAAAGCCTGAGAATGTTCCAGTCAGTTTCAAGTTCAATTTGGTCAGCATGCTTTGTATTTAGATGCTTCCGAAAGCCTGAGAATGTTCCAGTCAGTTTCAAGTTCAATTTGGTCAGCATGCTTTGTATTTAGATGCTTCCGAAAGCCTGAGAATGTTCCAGTCAGTTTCAAGTTCAATTTGGTCAGCATGCTTTGTATTTAGATGCTTCCTAAAGCCTGAGAATGTTCCAGCCAGTTTCAAGTTCAATTTGGTCAGCATGCTTTGTATTTAGATGCTTCCGAAAGCCTGAGAATGTTCCAGTCAGTTTCAAGTTCAATTTGGTCAGCATGCTTTGTATTTAGATGCTTCCTAAAGCCTGAGAATGTTCCAGTCAGTTTCAAGTTCAATTTGGTCAGCATGCTTTGTATTTAGATGCTTCCTAAAGCCTGAGAATGTTCCAGTCAGTTTCAAGTTCAATTTGGTCAGCATGCTTTGTATTTAGATGCTTCCTAAAGCCTGATAATGTTCCAGTCAGTTTCAAGTTTAATTTGGTCAGCATGCTTTGTATTTAGATGCTTCCGAAAGCCTGAGAATGTTCCAGTCAGTTTCAAGTTCAATTTGGTCAGCATGCTTTGTATTTAGATGCTTCCTAAAGCCTGAGAATGTTCCAGTCAGTTTCAAGTTCAATTTGGTCAGCATGCTTTGTATTTAGATGCTTCCGAAAGCCTGAGAATGTTCCAGTCAGTTTCAAGTTCAATTTGGTCAGCATGCTTTGTATTTAGATGCTTCCGAAAGCCTGAGAATGTTCCAGTCAGTTTCAAGTTCAATTTGGTCAGCATGCTTTGTATTTAGATGCTTCCGAAAGCCTGAGAATGTTCCAGTCAGTTTCAAGTTCAATTTGGTCAGCATGCTTTGTATTTAGATGCTTCCTAAAGCCTGATAATGTTCCAGTCAGTTTCAAGTTCAATTTGGTCAGCATGCTTTGTATTTAGATGCTTCCGAAAGCCTGAGAATGTTACAGTCAGTTTCAAGTTTAATTTGGTCAGCATGCTTTGTATTTAGATGCTTCCTAAAGCCTGAGAATGTTCCAGTCAGTTTCAAGTTCAATTTGGTCAGCATGCTTTGTATTTAGATGCTTCCGAAAGCCTGAGAATGTTCCAGTCAGTTTCAAGTTCAATTTGGTCAGCATGCTTTGTATTTAGATGCTTCCTAAAGCCTGAGAATGTTCCAGTCAGTTTCAAGTTCCATTTGGTCAGCATGCTTTGTATTTAGATGCTTCCTAAAGCCTGAGAATGTTCCAGTCAGTTTCAAGTTCAATTTGGTCAGCATGCTTTGTATTTAGATGCTTCCTAAAGCCTGAGAATGTTCCAGTCAGTTTCAAGTTCAATTTGGTCAGCATGCTTTGTATTTAGATGCTTCCTAAAGCCTGAGAATGTTCCAGTCAGTTTCAAGTTCAATTTGGTCAGCATGCTTTGTATTTAGATGCTTCCTAAAGCCTGATAATGTTCCAGTCAGTTTCAAGTTCAATTTGGTCAGCATGCTTTGTATTTAGATGCTTCCGAAAGCCTGATAATGTTCCAGTCAGTTTCAAGTTCAATTTGGTCAGCATGCTTTGTATTTAGATGCTTCCTAAAGCCTGAGAATGTTCCAGTCAGTTTCAAGTTCAATTTGGTCAGCATGCTTTGTATTTAGATGCTTCCGAAAGCCTGAGAATGTTCCAGTCAGTTTCAAGTTCAATTTGGTCAGCATGCTTTGTATTTAGATGCTTCCGAAAGCCTGAGAATGTTCCAGTCAGTTTCAAGTTCAATTTGGTCAGCATGCTTTGTATTTAGATGCTTCCTAAAGCCTGAGAATGTTCCAGTCAGTTTCAAGTTCAATTTGGTCAGCATGCTTTGTATTTAGATGCTTCCGAAAGCCTGAGAATGTTACAGTCAGTTTCAAGTTTAATTTGGTCAGCATGCTTTGTATTTAGATGCTTCCTAAAGCCTGAGAATGTTCCAGTCAGTTTCAAGTTCAATTTGGTCAGCATGCTTTGTATTTAGATGCTTCCTAAAGCCTGAGAATGTTCCAGTCAGTTTCAAGTTCCATTTGGTCAGCATGCTTTGTATTTAGATGCTTCCGAAAGCCTGAGAATGTTCCAGTCAGTTTCAAGTTCAATTTGGTCAGCATGCTTTGTATTTAGATGCTTCCTAAAGCCTGAGAATGTTCCAGTCAGTTTCAAGTTCAATTTGGTCAGCATGCTTTGTATTTAGATGCTTCCTAAAGCCTGAGAATGTTCCAGTCAGTTTCAAGTTCAATTTGGTCAGCATGCTTTGTATTTAGATGCTTCCTAAATCCTGATAATGTTCCAGTCAGTTTCAAGTTTAATTTGGTCAGCATGCTTTGTATTTAGATGCTTCCGAAAGCCTGAGAATGTTCCAGTCAGTTTTAAGTTCAATTTGGTCAGCATGCTTTGTATTTAGATGCTTCCTAAAGCCTGAGAATGTTCCAGTCAGTTTCAAGTTCAATTTGGTCAGCATGCTTTGTATTTAGATGCTTCCGAAAGCCTGAGAATGTTCCAGTCAGTTTCAAGTTCAATTTGGTCAGCATGCTTTGTATTTAGATGCTTCCTAAATCCTGATAATGTTCCAGTCAGTTTCAAGTTTAATTTGGTCAGCATGCTTTGTATTTAGATGCTTCCGAAAGCCTGAGAATGTTCCAGTCAGTTTCAAGTTCAATTTGGTCAGCATGCTTTGTATTTAGATGCTTCCGAAAGCCTGAGAATGTTCCAGTCAGTTTCAAGTTCAATTTGGTCAGCATGCTTTGTATTTAGATGCTTCCTAAAGCCTGAGAATGTTCCAGCCAGTTTCAAGTTCAATTTGGTCAGCATGCTTTGTATTTAGATGCTTCCGAAAGCCTGAGAATGTTCCAGTCAGTTTCAAGTTCAATTTGGTCAGCATGCTTTGTATTTAGATGCTTCCTAAAGCCTGAGAATGTTCCAGTCAGTTTCAAGTTCAATTTGGTCAGCATGCTTTGTATTTAGATGCTTCCTAAAGCCTGAGAATGTTCCAGTCAGTTTCAAGTTCAATTTGGTCAGCATGCTTTGTATTTAGATGCTTCCTAAAGCCTGATAATGTTCCAGCCAGTTTCAAGTTTAATTTGGTCAGCATGCTTTGTATTTAGATGCTTCCGAAAGCCTGAGAATGTTCCAGTCAGTTTCAAGTTCAATTTGGTCAGCATGCTTTGTATTTAGATGCTTCCTAAAGCCTGAGAATGTTCCAGTCAGTTTCAAGTTCAATTTGGTCAGCATGCTTTGTATTTAGATGCTTCCGAAAGCCTGAGAATGTTCCAGTCAGTTTCAAGTTCAATTTGGTCAGCATGCTTTGTATTTAGATGCTTCCGAAAGCCTGAGAATGTTCCAGTCAGTTTCAAGTTCAATTTGGTCAGCATGCTTTGTATTTAGATGCTTCCGAAAGCCTGAGAATGTTCCAGTCAGTTTCAAGTTCAATTTGGTCAGCATGCTTTGTATTTAGATGCTTCCTAAAGCCTGATAATGTTCCAGTCAGTTTCAAGTTCAATTTGGTCAGCATGCTTTGTATTTAGATGCTTCCGAAAGCCTGAGAATGTTACAGTCAGTTTCAAGTTTAATTTGGTCAGCATGCTTTGTATTTAGATGCTTCCTAAAGCCTGAGAATGTTCCAGTCAGTTTCAAGTTCAATTTGGTCAGCATGCTTTGTATTTAGATGCTTCCGAAAGCCTGAGAATGTTCCAGTCAGTTTCAAGTTCAATTTGGTCAGCATGCTTTGTATTTAGATGCTTCCTAAAGCCTGAGAATGTTCCAGTCAGTTTCAAGTTCCATTTGGTCAGCATGCTTTGTATTTAGATGCTTCCGAAAGCCTGAGAATGTTCCAGTCAGTTTCAAGTTCAATTTGGTCAGCATGCTTTGTATTTAGATGCTTCCTAAAGCCTGAGAATGTTCCAGTCAGTTTCAAGTTCAATTTGGTCAGCATGCTTTGTATTTAGATGCTTCCTAAAGCCTGAGAATGTTCCAGTCAGTTTCAAGTTCAATTTGGTCAGCATGCTTTGTATTTAGATGCTTCCTAAAGCCTGAGAATGTTCCAGTCAGTTTCAAGTTCAATTTGGTCAGCATGCTTTGTATTTAGATGCTTCCGAAAGCCTGAGAATGTTCCAGTCAGTTTCAAGTTCAATTTGGTCAGCATGCTTTGTATTTAGATGCTTCCTAAAGCCTGAGAATGTTCCAGTCAGTTTCAAGTTCAATTTGGTCAGCATGCTTTGTATTTAGATGCTTCCGAAAGCCTGAGAATGTTCCAGTCAGTTTCAAGTTCAATTTGGTCAGCATGCTTTGTATTTAGATGCTTCCGAAAGCCTGAGAATGTTCCAGTCAGTTTCAAGTTCAATTTGGTCAGCATGCTTTGTATTTAGATGCTTCCTAAAGCCTGAGAATGTTCCAGTCAGTTTCAAGTTCAATTTGGTCAGCATGCTTTGTATTTAGATGCTTCCGAAAGCCTGAGAATGTTACAGTCAGTTTCAAGTTTAATTTGGTCAGCATGCTTTGTATTTAGATGCTTCCTAAAGCCTGAGAATGTTCCAGTCAGTTTCAAGTTCAATTTGGTCAGCATGCTTTGTATTTAGATGCTTCCTAAAGCCTGAGAATGTTCCAGTCAGTTTCAAGTTCCATTTGGTCAGCATGCTTTGTATTTAGATGCTTCCGAAAGCCTGAGAATGTTCCAGTCAGTTTCAAGTTCAATTTGGTCAGCATGCTTTGTATTTAGATGCTTCCTAAAGCCTGAGAATGTTCCAGTCAGTTTCAAGTTCAATTTGGTCAGCATGCTTTGTATTTAGATGCTTCCTAAAGCCTGAGAATGTTCCAGTCAGTTTCAAGTTCAATTTGGTCAGCATGCTTTGTATTTAGATGCTTCCTAAATCCTGAGAATGTTCCAGTCAGTTTCAAGTTTAATTTGGTCAGCATGCTTTGTATTTAGATGCTTCCGAAAGCCTGAGAATGTTCCAGTCAGTTTCAAGTTCAATTTGGTCAGCATGCTTTGTATTTAGATGCTTCCTAAAGCCTGAGAATGTTCCAGTCAGTTTCAAGTTCAATTTGGTCAGCATGCTTTGTATTTAGATGCTTCCGAAAGCCTGAGAATGTTCCAGTCAGTTTCAAGTTCAATTTGGTCAGCATGCTTTGTATTTAGATGCTTCCGAAAGCCTGAGAATGTTCCAGTCAGTTTCAAGTTCAATTTGGTCAGCATGCTTTGTATTTAGATGCTTCCGAAAGCCTGAGAATGTTCCAGTCAGTTTCAAGTTCAATTTGGTCAGCATGCTTTGTATTTAGATGCTTCCTAAAGCCTGAGAATGTTCCAGTCAGTTTCAAGTTCAATTTGGTCAGCATGCTTTGTATTTAGATGCTTCCGAAAGCCTGAGAATGTTCCAGTCAGTTTCAAGTTCAATTGGGTCAGCATGCTTTGTATTTAGATGCTTCCGAAAGCCTGAGAATGTTCCAGTCAGTTTCAAGTTCAATTTGGTCAGCATGCTTTGTATTTAGATGCTTCCTAAAGCCTGAGAATGTTCCAGTCAGTTTCAAGTTCAATTTGGTCAGCATGCTTTGTATTTAGATGCTTCCGAAAGCCTGAGAATGTTCCAGTCAGTTTCAAGTTCAATTTGGTCAGCATGCTTTGTATTTAGATGCTTCCTAAAGCCTGAGAATGTTCCAGTCAGTTTCAACTTCAATTTGGTCAGCATGCTTTGTATTTAGATGCTTCCGAAAGCCTGAGAATGTTCCAGTCAGTTTCAAGTTCAATTTGGTCAGCATGCTTTGTATTTAGATGCTTCCGAAAGCCTGAGAATGTTCCAGTCAGTTTCAAGTTCCATTTGGTCAGCATGCTTTGTATTTAGATGCTTCCGAAAGCCTGAGAATGTTCCAGTCAGTTTCAAGTTCAATTTGGTCAGCATGCTTTGTATTTAGATGCTTCCTAAAGCCTGAGAATGTTCCAGTCAGTTTCAAGTTCAATTTGGTCAGCATGCTTTGTATTTAGATGCTTCCGAAAGCCTGAGAATGTTCCAGTCAGTTTCAAGTTCAATTTGGTCAGCATGCTTTGTATTTAGATGCTTCCTAAAGCCTGAGAATGTTCCAGTCAGTTTCAAGTTCAATTTGGTCAGCATGCTTTGTATTTAGATGCTTCCGAAAGCCTGAGAATGTTCCAGTCAGTTTCAAGTTCAATTTGGTCAGCATGCTTTGTATTTAGATGCTTCCTAAAGCCTGAGAATGTTCCAGTCAGTTTCAAGTTCAATTTGGTCAGCATGCTTTGTATTTAGATGCTTCCTAAAGCCTGAGAATGTTCCAGTCAGTTTCAAGTTCAATTTGGTCAGCATGCTTTGTATTTAGATGCTTCCTAAAGCCTGAGAATGTTCCAGTCAGTTTCAAGTTCAATTTGGTCAGCATGCTTTGTATTTAGATGCTTCCGAAAGCCTGAGAATGTTCCAGTCAGTTTCAAGTTCAATTTGGTCAGCATGCTTTGTATTTAGATGCTTCCGAAAGCCTGAGAATGTTCCAGTCAGTTTCAAGTTCAATTTGGTCAGCATGCTTTGTATTTAGATGCTTCCGAAAGCCTGAGAATGTTCCAAAACCTGCAAATGCCTCACAAGACTGTTGGTGCTCACAAAATGAGTCTGGCAAACAAAACAAATAACCCCCATGATATCAAGTAAGTTGGTAAATTCACAGAAAATATGTTGCCTGTTCCATATGTCAGTGCATGCATGAACCAGCCTGTAGAATGCAGAAGTCTAGACCTAATCTCAGCCACACGTGGGCTCTCCTGAACTTGGCCCAAATCGATATTGTAGACAGTTGTCTGTATAAAGGTGTACATGTTTTGAAGCATCTGATTGTAAAGAGTCCCAAATACAAAGTGTGCCTTCACAAGTTCGTCAAAAGCACCAAGTGAAGTGGTTGAGGTGCATGGTATGACCTGCTTATCCATAACGATGAAGAACTCATGGATTCTGCTCTTCTTCATCCCAACAGCAAGTAGATGGGTTGAGGGGTGCTGTTGATGGCAGCAATGTGTTCCTGGATGCTTGTTCCAATAAAAAAATAAATAAGACATTAAGTTAATTTTCTTACACTATACTATACAAAGGAATATATAGATACTTAATTGATTCCTCAAGGGGAATTTTTTTTCTCCTTAGGCCCAAAATACAACCACACAGACACAAAGGGCTCATGGACATGCAAATATAAAGAGATGATGGAGTGATGGACAGGTTCGGCAGTGCCCTATGAGGTGAACTGGTAGTCATACTCTCTCCAGCTAACAGTCCACTTTCCATACTTTGGTCCATGCTGGACTTGAACCAGCCACCCTCTGGTTCCCAAGCCAAATCCCTACAGACTCAACTACTGCTGCCCCGAGGCCGGTTACAATGGCTCCGCGGTCCTTCTATGGAGAAGGAAAGAGGGCATCCCGGAAGGGGTGTTTTGAGAGAACACCCACGGCCCTGGTGCCGCAACGACAGACGCCCACTGCCCCGGGGCTGCAGACAGGGCCAGCAAGAGCCCTGGAGCTATAGCCAAAAGTCCGGCCACCAAAGCCTAGGACCCAGAGACGTCGGCGTGTGTGCCGTGAGTGGCCCCTCCCCCCTTAGCATGAGGCCGTCGACGAGTGGCCCCTCCCCCCTCCACCTGAGTGTATTGCGTGGCTCCTCCCTCCTCCGCCTGAGTTCCCGGTGTGTCCCCTCCCCCCTCCGCCTGAGTTCCCGGAGTTTCCCTCCGCCTGAGTTCCTGGAGTGTCCCCTCCCCCCTCCGCCTGAGTTCCTGGAGTGTCCCCTCCCCCCTCCGCCTGAGTTCCTGGAGTGTCCCCTCCGCCTGAGCTCCCGGAGTGTCTCCTCCCCCCTCCGCCTGAGCTCCCGGAGTGTCTCCTCCCCCCTCCGCCTGAGTTCCTGGAGTGTCCCCTCCCCCCTCCGCCTGAGCTCCCGGAGTGCCCAAGATGTCTGTTCATGATTTATTGATTAGGCCAAAGTGTCAGCCATTAAGGTTTTGACAGGTTACCGCAAATACTGTGTACATTGCTACTTTTCAATTATACAACCCAGATAGCAATGAGCCGGCGGCACTCCGTCGGCAGTAGGAGCATCAGAATGGCGTATTTGCAAACACGTTTGACGGCGCACCGCTGGCGGCAGCCGCCGTTATAACTCAATTTTTGAGCGATCTGTCACCGCATATGCATATATATATATATTCATTTATATCATGCAGTTTATCAAGAATAATGATTGATCAAACCAGACAAATTTCCACTTGACGTTTTAATTCCACAATTCAAAGTACAGTAACTCATTGAAACATGTCAGATCACTGAAATATAAATAACAGAAAAATAAATATATATACACACACTAAAGAGCATGCAGTTTTCCAATTAAATGTTGGTTAAAAACACAGCCTACAAGCAAATTATAACACTTACAACAATTGTTCATACTATAAGAAGGTCAGCTCTGGGATGAACAGAATGACCAGTAAACATTATAACAAATTAATGAGGATATTTGGTACCAAAGAATGTGCAGGACACCAAATAAATCGAGGTATAACATAAAATGTACATGCTATTTCTAACAATAGGTTAATTGATCATATTTAGATTTAAGCTCTGGAATAGAATATACCACTATAATGGCATTGCTGACCTGGGGTACAAGATTTCACTGTGCTTCAATAAGATCTGCTTCTCTTGTATCTGTGAAAAACAACTTGACATATTTATATAACAAATAGAGGTAAAACAGTAGAACAGACCATTATAACTGCAATGCTGACCTGTGGCGCAAGGATTACAAGCAATATTTAACAATAGAATAACAGTTAAGCACTGTGATGGAATGAAAAAAGCAAATGTTAAAAACAGTAAGTAGAATATTTGGTACCAGGTTAATGTGCAATATCAAGTATCAGAGGTATTCACAGGGAATAAAAAAATAAAGTATTTTCCACAGTAAACAGTGTGGATTGGCTGAGTTTAATCTGACACTTCTGGCTTTAGGGGTCTTGATGTTACTGACTGCAGGATAAAGAAAGGGTTCCAGTTGTCAGTGATGCTGGGGTGTCAGTAGTCAGCCTATAGGTTTAAGGGGTCGGCTGTGGGTCCCTCTCAGCTGTGCAGCGCCTTTTTCCGCCTTCACGGTCAGTTGCTCCTTTCAGGTAACGCGTAACGTTAACCTGGACCGCATCATCAGTGGCATCCTGGGTCGCCGGGTTCTTCCGGATGGCTCCTTTAGAAAATACAGATCTGTCATTCCATTTGAATGGCATAATGCCATACACATCTACTTAAATATGTGAAAAAAATCCAACTTACTTTGAACAATGGTCTCCAGGAAGGTGTCTCTAAAACATGCTTTATCCCCTACTCCAGTCCAGGTTGTATTGATAGGAAGGTGATTTGAGAAGATATGCTGAAGCATTCGCCAAGCGGTTGTCTTTATAGGTCCCTCCCACATTTGATTGCCAAAAACCGAAGCTGAAAATCCAGAAAAAGTGTTACAAATTACATTTCTCTGAAGCTTATCGTACCTAAATATAAAGAGTGACAGGCTGTGGATTCAGCCTGTAGAATATGCGTGTACAATCTTAATTTTACTTTTTAGATTACCCTATGGAGTTATAAACTAAATCAGCACACATACAAATCGTTCCTGGCGCTCCTTATCCTGCCTCAAACTGTGGTCAAGGAATGCCAAATCTTCCTGGGCGTCTCTCTAACAGACACATTGGCACTAAAATGTTGCAGCAGTGTCCATTTCGTTGACCATGCTACGCACAACATCGCCAAACTCTCCAAGACGTCGCAGCATTAAGGTCTGATCTGCACCTACAGGGATTTCCAGAATAAAATAATATAGACAGTCCTGGTCCCTCAACTACTAAACTATGACATTTATATCTAGATCTACTGCATGTATAGGTGGCCCCCAGTGGGAATTGCAAGTTCTACCTGATTGCCCAGTGCGAACAAACATCTTCAACATTGTCCCAACTTGCTTCACCTGCTCTAGAAGTGAGCCGCTGTCATCCGAAGCTACAAAATGAAAGGCATATGGTAATTTTGGACCTACATCACGTACTCTTTCTTTCAGTTTACTGTTTTGTGCATGTTCTCACTTGCTCGTGCATTGCTTTCCCTAAGGGCTTGGTTCTCCTCCCTAAGGGCTTGGTTCTCCTCCCTAAGGGCTTGGTTCTCCTCCCTAAGGGCTTGGTTCTCCTCCCTAAGGGCTTGGTTCTCCTCCCTAAGGGCTTGTTTTTCATTCTGGAGTCTCTGGAAACCTACATTAAAAAAAACACCTAAAGGCACTATTTTCAATACTGTTAAAACACTGGACACTAAGACATAGGCCTAGAATATACCTTTATAGCTGAAAACGTCATGCTGTACACGAGATGCCAGGGGAGTCCAAGGGCCAATAACGGAGCGATGACTTTCTCCTATTGATAAGAGGTTACAGTTTGTCCATGGCTTGTAGCCATTCCATGTTGATGTTCATTAACAGAAGTATTTACTTGGTCAAAGTCAGGAATAACAGCAAGTAGAGCATTGTTTGCAGCTGCAATTTCCTGTATGTCCCTCTAAAGTCCTTTCAATATTTTTCTCCTTTTGGCTACTGGACTAGCATACTTGTTCAGACAAACAAAACCATTTCAACAGCATGTGTTAGCTAACACTGAACTAGACTAGCACGCAGCATGCATGTCGGAACAAACAAATGAAAACAACCTACCGGTAGGCCTATATACATCATTTTGTTTAGTTATAAAACAACACAAGTTATACTGATCAGTCTTTCTTGTCGTATATTTCACTACTACTGCTGGATCCACATTACCAAATGGGTGGCAGCATAATTGTCCGTACAAGTAACATTAACTTAATTTAACTTAATCTCAGCATGAGGCCTTGGAGTCGTTAGATTTCGCCTTTTCCGTGTTCCTGTGTGTTTTGTATCCAGCTCTGTGACTAACCGTGTGTTTTTTGTTGATGTTTAATTTCTCTTAGTTAATTTAATGGTTTTCCCTGCTACTCGTCCGCCCTGTCATCCTGTTCCTGACATTTTTTCCTGTCATTGAGAGATCTCCGCTTGGGTTAGGGTTAAGTCCGGCATCTTTAACCATGTGCCTGAGCTGGTCCCGTCCAGCCACTATAGTCCAGTCAAGTCCTCGTCACCCGAATTAACCTCCTTATTATACAACGACCTCAGACTACCAAACTCTGTTCTCCTGTATGCACTTCCTATCCGCCAGCCTGAACAACCTAACCACCTGTCCACCAAGCAATCGATTTTACAGTCGTCTAGTTCAGTCAAGCACTCCTCCTCCACAACCACCAGCACAGCCCATGTCCCGGCCCTGACCACAATCCGGGAAAAACCTCCAGTCCAAACCAAGCCAAAACCTTGCTTTAACATTTCCGCACTGAACCTAGTCTGCTACACCTTGTTTTCCGCCCGCACCACTCACCTGGACTCAGTTCCTTATGCCCTCCGTTTTCCCCTTGCTGTGTTTGTGTTCGTCCGTTCCCCAGTCTATCCCTGGTTCCCTTTGTCTGATGTTACACCCAGGTATGTTTTGTCCAGTCCAGCATGTCCATGTTCTCCTCTGGTTTCTTGTTTTAGCCGCTTGGATTGGGCCTCCGACACAACACAGTATACCGGCCCAGGTTATTACAGAACACGGAAGTTACGACCTCACTGAAGAACCACCTTGGTGAGAGGTCTGACGGATTGAATTTTGCTGATCAAATTTAGTCTCTAAAAAAGCGTGGTGAATTGAAAGTAAAAATGCATTTGACTGGGGGTGCTGTATAACTTATTGTATGGTCCTCTGTAAAGCAGGGTGACACTGTTATCCCATTTCAATTTTGTCATAGAACGCCCATACGACTACATGAAAATGCAATTTGGATTATAGCATTTCCATTTGAATATTGCCTGAAATAACACTTTGTTTATGAAATTGCATTATCATTTAAATGTAGTCCATAAAGGGCTCCCATACTGATGTTCACGTTCATCACGTTCAAGCACGGTGCATGGTGTGAATTTAGTTTAATCTGACGAGTGTGATATTACTATATTATAGACAGAATATGTAAAGAAAACGGTTGTACATATTCTGTCTATACATATTCTTTACATATTCTTTAAATATTCTGTCTATACATATTCTTTACATATTCTGTCTTTACATATTATTTACATATTCTGTCTATACCTAATCTTTACATATTCTGTCTATACATATTCTGTCTATACCTATTTTTTACATATTCTGTCTATAAATATTCTTTACATATTCTGTCTATACATACTCTTTACATATTCTGTCTATACATATTCTTTACATATTCTGTCTATACATATTATTTACATATTCTGTCTATACATATTATTTTACATATTCTGTCTTTACATATTCTGTCTACACATATTCTTTACATATTCTGTCTATACATATTCTTTACATATTCTGTCTTTACATATTCTTTGCATATTCTGTGTATATACTTATTCTTTACATATTCTGTCTGTACATATTCTTTACATATTCTGTCTATAATATACTATAGACATAATATGTTAACAAAACTATAATTGTTGCACAACATGGGAACACAGTAATTTTTTTTTCAAATCTTTATTAAATCTTCACGATACAAACAGTGAAACAAAACAAGCAAACAGAGTCATTAATACAGAATAATAAAAAACACAAGTCAAGAACAGAGCCAGGGGGAGTTTCAAATGTATACATAAAAGATAGAACATAATTGAATAGTTTTAGCAGCCTTCTTATTTTTTGAGTCATATATGAATTTGATGTACTGTTCGGTCTCCCTACCAAAAGCAACAAACGAAGGTTTAGAATTACTAAATTTAGCTTTATGAATATGGTACTTCCCTAAAAAGATCAATAAATTAATTAGGTATAATTCTTTCTGTTTCCTACTTTTGTTGTTATGGAGACCAAACAACACATCCATCCACACCAAAGAAAAATCAGAGACAAGTTTAACATTAACATAACGAGAGAGATCTTTCCAGAAAGTGGTGGTGTAGGGACATTGCCAGAACAGGTGCATCAATGTTTCAGGACATATTCCACAGAATGAGCAATTAACACAAATATCAAGCTTAAACCTAAGGAGATATTGCTTAGCAGGATAATATCTATGAATGATTTTGAAAGATACTTCTCTTACTTTATTCGTAAGGAGGTATTTATAAGGAAGGTTCTGAGAAAGGGCAAGTATCTGCATGCACGAGCTAAATATGTGACGTAATCAGAACGCGCTGAGACGTTTCCGGGTATTTCACGTCTCCCGCAAATTATCGTCCTTTGCTTACGACGTCACGAGTGCGACACATGCGGCGGCAGCAGCAACGGTCTTTTTTCTACAACGCAGGCGCCAGAAGAGCTGGTTAAGTTGTCCATTGTACCTGTTGTAACACTATTTTTTTAATACGCTCACCAAAGCCATGGAAGTAGCCACCGTTACACGCACGAAGCGTCTGCTGAAGGAGGAGGATATGACCAAAATCGAGTTTGAAACCAGCGAGGAGGTCGATGTCACCCCAACCTTCGACACGATGGGCCTGCGAGAGGATCTCCTCCGGGGGATCTACGCATACGGTAGGTCGGGGATGTGTCTGGGACAGTAGGCCCACATAGATAGTAGTATCGTAGCATATCAGGTTGTGTGCGTTAACCTAAAACTCACGTACATCTGAGACATACTGCGATGTATTGAAGTGTACTTAGAAAAATTACAAACGTGTTATTTGTCTTTAAGCTTTTGGTTTGCTAGCTAGCTAGGCTAACTAATGGCGTAATGGTGATGTTGGTGTGCAGTCGGGATGTAACTGTTTACTCCGCATCGTTGTTCACCTTTTGTTTTTGACTGCAATAAAAACACACTGGGGAACCGAACTTTACAAAGCCTCATTGCAAAAAAGTTAAATATTGCGTGGCGACGACATGTTTGTAAATAATGGTGGACATAACAGATGTACCTTTAAATCAAAGGTCTCAATGTCTCGTGTAAAACAAGCATTTGATAATTACAGTACATACAAAGTTGTTCTTCTTGTTTGTGTCCAAGTGGGAACTCGAGATTTGACAAACCGTATTTTTGTTCTGTTCATAGGTTTTGAGAAACCTTCTGCAATCCAACAGAGAGCCATCAAACAGATTATCAAGGGGAGAGATGTAATTGCACAGTGAGTAGTTACTGTTTACAAGGGACCACAATCCACAGCGCTACAGATGAACTAACGATGAACGTTTGTGACCTGATTTCTGTAGGCTCTTTAATATATATGGGTGCAGAGCAAACAATTTAAATGTTACAGCTCATGGAAAGCAAAAATCCTTAAAATATTTAATACACAATTTATAATGGATTTATGTCCTCACTACTTGGTTGGGACTCCTTTTGCACGAATAACTGCATTACTTTGGTGTGACATCATCCTAGGGGACTGCTGAGGTGTTATGGAGGCCCAGGTTGTGTTGATAGTGGCTTGCAGCTCATCTGAATTATTGGGTTTGGTGGGTCTCACACACTAATAGCATGGGCTGCAAACTGTCGTTTTGGCGCTGTGAGCAGGAGCCAAATCATGCTGAAAAGGAAAAAAACGCATTTCCATAAAGCTTGTCAGATGATGGAAGCATGGACTTATCTAAACGCTGGAAGACGGCTGCATTGACTCTGGACTAGAAAAAACAGTGGACCAACACCAGCAGATGACAGATGACCCCAAATAATCACTGACTGAAAACTTCACATGCAACTTGGTTTTTATGCCTCTCCAATTTCCGAATTAAATGCAACATTTTACTTTCATCTGAGAAGCAGGCTTTGCACCTGAGCAACGGTCCAGTTATTCTTTTCCTTCGTCCAGGGAAGGTGCTTCTGAAGTGGTCTCTGGTTCAGGTGTGACGTGGCATTAAGTAAGCAACACTTGTAGCCATTTCCTGGACACATCTGTGTGGAGTGGCACTCCATTTCCTGGACAAATTTGTGCGTTGTGACTCCATTTCCTGGACATATCTGTGCATTGTGACTCCATTTTCAGGACACATTTGTGCGATGTGACTCCATTTCCTGCGCACAGTTGTGCGTTGTGACTCCATTTACTGCGCACATTTGTGCGTTGTGACTCTCCATGCACGGACTCCAGCCAGCTCTTTAAGCCACATTTTTAGTCCGCTTGATAATTCTCTCAAGGATGTGTTCATCGCTGTTGCTTGTGCACTTTTTCCTATCAGGCTTGTCCCTGCCAGTCAACCTTCCATGAACATGTTTTGATACAGCACTAGCAACAACCGGCTTATGTTTTTCATGGAGGGTGACAATGAGCGTTGTTTAACTATCAAGTGTTCCCATGGGTTATGTGTACTGAACTAGATTGAGAGAAACCTTTGCCAGTTGTGTATCATAAATTATTTATTCTTATATTAGGGGATACTGGATTTTTTATTTCTATGAGCTGTAGGCCATTATCATGAAGGTTAAACAAAAATGCATGAAATATGTCTCTGTGTATTGAATCTGGAAAATATGAATGTCACTTTTGCAATAACCTGTTAATAATATTTTAATTTTGAGATGCACCTGAAGTTATTTACTTGACTGAGACCATCCTCAAATGCCAGTTTTATGGGACTTATAATCACATTGCTTGCAATTTTTCCCACCCTGTTTTCTTTCTCCAGGTCTCAGTCTGGAACTGGAAAGACTGCCACGTTTTGTGTATCAGTGTTGCAGTGTCTGGACATTCAGGTATATTAGTTTGGATTGTATATGATTTCCCAGATGAACTATAGACTTGGAAGGTTTGGTAGTGCATACATTATTCAAAATTTCTGGATCACTTTGAATTTAGGAATTTGGCCACCGGGAGCTCACTTTTATTGTAACTTTTTATTTTAAAGGTTAGGGAAACCCAAGCACTGATTTTGGCCCCCACTCGAGAGTTGGCTGGACAGATACAAAAGGTACGTGACTGATTATGGATTGTGTTTGAATATCATCGGGGAATGTTTAACACATTCTAAATTGGCACATCCACTAAAATGTGTCAAGGGCTAGACTATTTATTCATTCCTGTATGCCAGTTTTCCGATAAAATCGATGCATGTCTTTGGTGTACATCAGGGAGGGGTTCCCTGTAAACCCCAGTGTTTCTAAGTCAGGTGTTAACATCCCTTTTCTCCAGGTGCTACTAGCCTTGGGTGACTACATGAACGTCCAGTGTCATGCCTGCATCGGAGGGACAAATGTGGGCGAGGACATCCGTAAACTGGACTACGGCCAGCACGTGGTTGCAGGGACACCTGGGAGAGTGTTTGGTGAGATCTCCACAATGGCCTTCTAGTTTTCAGCATCTACATTGTTCTCTTGGCAGTCTGGACATGCCCTTGGTCATGTACTTGGCGTATTCACATTATTCAATGTAAACCTTATTTGTCATTTCTGCACTGGCTCAGACCTCAGTGTGAGCTTTGGGTCCCATTCCAGTGCAACAGTAAATCCCAGAGAGTGATTCAGATATGAATCACAACCCAGACTGTTTGTGACTTTCAGATATGAATATGATTCATGAATCACGACCCAGACCGTTTGTGTCTTTCAGATATGATCCGTAGGAGGAGTCTAAGGACACGTGCCATCAAGATGCTGGTGCTGGACGAAGCCGATGAAATGCTTAACAAGGGTGGGTCTAACCAGCGCTTGTTCCTATGCTAACACACAGCCACCCGTGGGCTCAGGCACTATGTGCTCCTTGCCCCTCAGATAGAAACAAATCATGTAACATGCTCCGTGCCCGGCAGGTTTTAAGGAGCAGATCTACGATGTGTACCGCTACCTGCCCCCAGCGACCCAGGTGTGTCTGATCAGCGCCACGCTGCCCCACGAGATTCTAGAGATGACCAACAAGTTCATGACTGACCCAATCCGCATCCTGGTCAAACGGTGAGTTCAGGGTTACATGGCAGAAACGCGCGATGTCATGTGAAATTACTGATTATAATAATCTGTCCGGAGTTATACTGCAGAAACAGCACCTCCTTTCAGCCCGAACCCCACTGACTTTTTCTGTAGGTTCTAAATAATTTTATGGGGCAAAATTGTGCTTTGGGCCAATATGTGTAAATTAAACAGGTCGATAAGCAGAGTGTGAAAATTACTCTGTGCAGAGTGAGCACATTAACACTTAGTTACATTTAGTTTGATCATAAAACACTGTATGCTGTTCTTACAGTCAAACTTTATATTTATATAAATAAAGGCCTGTGTTTGTGCAATATGTTTATGTTTTTGTGTAAGAATGCCTCAACTTTTTAATATTGGCATTATATAATTATTTCGTTGAGCACTGCTGTCCTGCAGTTTGTGTTAAATTGTATTGCGATGTTAACAGAAACAAAAAAGCATGGCACAGCCCCACCGACAATATTTTTCACCATCCGCCACTGCTGGGGGATCAGTTAGAATATTTTACATTTACGTGTGAAAGAGTTCCGACCAATTGACCCTTCGCAAAAACCACGCCCCTAACACGCAGATTGGCTACTGACCAATGTCAGTCTTATATTGAACTCACTAAGCCCATTTTTGATGCGCCGGTATTCAATATTTTTCCCGTCCTGCTCTAATGTTTTTTCAGCTGATCTTTTGTCCCCATCACTTTTCAACACAAACTGACGCCCCTGCAATGCAGTATAGTTAGTGAAGCAGCAACAAGCAGCCTGTTTAATTACCGCACTCTGCATATCGGCCTGTTTAATTACCGCACTCTGCATATCGGCCTGTTTAATTACCGCACTCTGCATATCGGCCTGTTTAATTACCGCACTCTGCTTATCGGCCTGTTTAATTACCGCACTCTGCTTATCGGCCTGTTTAATTACCGCACTCTGCATATCGGCCTGTTTAATTACCGCACTCTGCATATCGGCCTGTTTAATTACCGCACTCTGCATATCGGCCTGTTTAATTACCGCACTCTGCTTATCGGCCTGTTTAATTACCGCACTCTGCTTATCGGCCTGTTTAATTACCGCACTCTGCATATCGGCCTGTTTAATTACCGCACTCTGCTTATCGGCCTGTTTAATTACCGCACTCTGCTTATCGGCCTGTTTAATTACCGCACTCTGCTTATCGGCCTGTTTAATTACCGCACTCTGCTTATCGGCCTGTTTAATTACCGCACTCTGCTTATCGGCCTGTTTAATTACCGCACTCTGCTTATCGGCCTGTTTAATTACCGCACTCTGCTTATCGGCCTGTTTAATTACCGCACTCTGCTTATTGGCCTTCAGCAACATCGGGACTAACATTAGAAGTAAGATTATGCAATTGTGATTTACAAGATTGTGGAAACCGATGGTCAATACTACAGTGTCCTTATTGTCCTCCAATGCTTTCGTTTAGCCACTACAGAGAGTGGGGGAAGAGTTGTTCTGACACATACAAATATATTGTCCACCGTTTTATTTGCTGTAAAATAGTAAGTATTTTTTGTTTGCTGTCCTTTATTGATAAATCAAAAAGCTGCGTCGCTCAACGTTCACAATAAAATACATGAATCAAACCGAAAGAACACATTTTTTAGAACATGGACAAAAGACTGTTTTCCGCCATTCCAGCCACTCCCACTTTATCTATGGAGCATGTAGGCCTTTATGGTGTGTCCCCATCTTCCTGTAGGGGGATATAAACACTACATGGAGCATGTAGGCCTTTATGGTGTGTCCCCATCTGCCTGTAGGGGATATAAACACTTCATGGAGCATGTAGGCCTTTATGGTGTGTCCCCATCTGCCTGTAGGGGGATATAAACACTTCATGGAGCATGTAGGCCTTTATGGTGTGTCCCCATCTTCCTGTAGGGGGATATAAACACTGCATGGGGAGCTTAGTGGCAGTCACTCCCTATAGCTCTACAAATACGATACAACAACAGGACCATCTGTTCTGTCACAGATTTAACATACCACTTTATTGTGAACTTTACCATACCACTTTATTGTGAACTTTACCATACCACTTTATTGTGAACTTTACCATACCACTTTATTGTGAACTTTACCATACCACTTTATTGTGAACTTTACCATACCACTTTATTGTGAACTTTACCATACCACTTTATTGTGAACTTTACCATACCACTTTATTGTGAACTTTACCATACCACTTTATTGTGAACTTTACCATACCACTTTATTGTGAACTTTACCATACCACTTTATTGTGAACTTTACCATACCACTTTATTGTGAACTTTACCATACCACTTTATTGTGAACTTTACCATACCACTTTATTGTGAACTTTACCATACCACTTTATTGTGAACTTTACCATACCACTTTATTGTGTACTTTACCATACCAATCTATTGCGAACTTTACCATACCACTTTATTGTGAACTTTACCATACCACTTTATTGTGTACTTTACCATACCAATTTATTGTGAACTTTACCATACCACTTTATTGTGAACTTTACCATACCACTTTATTGTGAACTTTACCATACCACTTTATTGTGAACTTTACCATACCACTTTATTGTGTACTTTACCATACCACTTTATTGTGTACTTTACCATACCACTTTATTGTGTACTTTACCATACCACTTGATTTGATAAGTGTCCTATAGTTACATTCTCTAACATGACAACAAGTGAATAAAAATGTGTCAGAAATAGTTTTTAGTCTTTTTCTTTTACAACAAGTTTGGTCCAATGCTGAGGTTATGCCTTTGTTTCCTTTTCCTAGTGATGAGTTGACTCTGGAGGGCATCAAGCAGTTCTTTGTGGCCGTGGAGCGCGAGGAGTGGAAGTTTGACACCTTGTGTGACCTGTATGACACACTTACTATCACCCAGGCTGTGATATTCTGCAACACCAAGAGGAAGGTTTGTAACCTTAGCATCAGGTGTGAGACACTGTCTAAGTACAGTGTGTCTGATCGTTTGAACATGCTCACATCAATCACATAAAGCAAGGATCTACTGTGAGTCAATTCCATGCACACATGCAACAAAATGTTCATATAGCAAACACTTAAGCAATGTTTTTTGTTAATCGTTAGTTTGGATTTTGTGATTCTGTCCAATCTTTGCATCGCAGAAACATTTAACATTTTATTTGAAATCAAATCGGCTAAATCCCTAATGGACAAGGAGTGTTTTACTCTCTGCTTGCTTATAGGTTGACTGGCTGACTGAGAAGATGAGGGAGGCAAACTTTACTGTGTCCTCAATGCATGGGGACATGCCCCAGAAGGAGCGGGAGTCCATTATGAAGGAGTTCAGATCCGGAGCCAGGTAAGCACCACAATGAAGTATGATCTGCTTTAGCATGGCAGTATGTTCAGCGAATATGCTAATGATTACCGTGCCAGGTAAGCACCACAATGAAGTATAATCTGCTTTAGCATGGCAGTATGTTCAGCGAATATGCTAATGATTACCGTGCCAGGTAAGCACCACAATGAAGTATAATCTGCTTTAGCATGGCAGTATGTTCAGCGAATATGCTAATGATTACCGTGCCAGGTAAGCACCACAATGAAGTATAATCTGCTTTAGCATGGCAGTATGTTCAGCGAATATGCTAATGATTACCGTCTTGGTAGATAGGAATGCTTTTCAAGAAATCCCCAATTCCGCGTTCACAACAAAACCGCCTATGTCTATCATGCTGACCAAACATGTCGTCATCCATCCTAGTACTTTAAAAATTTAGCTATCGTCAATGTCATGTGTGCTTCAGAAATACAACAAACCAGCTAAGTCTTTTGGCACTTATTAACTTATTGGATTGCCAGACCGTTACACTTCAACTTGTCACATCGCTGTTAGTCCAATATTGCCAGTCTTAGCTTTTGTCAGAATGATTTGCATGCATCAATTTCAAAATAAATGTTTACCTTAAAAAATTATGCAGTTCATTAGGTAATAAATCTAACAAGTTTCTGTTAGTGATTTTTCATTGCACTGTACGTAACCTGGCTCAGTTCTCAGTGTGACACATTATTATATTGAGATTCATCACTGCGCTGTAAGTAACCTGGCTCAGTTCTCAGTGTGACACACTATTATATTGAGATTCATCACTGTGCTGTAAGTAACCTGGCTCAGTTCTCAGTGTGACACACTATTATATTGAGATTCATCACTGCGCTGTAAGTAACCTGGCTCAGTTCTCAGTGTGACACACTATTATATTGAGATTCATCACTGCGCTGTAAGTAACCTGGCTCAGTTCTCAGTGTGACACACTATTATATTGAGATTCATCACTGCGCTGTAAGTAACCTGGCTCAGTTCTCAGTGTGACACATTATTAAATTGAGATTCATCACTGCGCTGTAAGTAACCTGGCTCAGTTCTCAGTGTGACACACTATTATATTGAGATTCATCACTGCGCTGTAAGTAACCTGGCTCAGTTCTCAGTGTGACACACTATTATATTGAGATTCATCACTGCGCTGTAAGTAACCTGGCTCAGTTCTCAGTGTGACACACTATTATATTGAGATTCATCACTGCGCTGTAAGTAACCTGGCTCAGACCTCAGTGTGACACACTATTATATTGAGATTCATCACTGCGCTGTAAGTAACCTGGCTCAGTTCTCAGTGTGACACACTATTATATTGAGATTCATCACTGTGCTGTAAGTAACCTGGCTCAGTTCTCAGTGTGACACACTATTATATTGAGATTCATCACTGCGCTGTAAGTAACCTGGCTCAGGTCTCAGTGTGACACATTATTATATTGAGATTCATCACTGCGCTCTAAGTAACCTGGCTCAGGTCTCAGTGTGACACATTATTATATTGAGATTCATCACTGCGCTGTAAGTAACCTGGCTCAGTTCTCAGTGTGACACACTATTATATTGAGATTCATCACTGTGCTGTAAGTAACCTGGCTCAGTTCTCAGTGTGACACACTATTATATTGAGATTCATCACTGCGCTGTAAGTAACCTGGCTCAGGTCTCAGTGTGACACACTATTATATTGAGATTCATCACTGCGCTGTAAGTAACCTGGCTCAGGTCTCAGTGTGACACACTATTATATTGAGATTCATCACTGTGCTGTAAGTAACCTGGCTCAGGTCTCAGTGTGACACACTATTATATTGAGATTCATCACTGTGCTGTAAGTAACCTGGCTCAGGTCTCAGTGTGACACACTATTATATTGAGATTCATCACTGCGCTGTAAGTAACCTGGCTCAGTTCTCAGTGTGACACACTATTATATTGAGATTCATCACTGCGCTGTAAGTAACCTGGCTCAGTTCTCAGTGTGACACATTATTATATTGAGATTCATCACTGCGCTGTAAGTAACCTGGCTCAGTTCTCAGTGTGACACACTATTATATTGAGATTCATCACTGTGCTGTAAGTAACCTGGCTCAGTTCTCAGTGTGACACATTATTAAATTGAGATTCATCACTGCGCTGTAAGTAACCTGGCTCAGTTCTCAGTGTGACACACTATTATATTGAGATTCATCACTGCGCTGTAAGTAACCTGGCTCAGTTCTCAGTGTGACACACTATTATATTGAGATTCATCACTGCGCTGTAAGTAACCTGGCTCAGTTCTCAGTGTGACACACTATTATATTGAGATTCATCACTGCGCTGTAAGTAACCTGGCTCAGTTCTCAGTGTGACACACTATTATATTGAGATTCATCACTGCGCTGTAAGTAACCTGGCTCAGTTCTCAGTGTGACACACTATTATATTGAGATTCATCACTGCGCTGTAAGTAACCTGGCTCAGTTCTCAGTGTGAGCTTTGGGTTCCATTCCAGTGCAACAGTAAATCCCAGAGAGTGACAGAGGTTCAGTACTTCCTTTACAGTTTCTCTGTTTACTTTCTGGGAACACGACACTTCTGTACCTCTTGCTGTATCCCAGGGCAGTCTGGCAGCAGTATAGGCCACACCCTCATGTGCACATAAATCACTGCAGCGGTGATTTTGTTGCACTGCCTGTTTAAAACCAAGCTCTTCTATGGTTTTCACTGTTCACTTTGACTCATGTTTCTGTAGTAGTAACTACAGTAGTTCAACTGACGTGATTTCTCTCCCTGTAGCCGAGTGCTAATCTCTACTGACGTGTGGGCTCGGGGTTTGGATGTGCCCCAGGTTTCCCTGATCATCAACTATGACCTGCCAAACAACCGAGAGTTGTACATTCACAGGTATGTCCTTTTTATAGCTCAGGGTATACATTCTGCTATCATTAACCCATCCCATGACTGGTATTTTCTGTTACTCATTTTATTTTTTTCTTGGCAGGATTGGTCGGTCAGGTCGTTATGGCCGCAAAGGTGTGGCGATCAACTTTGTTAAGAATGATGACATTCGTATCCTCCGTGACATTGAGCAGTACTATTCCACACAGATCGATGAGATGCCAATGAATGGTAAAAACACATTTATAGTTAATATTGTTGTTCCAATCTTTTTTACCTGGGGACGTTCTTTTTAAATTGGCACAGCCATTAGGTGGCATAATTAACACATGTTTTTCCTACTCCTCAGTTGCTGACCTGATCTGAGACGCTGGTGAAGGAATTTGAGAAATCGCCTTGATTACTTGGGGCCTCTTTTATTTACTCTTGCAATTGTCGTTTCGATTGTTTTTTTGTTTTTAATAGTAGTATTGGAACGTCATACATTTGTGATGACTGTATTCTTACGGAATGACCTACTGCAACATTTTGTTTGTAAATAAAGAATATTTGTTTCCCATTTGAATGCTTATTGTTGTTTGAGCAGACAGCGGTTTAAAAACATTAAATGGACATTAAATTGCTCTCTACTACCACTCAATGTAGTAAACAGCTTAGTAATGTTAATGTAATCATTATGAAATTCTTAGGGCTGTGGATGTGAGGCCAGCTCTAAAGTATTATTAGAGTCTCGTAGGTGTGGACAGTTTGGCCTAAGGCACAGGTGTCAGACCGTTTCCAAGTAGGTCAGTGTCCACACAGGTTTTTGCACTTTATCCTTGGTTGATTATTTAGCTCACTAAGTGGTTAGGTTCTACTCTCACCTGGTTGTTTAGGTCTGAACTGGAAACTGATTTAAAAGAAAAAACGAAAGCTTTCATAAGCCCTCTGTGGAACCGGTTTGACACACCTGGCTTACGGTATGGATGAACTCCTTCAGAAAGACTTGCTTTAAGCTACGTCAGAGAATTCTCTGGAAAATGTGAGAACCTATCTTTAGGATCGGCGTATACGACAGCGTGTTCCTGCCAATATCCAGCAAATTCACACAATCATTGAAGAGGAGTAGACAAACATTCCACAGGCCACAATCAACCACCTGATCAACTCTATGTAAAGGAGATGTGTTGCACTGGGTGAGGCAAATGGTGGCCACACCAGATACTGACTGGCAAATGGTGGCCACACCAGATACTGACTGGTAAATGGTGGTCACACCAGATACTGACTGGTAAATGGTGGTCACACCAGATACTGACTGGTAAATTGTGGTCACACCAGATACTGACTGACAAATGGTGGTCACACCAGATACTGACTGACAAATGGTGGTCACACCAGATACTGACTGGTAAATGGTGGTCACACCAGATACTGACTGGTAAATGGTGGCCACACCAGATACTGACTGGCAAATGGTGGTCACACCAGATACTGACTGGTAAATGGTGGTCACACCAGATACTGACTGGTAAATGGTGGTCACACCGGATACTGACTGGTAAATGGTGGCCACACCAGATACTGACTGGCAAATGGTGGTCACACCGGATACTGACTGGTAAATGCTGGTCACACCAGATACTGACTGGCAAATGGTGGTCACACCGGATACTGACTGGTAAATGGTGGTCACACCGGATACTGACTGGTAAATGGTGGCCACACCAGATACTGACTGGCAAATGGTGGTCACACCAGATACTGACTGGTAAATGGTGGCCACACCAGATACTGACTGGTAAATGGTGGCCACACCAGATACTGACTGGTAAATGGTGGTCACACCAGATACTGACTGGTAAATGGTGGTCACACCAGATACTGACTGGTAAATGGTGGTCACACCAGATACTGACTGGTAAATGGTGGTCACACCAGATACTGACTGGCAAATGGTGGTCACACCGGATACTGACTGGTAAATGGTGGTCACACCGGATACTGACTGGCAAATGATGGTCACACCGGATACTGACTGGTAAATGGTGGTCACACCGGATACTGACTGGCAAATGATGGTCACACCGGATACTGACTGGTAAATGGTGGTCACACCGGATACTGACTGGTAAATGGTGGTCACACCGGATACTGACTGGCAAATGATGGTCACACCGGATACTGACTGGTAAATGGTGGTCACACCGGATACTGACTGGCAAATGGTGGTCACACCAGATACTGACTGGTAAATGGTGGTCACACCGGATACTGACTGGCAAATGATGGTCACACCAGATACTGACTGGTAAATGGTGGTCACACCAGATACTGACTGGCAAATGATGGTCACACCAGATACTGACTGGTAAATGGTGGTCACACCAGATACTGACTGGCAAATGATGGTCACACCAGATACTGACTGGTAAATGGTGGTCACACCAGATACTGACTGGCAAATGGTGGTCACACCAGATACTGACTGGTAAATGGTGGTCACACCAGATACTGACTGGCAAATGGTGGTCACACCAGATACTGACTGGTAAATGGTGGTCACACCAGATACTGACTGGCAAATGGTGGCCACACCAGATACTGACTGGTAAATGGTGGTCACACCAGATACTGACTGGCAAATGGTGGTCACATCAGATACTGACTGGTAAATGGTGGTCACACCAGATACTGACTGGTAAATGGTGGTCACATCAGATACTGACTGGTAAATGGTGGTCACACCAGATACTGACTGGTAAATGGTGGTCACATCAGATACTGACTGGTAAATGGTGGTCACACCAGATACTGACTGGTAAATGGTGGTCACACCAGATACTGACTGGTAAATGGTGGTCACACCAGATACTGACTGGTAAATAGTGGTCACACCAGATACTGACTGGCAAATGGTGGTCACACCAGATACTGACTGGTAAATGGTGGCCACACCAGATACTGACTGGCAAATGGTGGTCACACCAGATACTGACTGGCAAATGATGGTCTCACCAGATACCGACTGGTAAATGGTGGTCACACCAGATAATGACTGGGAAATGGTGGTCACACCAGATACCGACTGGTAAATGGTGGTCACACCAGATACTGACTGGTAAATGGTGGCCACACCAGATACCGACTGGTAAATGGTGGTCACACCAGATACTGACTGGTAAATGGTGGCCACACCAGATACCGACTGGTAAATGGTGGTCACACCGGATACTGACTGGTAAATGGTGGCCACACCAGATACCGACTGGTAAATGGTGGTCACACCGGATACTGACTGGTAAATGGTGGCCACACCAGATACCGACTGGTAAATGGTGGTCACACCGGATACTGACTGGTAAATGATGGTCACACCGGATACCGACTGGTAAATGGTGGTCACACCGGATACTGACTGGCAAATGATGGTCACACCGGATACTGACTGGTAAATGGTGGTCACACTGGATACTGACTGGTAAATGGTGGCCACACCAGATACTGACTGGCAAATGGTGGTCACACCAGATACTGACTGGTAAATGGTGGCCACACCAGATACTGACTGGTAAATGGTGGCCACACCAGATACTGACTGGTAAATGGTGGTCACACCAGATACTGACTGGTAAATGGTGGTCACACCAGATACTGACTGGTAAATGGTGGTCACACCAGATACTGACTGGTAAATGGTGGTCACACCAGATACTGACTGGCAAATGGTGGTCACACCAGATACTGACTGGTAAATGGTGGTCACACCAGATACTGACTGGTAAATGGTGGTCACACCAGATACTGACTGGTAAATGGTGGCCACACCAGATACTGACTGGTAAATGGTGGTCACACCAGATACTGACTGGTAAATGGTGGTCACACCAGATACTGACTGGCAAATGGTGGTCACACCAGATACTGACTGGTAAATGGTGGTCACACCAGATACTGACTGGTAAATGGTGGTCACACCGGATACTGACTGATAAATGATGGTCACACCAGATACTGACTGGTAAATGATGGCCACACCAGATACTGACTGGTAAATGGTGGTCACACCAGATACTGACTGGTTTCCGGAACCCCCTAATACAGTAAAAACTACACATTTTAGAGTGGCCTTTTATTGTGGCCAGCCTAATGCACACCTGTACACAAACCATGCTGTCTAACCAGCATCTTGATATGCCACTCCTGTGAGGTGGATGGATTATCTCCGCAAAGGAGAAGTGTTCACTAACATGAATTTAGACCGATTTGTGAACAATATTTAAGTGACAGGCCTTTGTTGTACATAGAAATAGTCTTAAATCTTTGAGTTCAGTTCATGAGGAATGGGGGCAAATGTTCAGTGTATTATGTTCAGTGTATTATGTTCAGTGTATTATGTTCAGTGTATTATGTTCAGTGTATTATTTTCAGTGTATTATGTTCAGTGTATTATGTTCAGTGTATTATGTTCAGTGTATTATGTTCAGTGTATTATGTTCAGTGTATTATTTTCAGTGTATTATGTTCAGTGTATTATGTTCAGTGTATTATGTTCAGTGTATTATGTTCAGTGTATTATTTTCAGTGTATTATGTTCAGTGTATTATGTTCAGTGTATTATGTTCAGTGTATTATGTTCAGTGTATTATTTTCAGTGTATTATGTTCAGTGTATTATGTTCAGTGTATTATGTTCAGTGTATTAATTTCAGTGTATTATGTTCAGTGTATTAATTTCAGTGTATTATGTTCAGTGTATTATGTTCAGTGTATTATTTTCAGTGTATTATGTTCAGTGTATTATGTTCAGTGTATTATGTTCAGTGTATTATGTTCAGTGTATTATTTTCAGTGTATTATGTTCAGTGTATTATGTTCAGTGTATTATGTTCAGTGTATTAATATCAGTGTATTAATTTCAGTGTATTATGTTCAGTGTATTATGTTCAGTGTATTATGTTCAGTGTATTAATTTCAGTGTATTATGTTCAGTGTATTATGTTCAGTGTATTATGTTCAGTGTATTAATTTCAGTGTATTATGTTCAGTGTATTATGTTCAGTGTATTATGTTCAGTGTATTAATTTCAGTGTATTATGTTCAGTGTATTATGTTCAGTGTATTAATTTCAGTGTATTATGTTCAGTGTATTATGTTCAGTGTATTAATATCAGTGTATTAATTTCAGTGTATTATGTTCAGTGTATTATGTTCAGTGTATTATGTTCAGTGTATTATGTTCAGTGTATTATTTTCAGTGTATTATGTTCAGTGTATTATGTTCAGTGTATTATGTTCAGTGTATTATTTTCAGTGTATTATGTTCAGTGTATTATGTTCAGTGTATTATGTTCAGTGTATTATTTTCAGTGTATTATGTTCAGTGTATTATGTTCAGTGTATTAATTTCAGTGTATTATGTTCAGTATATTAATTTCAGTGTATTATGTTCAGTGTATTATGTTCAGTGTATTATGTTCAGTGTATTATGTTCAGTGTATTATTTTCAGTGTATTATGTTCAGTGTATTATGTTCAGTGTATTATTTTCAGTGTATTATGTTCAGTGTATTATGTTCAGTGTATTATGTTCAGTGTATTAATATCAGTGTATTAATTTCAGTGTATTATGTTCAGTGTATTATGTTCAGTGTATTAATTTCAGTGTATTATGTTCAGTGTATTATGTTCAGTGTATTAATTTCAGTGTATTATGTTCAGTGTATTATGTTCAGTGTATTATGTTCAGTGTATTATGTTCAGTGTATTATGTTCAGTGTATTAATTTCAGTGTATTATGTTCAGTGTATTATTTTCAGTGTATTATGTTCAGTGTATTATGTTCAGTGTATTATGTTCAGTGTATTATTTTCAGTGTATTATGTTCAGTGTATTATGTTCAGTGTATTATGTTCAGTGTATTATGTTCAGTGTATTATGTTCAGTGTATTAATATCAGTGTATTATGTTCAGTGTATTATGTTCAGTGTATTATGTTCAGTGTATTAATTTCAGTTTATTATGTTCAGTGTATTATGTTCAGTGTATTAATATCAGTGTATTAATTTCAGTGTATTCTGTTCAGTGTATTATGTTCAGTGTATTAATTTCAGTGTATTAATTTCAGTGTATTATGTTCAGTGTATTATGTTCAGTGTATTAATTTCAGTGTATTATGTTCAGTGTATTATGTTCAGTGTATTATGTTCAGTGTATTATGTTCAGTGTATTATGTTCAGTGTATTATGTTCAGTGTATTATTTTCAGTGTATTATGTTCAGTGTATTATGTTCAGTGTATTATGTTCAGTGTATTATTTTCAGTGTATTATGTTCAGTGTATTATGTTCAGTGTATTATGTTCAGTGTATTAATATCAGTGTATTAATTTCAGTGTATTATGTTCAGTGTATTATGTTCAGTGTATTATGTTCAGTGTATTATGTTCAGTGTATTATGTTCAGTGTATTATGTTCAGTGTATTAATATCAGTGTATTAATTTCAGTGTATTATGTTCAGTGTATTATGTTCAGTGTATTATGTTCAGTGTATTAATTTCAGTGTATTAATTTCAGTGTATTATGTTCAGTGTATTATGTTCAGTGTATTAATTTCAGTGTATTATGTTCAGTGTATTATGTTCAGTGTATTATGTTCAGTGTATTATGTTCAGTGTATTATGTTCAGTGTATTATGTTCAGTGTATTATTTTCAGTGTATTATGTTCAGTGTATTATGTTCAGTGTATTATGTTCAGTGTATTAATTTCAGTGTATTATGTTCAGTGTATTATGTTCAGTGTATTAATTTCAGTGTATTATGTTCAGTGTATTAATTTCAGTGTATTAATTTCAGTGTATTATGTTCAGTGTATTATGTTCAGTGTATTAATTTCAGTGTATTATGTTCAGTGTATTAATTTCAGTGTATTATGTTCAGTGTATTAATTTCAGTGTATTATGTTCAGTGTATTATGTTCAGTGTATTATGTTCAGTGTATTATGTTCAGTGTATTATGTTCAGTGTATTATGTTCAGTGTATTATGTTCAGTGTATTATGTTCAGTGTATGTACAATCCTTTGTTTCTGTGTAGTATGGGACATGTGTTCTAGTAATACAGATTATAATAATGACATGCAGTTGCCATTCCACTGCTTTAACCCTTCAGCCATTATATTTTAGAACGCCCAGCCCTACAACCACGCAATGAAGACAGAATGAAATGGCGAACAGAGAGTTCGCAAAAGGGTTCTTCCAAGTTGAAAAGTAGATGTGCTAGCCCAGGGCTGTTCCAAAAACATACACATCAATGAATTTCATTGACTGATTTAAAGAATCCCAGGAATTCAATACATGCATTCAGTACATGTGTTCCTTATTCTGTGCCAAATGGGTTTACAATTCTGACCCAGCTGTTAAATGCTTTGCTTACTGCAATGGTTGTCCGTGCTTCTGAAAAGTGGTCTTTATGGGAGTGGCAAGAATCAATATATTATATGTATGTCACTTTGACATTAACAACCTTTTTTTAGTCACTGTGATGTTTTAATCAGTGTAAAGTTCTAATTGCATGGTTGGAATGAAAAGGAACTCATCGGTAAGGCAAATATTATAATTAGTATTATACTGCAATATAATAATTAGTATTATACTGCAATATAATAATTAGTATTATACTGCAATATAATAATTAGTATTATACTGCAATATAATAATTAGTATTATACTGAGGGGCTGAGAACCTAAACCACTTATAGAAGAACTGGGTACAATTGGTGTGATATAGTTAGTAAAATCTGTTATTAACAATATTTTATTGCACTTCAAAAAGATGAATTTGTTTAAACCCTAAAAATGCCCTCACAGTTTTTATCCTTAACCTTGGTGCCCATCCATCTTTAGTGAGCTTGAGCATTTTTCACTCCTCCGCCTTTTGATCATATCTTTAGAATCTCTAAATGGTCTCCATAACATGTTTGTGACATGACAAACTGAGACCAACTCTCCTGCTTACAATATGTTTGTGTATGATTCTCAGTGCCAAGGGAAAGAGAGGGAGATGGAGAAGGAGAAAGGGTCAGGTAGAGCATGCAGGGAGGACCAGGTGAGGAAACTACAATAAATGGACATATAGAGAATAGAGGCATGCAAAACAGTAACTAGTCATACTCCTATACTAACGTATCGGCATTAAGTAGCCTACATTACATGTAACTAGTCATACTCCTATACTAACGTATCGGCATTAAGTAGCCTATATTACATGTAACTAGTCATACTCCTATACTAACGTATCGGCATTAAGTAGCCTATATTACATGTAACTAGTCATACTCCTATACTAACGTATCGGCATTAAGTAGCCTATATTACATGTAACTAGTCATACTCCTATACTAACGTATCGGCATTAAGTAGCCTATATTACATGTAACTAGTCATACTCCTATACTAACGTATCGGCATTAAGTAGCCTATATTACATGTAACTAGTCATACTCCTATACTAACGTATCGGCATTAAGTAGCCTATATTACATGTAACTAGTCATACTCCTATACTAACGTATCGGCATTAAGTAGCCTATATTACATGGAACTAGTCATACTCCTATACTAACGTATCGGCATTAAGTAGCCTATATTACATGTAACTAGTCATACTCCTATACTAACGTATCGGCATTAAGTAGCCTATATTACATGTAACTAGTCATACTCCTATACTAACGTATCGGCATTAAGTAGCCTATATTACATGTAACTAGTCATACTCCTATACTAACGTATCGGCATTAAGTAGCCTATATTACATGTAACTAGTCATACTCCTATACTAACGTATCGGCATTAAGTAGCCTATATTACATGTAACTAGTCATACTCCTATACTAACGTATCGGCATTAAGTAGCCTATATTACATGTAACTAGTCATACTCCTATACTAACGTATCGGCATTAAGTAGCCTATATTACATGTAACTAGTCATACTCCTATACTAACGTATCGGCATTAAGTAGCCTATATTACATGGAACTATTCATACTCCTATACTAACGTATCGGCATTAAGTAGCCTATATTACATGTAACTAGTCATACTCCTATACTAACGTATCGGCATTAAGTAGCCTATATTACATGGAACTAGTCATACTCCTATACTAACGTATCGGCATTAAGTAGCCTATATTACATGTAACTAGTCATACTCCTATACTAACGTATCGGCATTAAGTAGCCTATATTACATGTAACTAGTCATACTCCTATACTAACGTATCGGCATTAAGTAGCCTATATTACATGGAACTAGTCATACTCCTATACTAACGAATCGGCATTAAGTAGCCTATATTACATGTAACTAGTCATACTCCTATACTAACGTATCGGCATTAAGTAGCCTATATTACATGTAACTAGTCATACTCCTATACTAACGTATCGGCATTAAGTAGCCTATATTACATGTAACTAGTCATACTCCTATACTAACGTATCGGCATTAAGTAGCCTATATTACATGTAACTAGTCATACTCCTATACTAACGTATCGGCATTAAGTAGCCTACATTACATGTAACTAGTCATATTCCTATACTAACGTATCGGCATTAAGTAGCCTATATTACATGTAACTAGTCATACTCCTATACTAACGAATCGGCATTAAGTAGCCTATATTACATGTAACTAGTCATACTCCTATACTAACGAATCGGCATTAAGTAGCCTATATTACATGTAACTAGTCATACTCCTATACTAACGTATCGGCATTAAGTAGCCTATATTACATTCACTTTTTGTAACGTTACTTTACACAACATTCTTTCATAATAAAGGAGGAGGAAAACCACAGGGATGAGAGGGGATTGGCTAGTGAAAGACACGAAGAGACAGAGAGAGTGTAACATAGAGACCACCAAGCAGAAGAGACAGAGAGAGTGTAACATAAAGACCATCAAGCAGAAGAGACAGAGAGAGTGTAACATAGAGACCACCAAGCAGAAGAGACAGAGAGAGTGTAACATAGAGACCACCAAGCAGAAGAGACAGAGAGAGTGTAACATAGAGACCACCAAGCAGAAGAGACAGAGAGAGTGTAACATAGAGACCACCAAGCAGAAGAGACAGAGAGAGTGTAACATAGAGACCACCAAGCAGCAGAGACAGAGACAGAGAGAGTGTAACATAGAGACCACCAAGCAGAAGAGACAGAGAGAGTGTAACATAGAGACCACCAAGCAGAAGAGACAGAGAGAGTGTAACATAGAGACCACCAAGCAGAAGCAGCAGAGACAGAGAGTGTAACATAGAGACCACCAAGCAGAAGAGACAGAGAGAGTGTAACATAGAGACCACCAAGCAGCAGAGACAGAGAGAGTGTAACATAGAGACCACCAAGCAGAAGAGACAGAGAGAGTGTAACATAGAGACCACCAAGCAGAAGCAGCAGAGACAGAGAGAGTGTAACATAGAGACCACCAAGCAGAAGCAGCAGAGACAGAGAGAGTGTAACATAGAGACCACCAAGCAGAAGAGACAGAGAGAGTGTAACATAGAGACCACCAAGCAGAAGAGACAGAGACAGAGAGAGTGCAACATAGAGACCACCAAGCAGAAGAGACAGAGAGAGTGTAACATAGAGACCACCAAGCAGAAGAGACAGAGAGAGTGTAACATAAAGACCACCAAGCAGAAGAGACAGAGACAGAGAGAGTGTAACATAGAGACCACCAAGCAGAAGCAGCAGAGACAGAGAGAGTGTAACATAGAGACCACCAAGCAGAAGCAGCAGAGACAGAGAGAGTGTAACATAGAGACCACCAAGCAGAAGCAGCAGAGACAGAGAGAGTGTAACATAGAGACCACCAAGCAGAAGCAGCAGAGAGAGTGTAACATAGAGACCACCAAGCAGAAGCAGCAGAGAGAGTGTAACATAGAGACCACCAAGCAGAAGAGACAGAGAGAGTGTAACATAGAGACCACCAAGCAGAAGAGACAGAGAGAGTGTAACATAGAGACCACCAAGCAGAAGAGACAGAGAGAGTGTAACATAGAGACCACCAAGCAGCAGAGACAGAGACAGAGAGAGTGTAACATAGAGACCACCAAGCAGAAGAGACAGAGAGAGTGTAACATAGAGACCACCAAGCAGAAGAGACAGAGAGAGTGTAACATAGAGACCACCAAGCAGAAGCAGCAGAGACAGAGAGAGTGTAACATAGAGACCACCAAGCAGAAGAGACAGAGAGAGTGTAACATAGAGACCACCAAGCAGCAGAGACAGAGAGAGTGTAACATAGAGACCACCAAGCAGAAGAGACAGAGAGAGTGTAACATAGAGACCACCAAGCAGAAGCAGCAGAGACAGAGAGAGTGTAACATAGAGACCACCAAGCAGAAGAGACAGAGAGAGTGTAACATAGAGACCACCAAGCAGAAGAGACAGAGAGAGTGTAACATAGAGACCACCAAGCAGAAGAGACAGAGAGAGTGTAACATAGAGACCACCAAGCAGAAGAGACAGAGACAGAGAGAGTGTAACATAGAGACCACCAAGCAGAAGAGACAGAGAGAGTGTAACATAGAGACCACCAAGCAGAAGAGACAGAGAGAGAGTAACATAGAGACCACCAAGCAGAAGAGACAGAGAGATGTAACATAGAGACCACAGAAGAGACAGAGAGAATGTAACATAGAGCAGAAGAGACAGAGAGAGTGTAACATAGAGACCACCAAGCAGAAGAGACAGAGAGAGTGTAACATAGAGACCACCAAGCAGAAGAGACAGAGAGAATGTAACATAGAGACCACCAAGCAGAAGAGACAGAGACAGAGAGAGTGTAACATAGAGACCACCAAGCAGAAGCAGCAGAGACAGAGAGAGTGTAACATAGAGACCACCAAGCAGAAGAGACAGAGAGAGTGTAACATAGAGACCACCAAGCAGAAGAGACAGAGAGAGTGTAACATAGAGACCACCAAGCAGAAGAGACAGAGAGAGTGTAACATAGAGACCACCAAGCAGAAGCAGCAGAGACAGAGAGAGTGTAACATAGAGACCACCAAGCAGAAGCAGCAGAGACAGAGAGAGTGTAACATAGAGACCACCAAGCAGAAGAGACAGAGAGAGTGTAACATAGAGACCACCAAGCAGAAGCAGCAGAGACAGAGAGAGTGTAACATAGAGACCACCAAGCAGAAGAGACAGAGAGAGTGTAACATAGAGACCACCAAGCAGCAGAGACAGAGAGAGTGTAACATAGAGACCACCAAGCAGAAGAGACAGAGAGAGTGTAACATAGAGACCACCAAGCAGAAGCAGCAGAGACAGAGAGAGTGTAACATAGAGACCACCAAGCAGAAGTAGCAGAGACAGAGAGAGTGTAACATAGAGACCACCAAGCAGAAGAGACAGAGAGAGTGTAACATAGAGACCACCAAGCAGAAGAGACAGAGAGAGTGTAACATAGAGACCACCAAGCAGAAGAGACAGAGAGAGTGTAACATAGAGACCACCAAGCAGAAGAGACAGAGAGAGTGTAACATAGAGACCACCAAGCAGAAGAGACAGAGACAGAGAGAGTGTAACATAGAGACCACCAAGCAGAAGCAGCAGAGACAGAGAGAGTGTAACATAGAGACCACCAAGCAGAAGCAGCAGAGACAGAGAGTGTAACATAGAGACCACCAAGCAGAAGCAGCAGAGACAGAGAGAGTGTAACATAGAGACCACCAAGCAGAAGCAGCAGAGACAGAGAGAGTGTAACATAGAGACCACCAAGCAGAAGCAGCAGAGAGAGTGTAACATAGAGACCACCAAGCAGAAGAGACAGAGAGAGTGTAACATAGAGACCACCAAGCAGAAGAGACAGAGAGAGTGTAACATAGAGACCACCAAGCAGAAGAGACAGAGAGAGTGTAACATAGAGACCACCAAGCAGAAGAGACAGAGAGAGTGTAACATAGAGACCACCAAGCAGAAGAGACAGAGAGAGTGTAACATAGAGACCACCAAGCAGCAGAGACAGAGAGAGTGTAACATAGAGACCACCAAGCAGAAGAGACAGAGAGAGTGTAACATAGAGACCACCAAGCAGAAGAGACAGAGAGAGTGTAACATAGAGACCACCAAGCAGAAGCAGCAGAGACAGAGAGAGTGTAACATAGAGACCACCAAGCAGAAGAGACAGAGAGAGTGTAACATAGAGACCACCAAGCAGAAGAGACAGAGAGAGTGTAACATAGAGACCACCAAGCAGAAGCAGCAGAGACAGAGAGAGTGTAACATAGAGACCACCAAGCAGAAGAGACAGAGAGAGTGTAACATAGAGACCACCAAGCAGAAGAGACAGAGAGAGTGTAACATAGAGACCACCAAGCAGAAGAGACAGAGAGAGTGTAACATAGAGACCACCAAGCAGAAGAGACAGAGAGAGTGTAACATAGAGACCACCAAGCAGAAGAGACAGAGAGAGTGTAACATAGAGACCACCAAGCAGAAGCAGCAGAGACAGAGAGAGTGTAACATAGAGACCACCAAGCAGAAGAGACAGAGAGAGTGTAACATAGAGACCACCAAGCAGAAGCAGCAGAGACAGAGAGAGTGTAACATAGAGACCACCAAGCAGAAGAGACAGAGAGAGTGTAACATAGAGACCACCAAGCAGCAGAGACAGAGAGAGTGTAACATAGAGACCACCAAGCAGAAGAGACAGAGAGAGTGTAACATAGAGACCACCAAGCAGAAGCAGCAGAGACAGAGAGAGTGTAACATAGAGACCACCAAGCAGAAGTAGCAGAGACAGAGAGAGTGTAACATAGAGACCACCAAGCAGAAGAGACAGAGAGAGTGTAACATAGAGACCACCAAGCAGAAGCAGCAGAGACAGAGAGAGTGTAACATAGAGACCACCAAGCAGAAGAGACAGAGAGAGTGTAACATAGAGACCACCAAGCAGAAGAGACAGAGAGAGTGTAACATAGAGACCACCAAGCAGAAGCAGCAGAGACAGAGAGAGTGTAACATAGAGACCACCAAGCAGAAGAGACAGAGAGAGTGTAACATAGAGACCACCAAGCAGAAGAGACAGAGAGAGTGTAACATAGAGACCACCAAGCAGAAGAGACAGAGAGAGTGTAACATAGAGACCACCAAGCAGAAGAGACAGAGAGAGTGTAACATAGAGACCACCAAGCAGCAGAGACAGAGAGAGTGTAACATAGAGACCACCAAGCAGAAGCAGCAGAGACAGAGAGTGTAACATAGAGACCACCAAGCAGAAGAGACAGAGAGAGTGTAACATAGAGACCACCAAGCAGAAGCAGCAGAGACAGAGAGAGTGTAACATAGAGACCACCAAGCAGAAGAGACAGAGAGAGTGTAACATAGAGACCACCAAGCAGCAGAGACAGAGAGAGTGTAACATAGAGACCACCAAGCAGAAGAGACAGAGAGAGTGTAACATAGAGACCACCAAGCAGAAGCAGCAGAGACAGAGAGAGTGTAACATAGAGACCACCAAGCAGAAGTAGCAGAGACAGAGAGAGTGTAACATAGAGACCACCAAGCAGAAGAGACAGAGAGAGTGTAACATAGAGACCACCAAGCAGAAGAGACAGAGAGAGTGTAACATAGAGACCACCAAGCAGAAGAGACAGAGAGAGTGTAACATAGAGACCACCAAGCAGAAGAGACAGAGAGAATGTAACATAGAGACCACCAAGCAGAAGCAGCAGAGACAGAGAGAGTGTAACATAGAGACCACCAAGCAGAAGCAGCAGAGACAGAGAGAGTGTAACATAGAGACCACCAAGCAGAAGCAGCAGAGACAGAGAGAGTGTAACATAGAGACCACCAAGCAGAAGCAGCAGAGACAGAGAGAGTGTAACATAGAGACCACCAAGCAGAAGCAGCAGAGACAGAGAGAGTGTAACATAGAGACCACCAAGCAGAAGCAGCAGAGAGAGTGTAACATAGAGACCACCAAGCAGAAGAGACAGAGAGAGTGTAACATAGAGACCACCAAGCAGAAGAGACAGAGAGAGTGTAACATAGAGACCACCAAGCAGAAGAGACAGAGAGAGTGTAACATAGAGACCACCAAGCAGCAGAAACAGAGACAGAGAGAGTGTAACATAGAGACCACCAAGCAGAAGAGACAGAGAGAGTGTAACATAGAGACCACCAAGCAGAAGAGACAGAGAGAGTGTAACATAGAGACCACCAAGCAGAAGCAGCAGAGACAGAGAGAGTGTAACATAGAGACCACCAAGCAGAAGAGACAGAGAGAGTGTAACATAGAGACCACCAAGCAGAAGAGACAGAGACAGAGAGAGTGTAACATAGAGACCACCAAGCAGAAGAGACAGAGAGAGTGTAACATAGAGACCACCAAGCAGAAGAGACAGAGAGAGTGTAACATAGAGACCACCAAGCAGAAGAGACAGAGAGAGTGTAACATAGAGACCACCAAGCAGAAGAGACAGAGACAGAGAGAGTGTAACATAGAGACCACCAAGCAGAAAGAGACAGAGAGAGTGTAACATAGAGACCACCAAGCAGAAGAGACAGAGAGAGTGTAACATAGAGACCACCAAGCAGAAGAGACAGAGAGAGTGTAACATAGAGACCACCAAGCAGCAGAGACAGAGAGAGTGTAACATAGAGACCACCAAGCAGAAGAGACCGAGAGAGTGTAACATAGAGACCACCAAGCAGAAGAGACAGAGAGAGTGTAACATAGAGACCACCAAGCAGAAGAGACAGAGACAGAGAGAGTGTAACATAGAGACCACCAAGCAGAAGAGACAGAGAGAGTGTAACATAGAGACCACCAAGCAGAAGAGACAGAGAGAGTGTAACATAGAGACCACCAAGCAGAAGAGACAGAGAGAGTGTAACGTAGAGACCACCAAGCAGAAGAGACAGAGAGAGTGTAACATAGAGACCACCAAGCAGAAGAGACAGAGACAGAGAGAGTGTAACATAGAGACCACCAAGCAGAAGCAGCAGAGACAGAGAGAGTGTAACATAGAGACCACCAAGCAGAAGAGACAGAGACAGAGAGAGTGTAACATAGAGACCACCAAGCAGAAGCAGCAGAGACAGAGAGAGTGTAACATAGAGACCACCAAGCAGAAGAGACAGAGAGAGTGTAACATAGAGACCACCAAGCAGAAGAGACAGAGAGAGTGTAACATAGAGACCACCAAGCAGAAGCAGCAGAGACAGAGAGAGTGTAACATAGAGACCACCAAGCAGAAGAGACAGAGAGAGTGTAACATAGAGACCACCAAGCAGAAGCAGCAGAGACAGAGAGAGTGTAACATAGAGACCACCAAGCAGAAGAGACAGAGAGAGTGTAACATAGAGACCACCAAGCAGAAGAGACAGAGAGAGTGTAACATAGAGACCACCAAGCAGAAGAGACAGAGAGAGTGTAACATAGAGACCACCAAGCAGAAGAGACAGAGAGAGTGTAACATAGAGACCACCAAGCAGAAGAGACAGAGAGAGTGTAACATAGAGACCACCAAGCAGAAGAGACAGAGAGAGTGTAACATAGAGACCACCAAGCAGAAGAGAAAGAGACAGAGAGAGTGTAACATAGAGACCACCAAGCAGAAGAGACAGAGACAGAGAGAGTGTAACATAGAGACCACCAAGCAGAAGCAGCAGAGACAGAAAGAGTGTAACATAGAGACCACCAAGCAGAAGCAGCAGAGACAGAGAGAGTGTAACATAGAGACCACCAAGCAGAAGAGACAGAGAGAGTGTAACATAGAGACCACCAAGCAGAAGAGACAGAGAGAGTGTAACATAGAGACCACCAAGCAGAAGAGACAGAGAGAGTGTAACATAGAGACCACCAAGCAGAAGAGACAGAGACAGAGAGAGTGTAACATAGAGACCACCAAGCAGAAGAGACAGAGAGAGTGTAACATAGAGACCACCAAGCAGAAGAGACAGAGAGAGTGTAACATAGAGACCACCAAGCAGAAGAGACAGAGAGAGTGTAACATAGAGACCACCAAGCAGAAGAGACAGAGAGAGTGTAACATAGAGACCACCAAGCAGAAGAGACAGAGAGAATGTAACATAGAGACCACCAAGCAGAAGAGACAGAGACAGAGAGAGTGTAACATAGAGACCACCAAGCAGAAGAGACAGAGAGAGTGTAACATAGAGACCACCAAGCAGAAGAGACAGAGAGAATGTAACATAGAGACCACCAAGCAGAAGAGACAGAGACAGAGAGAGTGTAACATAGAGACCACCAAGCAGAAGCAGCAGAGACAGAGAGAGTGTAACATAGAGACCACCAAGCAGAAGAGACAGAGAGAGTGTAACATAGAGACCACCAAGCAGAAGAGACAGAGAGAGTGTAACATAGAGACCACCAAGCAGAAGAGACAGAGAGAGTGTAACATAGAGACCACCAAGCAGAAGAGACAGAGAGAGTGTAACATAGAGACCACCAAGCAGAAGCAGCAGAGACAGAGAGAGTGTAACATAGAGACCACCAAGCAGAAGCAGCAGAGACAGAGAGAGTGTAACATAGAGACCACCAAGCAGAAGAGACAGAGAGAGTGTAACATAGAGACCACCAAGCAGAAGAGACAGAGAGAGTGTAACATAGAGACCACCAAGCAGAAGAGACAGAGAGAGTGTAACATAGAGACCACCAAGCAGAAGCAGCAGAGACAGCAGAGAGTGTAACATAGAGACCACCAAGCAGAAGAGACAGAGAGAGTGTAACATAGAGACCACCAAGCAGAAGAGACAGAGAGTGTAACATAGAGACCACCAAGCAGAAGAGACAGAGAGAGTGTAACATAGAGACCACCAAGCAGCAGAGACAGAGACAGAGAGAGTGTAACATAGAGACCACCAAGCAGAAGAGACAGAGAGAGTGTAACATAGAGACCACCAAGCAGAAGAGACAGAGACAGAGAGAGTGTAACATAGAGACCACCAAGCAGAAGAGACAGAGAGAGTGTAACATAGAGACCACCAAGCAGAAGAGACAGAGAGAGTGTAACATAGAGACCACCAAGCAGAAGAGACAGAGAGAGTGTAACATAGAGACCACCAAGCAGAAGAGACAGAGAGAGTGTAACATAGAGACCACCAAGCAGAAGAGACAGAGAGAATGTAACATAGAGACCACCAAGCAGAAGAGACAGAGACAGAGAGAGTGTAACATAGAGACCACCAAGCAGAAGAGACAGAGAGAGTGTAACATAGAGACCACCAAGCAGAAGAGACAGAGAGAATGTAACATAGAGACCACCAAGCAGAAGAGACAGAGACAGAGAGAGTGTAACATAGAGACCACCAAGCAGAAGCAGCAGAGACAGAGAGAGTGTAACATAGAGACCACCAAGCAGAAGAGACAGAGAGAGTGTAACATAGAGACCACCAAGCAGAAGAGACAGAGAGAGTGTAACATAGAGACCACCAAGCAGAAGAGACAGAGAGAGTGTAACATAGAGACCACCAAGCAGAAGAGACAGAGAGAGTGTAACATAGAGACCACCAAGCAGAAGCAGCAGAGACAGAGAGAGTGTAACATAGAGACCACCAAGCAGAAGAGACAGAGACAGAGAGAGTGTAACATAGAGACCACCAAGCAGAAGAGACAGAGAGAGTGTAACATAGAGACCACCAAGCAGAAGAGACAGAGAGAATGTAACATAGAGACCACCAAGCAGAAGAGACAGAGACAGAGAGAGTGTAACATAGAGACCACCAAGCAGAAGAGACAGAGAGAGTGTAACATAGAGACCACCAAGCAGAAGAGACAGAGAGAATGTAACATAGAGACCACCAAGCAGAAGAGACAGAGACAGAGAGAGTGTAACATAGAGACCACCAAGCAGAAGCAGCAGAGACAGAGAGAGTGTAACATAGAGACCACCAAGCAGAAGAGACAGAGAGAGTGTAACATAGAGACCACCAAGCAGAAGAGACAGAGAGAGTGTAACATAGAGACCACCAAGCAGAAGAGACAGAGAGAGTGTAACATAGAGACCACCAAGCAGAAGAGACAGAGAGAGTGTAACATAGAGACCACCAAGCAGAAGCAGCAGAGACAGAGAGAGTGTAACATAGAGACCACCAAGCAGAAGCAGCAGAGACAGAGAGAGTGTAACATAGAGACCACCAAGCAGAAGAGACAGAGAGAGTGTAACATAGAGACCACCAAGCAGAAGAGACAGAGAGAGTGTAACATAGAGACCACCAAGCAGAAGAGACAGAGAGAGTGTAACATAGAGACCACCAAGCAGAAGCAGCAGAGACAGAGAGAGTGTAACATAGAGACCACCAAGCAGAAGAGACAGAGAGAGTGTAACATAGAGACCACCAAGCAGCAGAGACAGAGAGAGTGTAACATAGAGACCACCAAGCAGAAGAGACAGAGACAGAGAGAGTGTAACATAGAGACCACCAAGCAGAAGAGACAGAGAGAGTGTAACATAGAGACCACCAAGCAGAAGAGACAGAGAGAGTGTAACATAGAGACCACCAAGCAGAAGAGACAGAGAGAGTGTAACATAGAGACCACCAAGCAGAAGCAGCAGAGACAGCAGAGAGCTGTTCAGACTTATAGGATTAGGACACTGGTCCCAAACAGTTAAAGCTGTCTCAATACCCTCATACTCAGTTTGCCACACAAAAAAGAGCCTTTCAAGAACAGTGGTTCAAAAGTTTCAGATGGGTGGAATACTCAGCTAGACAAAATGCTGCTTTCTGCTTTCCTTGAAGGGTATTTGGCAAATAAAGGACGCACTTGTTCATGGTGGCGTTAATAACTGGCAAAAGGCACTTAGCAAGTTTCAATAACATGAAACAACACAGTCACATAAGGACAGTGTGGTTTGTTGGAACAGCTACAAAGCAAGCCTGTCAAAAGGGAATGTTGTAGAGCAGATAGATGCAGCCATTTCCACTGAAATTAGTGAAAGAAGGCAGTGCCTAGAGCATATTATGGCAGTAACCTGCTTCTTGGGGAAGCAAGGCATAGCATTCAGAGGTCATGATGAAACAGATCAGAGTCACAACAAAAGCCATTTCCTAGAGTGCATGTCCCTTTCGACCAAATTTGATCCCTTCTTGCAGAGATACACAGCCCCTTCAAACACCACGCACCTCTCATCTGAAGTTAGGGTTGCAGCCAAGAGGACTTGTGCAGTTGTCAACTACACGCTGGGCATGTCAGCTTCAGTCAGTGACTGCAGTGATTGATATGTTCCCTGCTATCACTGAGTGCCTCTCCACAATCAAGACACCTACAGCAGTTGGATTGAGGGCAAAACTCAGTAAATTCTCCTCAGTGTATTTGCTGATGGTTTTCCACACTCTCCTGTCTGTAACAGCAGGTTTACACAGATACCTACAGAAGGAGACCATTGACATTGCCCAAGCAGTGACATTCAAAAAGGCAGTGACTGACACCATGAAGCAGAAACGCAGTGATACCACTGCTGCAGATCTGTACTCCAGAACAATAGCTATGTGTGAGGCAGACCAGTGGAATCATCCTCAGGACAGACGCGGAAAAAAAGAGAATGTTGTTGAGTGAACTTGTGGGGCAGGCCGTGAAACCTGTGGCTCTTCAGAAGATCTCAAGAGGAAACGTTTGCCTCATCTGACAGCACTGGCTCTGCATTACCATATTGAACTTAAGTCAGAGGAAGTGATAGTTGCAAAAAACTTTCTGAACTAACAGTTCAGGACATGCTAGCAGTGTACAAACTCCTAGATTCGGAAATGTTCCCTTCACTGAAAGCTGTTATGCAGGTTGCCTTGACAATACCAGTTAGCAGCTGTACATGTGAGCGATCTTTTAGTGCCTTGCGTCGGCTTCATACATGGCTCAGGAGGACCACAGCCCAAAGCAGACTCCAGCACCTAGCTGTGATGTCTATTGAGAAAGAGTTGCTTGAAAAAATTTAACACCAAAGGGTCATTGAGAGGTTTGCCAACCTCAAAGTGCAGCAACATAGATTAACTCTCCCAAAGTAGAGCCAAATGGGGATTATGGGGAAGTACTTCAAAGATTTCCCTCTCTTTCTTTTTTTATGTCTTTACTTTCTAAGTATTTTCGAGACCTCTGAAAATAATCTGGATATGTTGGAATTTTTGGTTTTACCTTTTTTTTGCTCTTGATGTGAGATGCTTGTTTTATTATTATTTATTGATGACTTCTATTAGTTTATGAAAGTCCAGACAGGCGTGAAACCAGCTATGTTAAAGATGGCCATTTGTAAATAACTTTATTTGTAAAGAATGTCATTTTGTTGTCCAAGTACCTTACTTTGTTCTATGACAGTAAAGTTGAATCTAATATAACCAATCTGATGACTGTTGATACAAAAGGAGGTACATGGAGTTAACGGTCAGGAAAACCAGCTGAGTGAAGAAGGTTTTGTGTTTGTTAAAGGGGGCGTCTGTGTGGGCTCTTACAATTAAGCTGGTGCTCTGAAAATGTCTCAAAAAAAAAGAAAACAAATCTGGATTTTGGAGTTAGTTGAACCAATGTTTAAATGCTAAAGTTATTTTTCAACAGACATATTTTTTGTTTTTGTGTGAAAAGAGGGTGGGGTGGTGGCAGCACCCCTAAAGCTCAGACCCTAGCATCGCCCCTGATCCAACCCCAGACTGTTGTTGTTGTTGCATTATCTCACACCTGTTTCCTATTCTGTAAATATTCTGTGTATATCTGTTCTCCCTTTGTTTACGAGCTTTTTTTATCCATGTGGGTATGCGGTTTTGCAGTTAGACCTGAGTAATAAAAGTCAGTTAATCATCAACTAGTGAAACTGGCTCATCTATCTCACACACTAGACGGCTCAAATAGCTTCCAATCATACTAATTATTAAAGAAGCAAAATGTCTGTGGTCTAGTGACCAATAGCATACCATTCACACAGTCACATAGTTGTGATATTAGTCAGAACAAGACAGTTCTGATTGAATGCTTTTTTATGGTGATTGTATTACAACACAATGTGATAAAGGCCATATTATGTGAATACTTTGGATACAATCCATTGCAATTCTATAATCGGTTCAGCTTAGTGGCTGTAAAGGCATGAAGCTGTTCAACACCTTCCAGTGGCCAATCAGTGCTGCTGGACGCACCATTAGAGCGCAGGACTGGCTGAACCCATATACTGGGGATTACATGCTTGTCCTACACTAAAACATGTAGACTAATCTTGGTGAGTAAAGGTTTTCAAATAAATATTATTTGAATCTTAAATGCAAATTGGAGACAGAGTACATAGGCTAATGTTGCCATTATTCTTTTAATTTCAGCTGCTGTTCACCGTATTGGCGAACCAACTCTTATATATTTGAAATAATTGAATATTATTCATAATGTTATTCTTCATAATATTTGAATCACTGTACAATTGATGAAAACGCAAAGACTAATGATTTGTCACGAAAAAGTCACCGTGCTAATCTGCGTAAGAGGGCTTTTCACTGTGCGTAGATTCTGTTCTTTCCTAAGAACAAATTCCAGATAAGTAAACATTGGTGAATGTCAGAATCTGCGTGGGAACTGCGTAAGTGGGTTTTAAGAACTAATTTCTTCTTAAGAACGGTTGAAGAATATGGCCCATTGTTTTTTCCACAGGATTTACTTTTTTTCAAATGCTGGGCACTTTTCCTCTTTCCTTTCATGTGCCCGCACACAGTATTTGCATTGTATAATGTCTTGTCCTGCAGATGGTTCACCTCTCCCTCTCTGTCTCTCTGTGTTAATGCATGTGTGACAGGTAGCACTAAGGGCTAGACTGTCGTCATCAGTGTGCGCCCTATTTAAACGGACAGGCAACACTTATTTGGGGCTTCCGGCAAGATGGCGGTGTGAGTGCACGTACGCTTCGGAGCTGTTCATATTTAGACTCGCATTTGAGTGAAATATAGTTTTTTAGTATATTGTATGTGTAGTATATTGTTGGAGGTATCTTAATGAAGAGCTGAGTGCATCTTGTCAACGTTATTAAGCTCGTATTGTGTAGTATTAGCGCCTCTTAACGACACACGTGGGGGACTAACATCATTACTAGCTAGCATACCACAACTACAGCAGCATGCAGGTACGAACGGACAATCCGCTGATGAACAACTTACACGACTACTGCATGGCAGATGCACCTGTAATTTCCCTCGGGGACCCAGATCTCCCCCATCCCCCCGTAACTCCTTCCACAACTCCCTCAAAACCTCCTGCACCAAAGAAAATGAAGTCGCAGCGCTCCTTGGATCTAGACAGTGAAGGTATTGTACAAAAAATATCAGCCATCTTCAACATGAGAATGGACTCTCTGGAAAAGAGTGTGGAGAGAATGATCTCTAACAATACACTGAAGATTGAGGGGCTGAAGAAAACTGTTGATTTTGCCTGCGCTGAGATCCGTGGAGTGAAAGATAAATTGACACACATTGATGACCGAGTCAAGGTGGCGGAGAAAAAGGCGAGTCAAATGGAACAACGTATTACTGAACTGGAGAACTACTCGCGTCGGTGGAACCTGCGACTCTACGGTGTGGCTGAAAACAAAGAGCAGAACGTCCGCCAAGAGGTTATACACATCTGTCAGACCATCCTACCGGAGCACAAGGCCAAACTCCCCGATGTTATTGACTCAGTGCACCGTCTGGGCCAACCAAAGAAAGATGCCACCAAGCCTCGAGGGATAATTCTACAGTTTGGTGCCCGTATTTACCGCGACGCTGTCTGGAAAGCTGCTAAGAAGTCCTCCTTTCTTCAAAACAACAAGCTACGTTTTGCAGAAGACCTGTCCCCAGCAATCAGAGAGCGGAGGATGCAGCTGTGGCTGCTGGTGGCTAAAGCGAGAGAACAAGGGAACGCTGCTTACTTCCTGGGAGGTCGAGCCTTTGCCAACGGGGCTGAACTGTTTCCTGATACCTGAAAGTGGTAAACGCCACACATGTCAACAGGTGCCTTAAGCCAAGTTAAGCTATAATTAACAGATGCTTTTCATTCACTGTGTTTAGGTTTGTCTATCTGTTCTGAGAAGCACTTTAATTCTTTAATATTTCTCTAAGGGCTGATGAGCACGTTCATATCACTCAACTGAATATGTTTACAAGACAATATCTTTTACATCCAGTCATATTCTGTGCAGTGTCCTAGAGGCTAGCACTTTATGTATATTATTGGCTAATAACTGGTATGTGCTAATTTGTCAACTGAGAACCTAGATACCTCTTTACTTTCTACTAGTTTCACTATGCACTTTATGTATATTATTGGCTAATAACTGGTATGTGCTAATTTGTCAACTGAGAACCTAGATACCTCTTTACTTTCTACTAGTTTCACTATGCACTTTATGTATATTATTGGCTAATAACTGGTGTGTGTTAATTTGTCAACTGAGAACCTAGATACCTCTTTACTTTCTACTAGTTTCACTATGCACTTTATGTATATTAGTGGCTAATAACTGGTATGTGTTAATTTGTCAACTGAGAACCTAGATACCTCTTTACTTTCTACTAGTTTCACTATGCACTTTATGTATATTATTGGCTAATAACTGGTATGTGTTAATTTGTCAACTGAGAACCTAGATACCTCTTTACTTTCTACTAGTTTCACTATGCACTTTATGTATATTATTGGCTAATAACTGGTATGTGCTAATTTGTCAACTGAGAACCTAGATACCTCTTTACTTTCTACTAGTTTCACTATGCACTGTATATTATTGGCTAATAACTGGTATGTGTTAATTTGTCAACTGAGAACCTAGATACCTCTTTACTTTCTACTAGTTTCACTATGCACTTTTTATTTAAGTTAAAATTGAGCAGCTCCTTACAGTAAGGTTAAAGGTTAAAGCCTAGTTTCATCCAAACTTTACTGATTACATTGTTCTATCTGTTGTTGTTAATACGTCTTTATCTATCATTACTCTCAATGCCAGGGGGATAAGGAATATTGTTAAGCGCAAGGCGTTATTTTTGTTTGTCAAGCAGCAAAAATCTGATTTCTGTTTCATTCAAGAGTCCCACTCAGTGCCAGACGATAGTAGATTATGGAGATCCCAATGGGTGAATGATCTGTGGCAGGCTCATGTGACTGAACATTCTGCTGGGGTTGCGACCCTGAAATACAATTTTCCAGGGACTATTCTTTTATCTGTCAGTGATACATCAGGTCATTTTGTTTTTCAGGTGTTAACCATTGAAAGCTTTACTTTGATAGTGATTAACATATATGGCTATAATTCTAACCATGAGAACGACATAATGCTTGAAACCTTAGAGAAGCATATACAAAATACCCTTAATAACTTTCCAAACTCTGGTATAGTGATAGGGGGGGATTTCAACATGATATTAGATCACATCATTGACTGTTGGCCTCCACGTGTTTCCACTGCAGTAAATGAAAATTTGAAGTTATTTATGCAAAAATTTAACTTGATTGATGTATGGAGGTTCAACAATCCTAACATAAGTGCTTTTACTTGGAGTAACAGAAGTGCCACCAGACGTTCACGATTGGACTATTGGTTAGTTTCTGATCATTTGAGTATTGATAAAATTTCTGTTAATATCATCACAACCCCATTAACAGATCATAATGCTGTCTCCATCTTTATCCCATTGCACTATGCCCCCACTACAAGATGTAGAAATGCTTACTGGAAACTAAACAGTTCGCTTTTACAACACAATGTGGAAAAATCTGACATAAAAAAACTAATATTGGAATTTTGGAATAGAGCGGAGTCCGAGGGTGCTTTTGGTAGCAATTGGGAACTTCTGAAATTTAAAACTGGCCAATATTTGAGGAATTATGGTAGTACCTTATCAAAAAAAGCGTAAATTGGAGGAAGAAAGAGTAGGCTCTAAAATAATTTATTTATACCAGAAGGACCCTGCAGACATATCAGAAGAGGAAAGACTAACTTTAATTTCGGAACAACTTAAACTAAATGAGATTTACTCAAACAAAGCAAAAGGTGCCTTTATAAGGTCAAGGAAAAGGTGGATTGAAGAAGGGGAGCAGAATTCTGCCTATTTTTTTGGCTTAGAAAGATAGCATGGGAAGGTCAATTTAATCCAGCAACTTAATATTGACGGTACTGTGACTGATAATCCGAAGAGCATAGCTGACTTCTGTTCAGACTTCTATAGTAAGTTATACGAGTCGAAGTATTGCCATCAATCAACCACTACATTCTTGAACCCTCTTATCGTCACACCAATCTCTCAAGATGGTAGGAAAATCTGTGATGACCCTATAACCTTGCAGGAAATCATGTTTGTAATTGAACATTGTAAAACTAACAAATCGCCTGGAGTTGATGGCCTCTCTGCAGAGTTTTATCAGGCTTTTGCACAAGATTTAGCTCCCTTTCTACTTAAAGTAATTATGGAAAGTGTTGAAAAAGGTTCTCTACCTCCATCACTGACCCAAGGCTTAATTACATTAATCCCCAAACCCAAAAAGGATCCACTGTCTGTTGATAATTGGCGACCTATTTCATTACTTAACACTGACTACAAAGTTTTTGCCTCAATTATTGCAAAACGATTAAAAAATGTTCTAGACCCTATTATTGACGAAGTCCAATCAGGATTTATGAGGAAAAGACATATCTCAAACAATATTCGGCTTGTTTTAGATATAATTGATTATTCATTTTTATGTCCTGATGAGAGTTTTATCCTTTTCTTGGACTTCTATAAAGCATTTGACACAGTAGAGCATAACTTTATATTTCAAACTATTGAGAAATTTGGTTTTGGAGAGTTTTTCTGTAAAGCTGTTAGAACAATGTACTGCAGAGGCAATAGCTCTATCAGATTAAAAAGTGGGACATCGCCGAGATTTGAGCTGCAAAGAGGCATCCGGCAGGGTTGTCCGGCCTCGCCTTACCTATTTATTTTATGTACACAACTTCTACCCATATTAAAAATAGCACTTTAAAAGGAATTTCATTTGCAGAAAGAGAAGTTATCCTCACCCAACTTGCAGATGATACTACTCTATTTTTAAGAAATGCCAGCCAAGTCCCAATCGCTATCAAAACAATAGAATTATTTTCTGCAGCTTCTGGACTCTGCTTAAATCTGAAGAAGTGTGAACTTTTTTCCCTTAAAGAAAGCGACTCCTCCCAGGTTTGTAACATACCAATCAAAGATAAGGTTACATATCTTGGGATTACTGTGACGAAAAATGAGGAGGAGAGATGCTCTGTAAACTTTAATTCGATTAGTGAAAAGACAAAGAAAAGGCTAAATCAATGGCTGCAGAGAGATTTATCCTTGAAAGGACGCGTATTGTTGACAAAGGCTGAAGGTTTATCCCGTATTACATATGCAGCTATCCCCTTGTTTGTCAACAAAAAAATCTGTAATGCCATTGATAGATTACTTTTCAATTTCATTTGGAAGAACAAGACGCATTATGTGAAAAAGTCTGTTATTATGAACACCTTTGAACGTGGTGGTCTAAACTTTCTTGATTTTACAACTCTTAATAATACTTTAAAAATAAATTGGATAAAACATTTTTTAAATAATCCCACATCTACATGGAATTTTATACCTAACTATATTTTCTCCAAGGTTGGTGGTCTAGAATTTTTACTTTTATGTAACTATAACATAGAAAAAATTCCTGTAATGTTATCTAAATTCCACAAACAAATGCTCTTAGCATGGTCGTTAATCTACAAACACAATTTCTCCCCACATAGGTGCTTCATCTGGAATAATCGGCTTATTAAGTTCAAGAATAAATCTTTATTTTATAAAACTTGGTTCAACAATAACTTAATTCTAGTATCCCAACTACTAGATGATAATGGTCTATTACTGAATTATTCTGATTTCCTTCACACCTTTGGCATTCCAATCACCCCAAGAGAATTTGCAATTGTTATGGATGCGATCCCATCTGGAATTCTTACTCTCTTAAAAGGGACTGGAAAACCAGATTGCCTACCAGATCTGGACCCAAAGTTGACCTCAGTTGGTAAAATATGTTTTGCGACTTCAATGAGTAATAATAATCGTAACATCCGCTCTTTATTCCAGAGAGATGTCACCAGCACCCCTAATGTTGTTCCCTATTGGTCTAATTTTGTTGACAACCTGAATTGGGGGAAGATATGGAACCTTCCTTATAAATACCTCCTTACGAATAAAGTAAGAGAAGTATCTTTCAAAATCATTCATAGATATTATCCTGCTAAGCAATATCTCCTTAGGTTTAAGCTTGATATTTGTGTTAACTGCTCTTTCTGTGGATTATGTCCTGAAACAATGATGCACCTGTTCTGGCAATGTCCCTACACCACCACTTTCTGGAAAGATCTCTCTCGTTATGTTAATGTTAAACTTGTCTCAGATTTTTCTTTGGTGTGGATGGATGTGTTGTTTGGTCTCCATAACAACAAAAGTAGGAAACAGAAAGAATTATACCTAATTAATTTATTGATCCTTTTAGGGAAGTACCATATTCATAAAGCTAAATTTAGTGGTTCTAGACCTTCGTTTGTTGCTTTTGGCAGGGAGACCGAACAGTACATCAAATCCATCTATGACTCAAAAAATAAGAAGGCTGCTAAAACTATTCAATTATGTTCTATCTTTTATGTATACGTTTGAAACTCCCCCTGGCTCTGTTCTTGACTTATGTCTTTTTATTATTATTCTGTATTAATGACTCTGTTTGCTTGTTTTGTTTCACTGTTTGTATCGTGAAGATTTAATAAAGATTTGAAAAAAAACAAACAAAAAAAAAACACTTATTTGGTCTTGGCTGTCTCCCGTTCTTAAATGGTCCGCTGAGAGGAGAGTGGCAGGTAGGTCGTGTTATGGAATTTTATGATCACTCAAGAAGTTTAGTTACATGTAAGTCATAGATGTTGTTTAGGCCAAAATGCACAGAGAAAGGAATGTGATCTTCAGGTTGCTAGAAGGGCCAAGGCTAGAAACAGATGTCCCGAACACCTTATCTGTGATGGACTGTCAAAAGGAACTGTATGGGTCTTTGTATGCCTCTACCATGTGTCTGGCCTCCCTTTTCTTGAGAGCACTGACCTTCGAGTTTTATGACAGCTTTATGTGTTTTCCAGATTATACTGTATAGTTGGTGGAATCATCTAACAGCTTCATCCTGTTCTCCATATCAGTATGGTTTAAGTTTGTGTGGAAGTATTTGCGTTACTTATTCTCAATAAATACTGTGTGAACTTCAGTCTCATCAGGTCAGTCTGATCCAGCACAGGTTATTGTCCTGTTGTCTGATGAAGGCTTTCCTCAAAACCTATTCTTAAAGCTTGCCATAGCCATTGATCTGATCAATGCAAAAGCTTATACCTGTATTGGAGAAATGGTTTCTTAATTGCAATTAAACAAGTTAAAATTGTCAACTGTAACATACTCTCGTGCGTCTTACTTTAAGTTCAAATTCAGCGATTAAAGTCTAAAATTTCCACGACACTTGGGGGCTCGTCCGGGATTCTTAACAAAGTAATCCGTATTTTTTCCAAAACAGGCTACATATCCTAAAGAGCGATATAATTTTTAAAAATTTTTTGAAAAATAATAGGCCAGGACAGTCTTTGGAGATAAGTGATACTATACAGAATTTTGAAACTCAAGGACCTAAAAATGCTGAATTGGGACAATGTTGGACGACAGTTTGACAACGGTTTTGATAAATTAACAAAATAGGCTCGTTAATTTTGACTTAATTCGTAAGGTTATTGTAAGATTTTAAACTTCTCTTAGAAATGGAAAACAGTACTTCTAATCGGGTATTTGTTGATTTTGGTCTGGTAAAACGTGCACGTCAGGAATTATTAATTTCTGCAGCTCCAATCCTCCTCAACAAATGGGTGAGTGGAGAGCGCCAGACTGGAGCAATATTTACCTGTATGAAGTGTTAATACCTGTATACAGTAGGAATAAAATGCTGTTCAATATAGGTTATCTGGGTGCGGTGAGACAGCTCGGTTATTCAGGATATCTCACTTAAAAGAACTGACGAGTTCATTAACACATATAGGACACTTCATTATATGCTAAAATTAGATTTGCGTCTTAAATATCGGTAACAACATGGGTAATTACATGTGTATTGGTAAACCTTCGGTGGATACTGAACGTTACGTTGTTGGACCGGCTAAAATAATGACAGATAAATACGGAGACTGGACATGCGAACAGTTAGACCTGTGGGAGTTATTGGGATTTCCTGCACATGGCAGTTTTAGTCAGAGACAGATACTGCTGTTGAACAGGGTAAAATTAAGGTTTCACGGGGTAATCGGCAGGAAGTAGATTGGAAGGCATATAATAAGTGGAGAGAGCAGACTGATATACGGGCTAAGCGGTGTAGCACGGGGCTTGTTAATCGGTGTGTTCTAGCTTGTCCCAACCAGGTTGATGCTGCCTGTCCTCCTGCTGACCGACCCCCACCCTATCGCGGCGTTACCACAACAGACCCAGCGGTACCAACTATGCCAACAGTATCGAACCTGATGGAGAACATTCCCGGAGAAGGACGCTACCCATCCGTATTCGGCCTCCACAGAGTTTCACACGCCGCTGAGAGGACCCAGAGTACTACTGCGGCCTGTCCCAGAGAACAACACAGCTTTGATGCCGGGCAATTCCCTATGGTGGAGGTAGCCAACCCAGCTGGTGGAGGAGACACGGATAACCCAGCGACTATACTAGTCTACAGACCGTGGTCACCCGCCGACCTGAGAGACGTGGCTTCTACACTACCTGACCCAGAAACAGAAGGTGGAGAGGAATTTGTCCGTGTGTTTCTACAGATCGTGAATCAATATAGACCGACCTCTGTGGAGATTGAAACGACTTTGATGAAGGCCTTGCAACTAAAATGGGGGAGAGTGAAAAGAAACTGGCCCAGCGAGAGAAACATTATGTTCAATTGGGATGCGCACTCTGACTACCGGAGTGCTGTGGAACAGCTGAGCACTGGACTTATCGCTGCTTTTCCTAAGCGAATGAACTGGGAAAAGATCGCTGATTGTAAACAGACACTGGGTGAGAAAGTTTCAGACTACAGGAATAGACTCGAAAAAGCTTTTGAATTACACAGCGGAATGGGAAAGAGACCGGACGGTGATGAAGAGTCGGCCTGGGAGCAACAGTGTAAAATGAGGTTAGTTGCAGGCCTTCTACCAGACATTAGGAAGCACATTCAAAACCACTGTGTAGACCTGGATGAGGGTCGCATGGAAACCGTCTGGCCGTATTTTAAGCACGCTGAAAGAGTCTACGAGGACCAGCTGTACAAACAGAGCGAAGAAAGACGAGAGCGTGAAACGCAAATTCAGATGGCCCAACTGGACTTCTACAGCAGAGGCTATTCTGGAGGGAGACGGAGACGGAGACGGAGAGAAAGCAGGAGAGGACAATACAGAAACCAGGGTGATAACTCCAGCCAAAGTCCCAACTCTGATAGCTGTTTCAACTGTGGTGCATTTGGACACTGGGCTCGTGACTGCACTGTGCCGGACACTAGAGACTATTACCATGGGAACAGAGACAGTATGGGAGATGGTGATGGCACAACAGCAGACGACCAAATGGAGCGTCACAGGACCCATGGCTGGCACAGACAGGGGTACTGACGGTCAGAGGGGACGGGCAGGAAAACATCAACCCGGTGAGATCAAACCATTATGTTATCCTGTAATTAATCAATTATGATAGTATCTAAAGTTAAAGTAATTTTGTTCGGATGTTTAGTGAAGACTTGTTTATTCTGAGTGTTGAGTTGCTATGCAGACGTATGGTTGTGTGAGATTTTCGTTCCACTGGGGAGGAGTACGGGTGTCTTGGCACTATGCTTACGCTTAAAGTTAGGTGTTTAGCGTAGGGTAGCGTACATTGCGTATCACCTGATAAACGGTGTTTGTCAGGTCCGTGCAGCTCGGAGAGCGTGACTGGACCCATGATGGTTGATATCTCATTGTAACCTATGTCATCTGATATTGTGTTAGTAGAAAATACACTACCGGTTACAACTAGAAGACTGCATAGCTCTGTCAGGTTAATATCTCAGTAGAGATCAGCTCATTGTTACTGAGAGGTCTTATTTTTCGCTGTCCAGGTTCGTACGCGTACGCAAATATCATATTAAAATACCCTAGGTGTGATTCATGCATGATCTGGGGTAAAGCTTCATGAAGTTGGGACAGGGGTCCCAGGCCAAAGTTTTGTCGACACATTTATTTTCAGGTTTTCCTGTGCACGAGGAATTCCTATTTTATTGTATTGTTTTTCTTAGGCCTTATGTAACATTTGCGCTAATGACATAATTAAGAGTTTTTTCCGACTATAACTCTGCATGTTTTTACCTGGAACACTATATGTTCCATTTCTTTTGTTTTGTAGGAGGACTACATTCTAGGTTATAGGGAGATTATATTCTAGTTATATGCTATGGTTATTCGTTTTGTGAAGTTGAATAAGGACATTTTGGATTTGTTCCTCTAAATGTTGGCATGATGATATAATGAATGACCATGTGGGTTAAGTGTATTTCTGATACACCCTTTTATTTTTTATTATTGGCTTTTGGCTATTTTGAGTAACATGTTTAAGACATTCTGAGTTCTTGATTGTTAAAAGGGCAGAAAGTTAATTGTAACTCTTTATCTCCCTGTCTAGAGATGGTTTCTGTTAATTTAGGGGTGTTTATGAACTTTTCTTTGACCCTCCCTGGGTTGCTTCTCTGGCTCAAAAAGAGGGGGCACACCCAAGTTGCTTATTTAGAGGGGGGGGGGCTGGTTTACTGTGTGATTGTGAGGTGGCTCAGCCCAGAGCTAACAGATGGCTGGTCATAAACCATATTTTAGTCATGTGTTTTATCTTAGATAAATAAGTTTGTCTATTACAGTTGGTTGTTTTCTCCATTGTTGATGAACTGAAGGAGAAAACAAGAGGGGAAGTGACGTAATAAACATATTCAAGAATATAGCATTTGTTAAATTTGGATTTCAGGCAATTGAAGTGTTTAATTTGATAGAATGCCTAAACATTTGAATGGTTGAGGAGAATAGCTATTACAAATGTATTTGGCTTAGCAAAATTAAATCTGAGCAGTAAACACAATGTAATTCTATTGTTAAAGATGTTAACTGACACATGGAATGCAATAACTGTTTGCAGGTTGTGTCGCATTAAAAATCAACAGGTTGGACCATGAACAACTGGAGCAGAGCATCTGAGCCCTACCCCCACGCACACACACACACACATATCAGAAGCTAACTGAATTACTTTAGGTACAGACCACAGAAAAGGTCAAACCAGAACCAAGGAAAAACGTGTCATCCAGACCACAAAGAAGGCAATTACTAAATTGTGTGAATATTAATGTACACTTTTCAAGGAGGTTATGGACTGTAAAGAGAAAAAGGTGAACATGTTGCAGATTTCAGAAATTATCTTGAACGTCGGTTTGAGTTGTACAAAGGAAAAACAAGAACATTGAACACACACATTGTGCATCTCTGGACAATTAAAGAATGGCCACTGTTTGGACACACACATTAAATATGTTGAAAGAGCCTACCAGGGCTGAGAAGATGGAAAAGGAACATTTATACACTCATACCATGATTGAAATCCTCATTTCTGATGATCAAAGAGTGCCATATTTGAGTGCCATAACATATTTACTGATGCTTTTTCTAATATGTTAAATGATTAGCTCCTCACACACTAGGTAGAGGACTAGAAACCCATAATGAGAAAATGACTGTGTTGAATATTGATAATTACTGTACTGACAGTGGATTATTTCAATTGATTGTGAATTCTGTTTTTATGTTTGGTAAAGGTATTTTTCTTAACAGGTTATAGTTTCAGACATATGACAGTGGTGAATTCATATATTCCTGATTGTTTCTGAGTAATTATTAAGCTTGAGTGAACTAAAATTTAGAGTTGACACTAAAAACATTGTTTAAATTGTTTAACATGATTAAGGGTTTATAATGTTAAAAAGGGCAGATTGTTATGGAATTTTATGATCACTCAAGAAGTTTAGTTACATGTAAGTCATAGATGTTGTTTAGGCCAAAATGCACAGAGAAAGGAATGTGATCTTCAGGTTGCTAGAAGGGCCAAGGCTAGAAACAGATGTCCCGAACACCTTATCTGTGATGGACTGTCAAAAGGAACTGTATGGGTCTTTGTATGCCTCTACCATGTGTCTGGCCTCCCTTTTCTTGAGAGCACTGACCTTCGAGTTTTATGACAGCTTTATGTGTTTTCCAGATTATACTGTATAGTTGGTGGAATCATCTAACAGCTTCATCCTGTTCTCCATATCAGTATGGTTTAAGTTTGTGTGGAAGTATGTGCGTTACTTATTCTCAATAAATACTGTGTGAACTTCAGTCTCATCAGGTCAGTCTGATCCAGCACAGGTTATTGTCCTGTTGTCTGATGAAGGCTTTCCTCAAAACCTATTCTTAAAGCTTGCCATAGCCATTGATCTGATCAATGCAAAAGCTTATACCTGTATTGGAGAAATGGTTTCTTAATTGCAATTAAACAAGTTAAAATTGTCAACTGTAACATACTCTCGTGCGTCTTACTTTAAGTTCAAATTCAGCGATTAAAGTCTAAAATTTCCACGACAGTCGCTAACTTGGGGGCGTGTTATTATTGCACAAATGTCCGCTTACAAACATTGGGCCATATTCTTAAATGTTTTCCTAAGTTATTTCTTAAATTCTTTTCTAAAAAAGGTCCTAAGATAAGTCTTACTCAAATTCACGAACGTGTTCTTTTTTTATTTTATTTTATTTTTTATTAACAATTCTCCAACATGTACAAACTTTGATAACATTATCAATCTGCACTTGAAATTATCCATATGCACAATAACATAATAAATAATATGCAAAATAAAATAAAAACACATTATACCACATTCACGTATAACAGAAGAGGTCTTCAGTACATCATATTAATTTGAAAGCTTCCAGGTCCGTAAATAGTTTTAAGGCAGGTTTAGTTTTCATAAGTCTTAGTGAGCGTACAAAAATATAAAACTCTCGTTCAAAAATGTCTAACAAAGGTGAGGTTTTAAGAAATCTGCATTTGTGTATAAAGAACTTCGCTAATAAAATGATATTATTGACAAGAAAATTTAACTTATTGTTCTCTTCAAATAAACCAAATTTTACCATATTATAAGTAAAGGAGGGAATATGAATATTTTTACTGTAAAGTACGTCATGCAACTCTAACCAGAAAGAGGCAATACAAACACACTCAAAAAATATATGTTCAGTCGTTTCATAGTTGTTACCACAGAAGGCGCAGTCATTATGCTCAATATTAAATTTAAACATTAAAAAATTATTCGATGGATAGATATCATTTAAAATTTTAAAGTGGATTTCCTTTGCCTTGGGTGTGATTGGAAATGATAGGTATTTTGTTCTAATCTTTTTGGTAACTAGAATATCAAGGGTCTGACATATATATCTTCTTTTCAGCTGTTCTGGGAAAATGGTTTTGGATAGCGTTTGCCTAATGTGTTTGTTATTGCATTTTTGATCACATAAGCAATAACCGCCTATCTGTAGCACTGGGAGACTCGGAGAGATAGTTGAATATAATAGCATCCCTCTAACTAACAATAACATTCCCTTGGGTATAGCATTCGTAACTGAGCAAAACTGTTTAGGTTGGCATAAGACATCATATTTAAGAGTAAAACTATTATAGCTGAGAATGTTACCTTGTTCATCCAACAAGTCCTTGACAGACCATATACCCTTTTTAAACCATTCATCTAAGAATATGGTTTTGTTGCGAATTAATATATATCTATTATTCCATATTGGTGTGTTGTGTGGGGTGAAATTGTGTTTGTATGCCAATTTCCAATATAATAGCACTTGTTGGTGAAAATTAGAGAGTTTTAGAGGGAGCTTGTTTATATTGAAGTCACACCTGAGTAGCAAATCTATTCCTCCAACCATTTTAAAGAAAGAAGCTGGGACACTGAACCATAAGCTGTCCAAATTACAAAGAAAAGATTGTAACCATTTCAATTTTAGCATGCCGTTCATACAATCAAAATCAATAGCGTTCAAACCCCCTTCCTCATATGGTTTTAACACATCACCCTTCCTTATATAATGAACCTTGTTCCTCCAAATGTAATTGAAATTAACTTGATTATCCATTTTAATATACTTAGGTGGGATAGCTAAAGACAAAACTGGATATATCATTCTAGATAAACTTTCTGCTTTGGTTAAAAGAATTCTTCCAAATATGGACAGATCTCTTTGGAGGCAACTATTAAGAATGGCTTTGGCTTTAGCAAAATTATTATCAATATTGAGTTTAACAATTGACTGTTCGTCCTTTGTGACAAAGACTCCTAAATATTTAACGGTGCTTTTTAATGGGATATTATATAATAATTCTAATGGATGGGGATGTATGGCCATAAGCTCACATTTGTTCAAATTCAGTCTTAAACTTGAGGCATTTGAGAAAAGGTTTACCAGTTCAATAGCAATGGGTATTTGCTGCGTGTCCTTAAGAAACAAGGTTGTATCATCAGCCAATTGACTTATTATTAAGGATTTATCCATAATGTTCAATCTTTCGATATTTACATCATTTTTTATCAAAATGGCCAACATTTCAGCTGCTAGAATAAATAGAAAAGGCGAGATTGGACAGCATTGCCGAATTCCACGGTGTATATTAAAACGTTGCGAGGTTCCATGAGGAAGGGAAATTGAACTGCTAATGTCATAATATAACATTTTCATGGTATCACAAAACCTTTGACCAAATCCCAAAAATTGCCTTTTAATCTATTGGCAAAAACGTGCGAGAATATTTTATAATCAGTGTTCAGTAGAGAAATGGGCCTAAGGTTATCAATGCATTTGCTATCTTTACCTGGTTTAGGTATTAATATAATTATACCTTGCTTCATAGTGGGCATAAGACAAGTGTCCTCAATACATTCAGTGAATGCATTAAAGAGCATCTCCCTTAAATCATTCCAGAAAAACTTGTAGAAGTTAGATGTTAAGCCATCATTGCCAGGCGATTTATTCAGTGTTAATTTCTCCACTGCGTTATCCAATTCTTTGATTTGTAGCCTTTTCTCACAGAACTCTTTAAACTGTAGTTCTATACTGGGGATGTGTCTTTTAATTTTCTCAAAGAGAATATTGCAGTCAGTACCGGAATAAGATGAGGAATATAAATCTTTATAAAAACAAAACAATTTGTCAGAAATTAATTTTGGTTCTCTTCTTTCCTCCCCACTAATATATAAGGAGTTAATAGCATTCCTTCCTTGGCGCCTCTTTTCAAGTCTGTAAAAATAAGACTTTTTTCACCTTCTTCTATCCACTTTGCCTTGGATCTTATGAAAGCACGATTTGCTTTTTTCACATAGATATCATCCAATTTTGTCTGTAAAATTTGTAACTCATTTTTGTCCTCAACTGATGGATTCAATTTTTTACAAAGTGTATTCATCTCAGTAATCATGTGAATTTCTAATTGTATTTTGTGTCTACATGCCATTTTACTGAAGGAAATTGAATATTTCCGAATCTCGTATTTCAAATATTCCCATTTAACTTTGTCTGTGCCAAAATCACGGCTGGCTTTCATGTTTACAATCATATTTCTAATTTCCTTACAATAAAATTCATCTTTAAGGAGGTCAGCATTAAATTTCCAGTAGCCCTTCTTACAAGGTTGATGTAATGTGGGTTTTAAACTTAGGGATATGATACAGTGATCAGTAAGAGGAGAGGCTGAGATGGAAGTGTCATGAACATATGTAGCTAAATTGTTAGAGATTAGCCAATAATCTATTCTGGATTTACTGGTACCATTAGGTTTTAGCCATGAAAATTGCTTGACATCTGGGTTTTGAGCTCTCCAGATATCAACTAAGGCATGAGCATCACAAAAACTTGATATTTTCTTATTATAATGACTTGAACTAAATCTAGGTGGATACCTGTCAGCCGATTCATCCGGGGCTATGTTGAAATCTCCTCCAACAATTATATTTTCTGTCGGATAAAGCCCTTTCAATTCGGAAATAACATCTTCCAATTTGTTAAGTAAAATAAAATTCTGGTTGTTATTATTGTAACCATAAAGATTTATCAAAATAAAGAAAGTCCCTTCAACGTCTAGAACCACAGCTATCCAATGCCCGTTTTCGTCAACTTTAGATGTTACAATATCCCCTGGGCAATTATTAAACAAAATTGCAACCCCTGCGGAATGGGTTGAACCGTGACTATACAAAGTTTTTCCACCCCATTGGCTAGTCCAGAAAGCACAGTCATTTGGGCTTGAATGGGTTTCCTGCAGAAAAATACAGTTAGAACCTCGACTTTTGCAAAATAAAAATATTGCTTTCCTTTTAATACTATTTTTAAGACCTCGTGAATTCAAAGAAGTGCAAACTAAGGAATGTTTTAACGTAAACATAAACTCTCAACACTGGCTTACTAAAGAATTACCAGTAAAAACGCAATGAACAAAAATATAAGTACCCTACTTTCTCTACTGAGATGAGTGATAGGGACCAAGCTAAGTCAAAGAGTCTCTCTTGTTACTTCATACATTCAACTTCCCCGATATATTATATTCGTTATTCCCTTATAAGTCCAAGCTTGTGATGCGCCGACCATTAATAAATCTGTAAGGACCTTTGTAAAACGCCTTCTCACCTTGCTTTCTTGCTTTTTCAATAATGGGCCACAGAGCAGCGCGCATTTCATGGTCCTCTTTTGTAAAGTCCTCTGCAAACCGAATACCATGTTCCTTGCACACCGTAGATGTCTTTGTGATTTTCCAAAACTGATCACGGTACCGACGCATGCTGAATTGCACGATCATCTCTCTGCTCTTCTTTTCTTCCTTCCGACCGATCCGATGCGCAACATCCACAATGTCCTCCAGCTTCCCAGACAAGTGGGGTGCGATCTTCGCAAGCAGACGGATGGTCTCATCTCTGGCATTTTCCTCGTTTGAGTGATTCTCTCTCATCCCGTTTATTCGGAGGTTCCACCTGCGTTTGTAGCGCTCCAATTCCACTGTTTTGGTTTTCATCTCCTCGTTGTCTTTGAGGAGTAGTGACACCTGTTTTTCCAAGTTGTCAGTCTTCACTTTGTTATCTTGTATCTCCGCCGAGTTAAATTCAATTGACTTTGTCGCACTGGTAATCAAAAGGGTATTCTGCTTAATCTGAGCATTTATATCCTCGAGGGTATTGGCTTGCTTATCAATTCTGCTAGTGAGCATGTTGATTGCTTCAAGCAGTACCCTATTGGATACCCAGGGGGTCCCGTGCAAACGGGTCGCGTTTGATTTCAGATGCAGTCCTGCAAAACCAAGAACGAATTGCCCAAAGCCTTGCACAAATAGCTGCCACACTGGCCACGACACTGAATGAAATTAATAAGAATTTAACGAAATAAAGATACAAGTCATCATAAGTCATGCATATTTATTGGAAATTACACGCAAATCACGCTGTAAATGTACCTTTTTGAAGCCACTTACAAACGCACAATTAACTGCTGTCGAACTTGGACAGCCAGTCTGTTGTCCGGCCCCAGGAGTGGGTCAGGATACACATCCTGTTGTAGTGGCTGAATGGGAAGCGGGACACCACGTTTCATGGCAATGTTGTGCAATACACAGCAGGCCATGATTATCTTACAAACCTAAAACAGTGAAAAGTTACCCAACGATAAAGGCAAAACATTTTGATAGTGTCGATAGTTCAAATTTTAAGGTTCTGGCACGAATAAAACTAAAGCTGTTCTTATTATACAAACCTTCACCGGTTTGTAAATCAATTTGCCACCTGCTGTGTCTAAACACATCCAGCGTCCTTTTAAGATGCCAATTGTGCGCTCGATGATAGAGCGAGTATGTGTGTGCCGCCGATTAAAGGACACCTCCTGGTGAGTCTGGGGGTTAGTGAGTGGTGTCATTAACCACGGTGCCAGGGCATATCCTCGATCTCCTAATAAAAGTATATATAAAGTCATTAGCGGAATCAAAAACCCACTGTTGCTGGGATTTATGAATACTCAAAGATACGTACCAATTAGCCATGAGTCTCCAGCAGCTCCTTGTTCGAGGCGCAGAACTAACGAACTGTTCTGCAAAATAAAAGCACCTCCTGGGAAGCGGGGGACTACATTTAGAAGGCGGGTCCGGGAGTCACAGACCAGTTGCACGTTTATAGAGTGATATTGCTTGCGATTGAGATATGGGTATGGATCTGGGGAGGGTGCCTTAATGCGCACATACGTGCAGTCTATAGCGCCGATGGTGTTAGGTAAGCCAGCAATAGCATAGAACCCTGTTTTGACCTCAATCTGTTCTTCTGCGGTGTAGGGGAATTTAATGCATTGCGTGGCCAGGGGAATAATTTCATTAACGACTCGCATGACAATGCGACTGATGGATGGCTGTGAAATGGCCACCCGGTCTCCTAGTTCCCTCTGAAATGTCCCTGTGGCTAAAAAGCCCAAGGTGGAGAGCAGCTGCACGTGTGGTGGTACAGGATTAGACCATCTGGTATGGCTCCACAGTGCTGGTGGAGAGCACCTGCACGTGTGGTGGTACAGGATTAGACCGTCTGGTATGGCTCCACAGTGCTGGTGGAGAGCAGCTGCACGTGTGGTGGTACAGGATTAGACCGTCTGGTATGGCTCCACAGTGCTGGTGGAGAGCAGCTGCACGTGTGGTGGTACAGGATTAGACCGTCTGGTATGGCTCCACAGTGCTGGTGGAGAGCAGCTGCACGTGTGGTGGTACAGGATTAGACCGTCTGGTATGGCTCCACAGTGCTGGTGGAGAGCACCTGCACGTGTGGTGGTACAGGATTAGACCATCTGGTATGGGTCCCCAGTGCTGGCTCCAAGAGATTACAAAGCTCCATGAGGACGTCTCTTGGTAGCCTAAAGCGTAAAAAGAGCTAATCGTCACTCTCTACAAATAGATCCGCATGGTCCTGGAACAAACGTTTGCTCCTCGGGGCACGATCAGCAACAACTTGCAGCAGCAGTAAATATGCCATTGTGTGAGGAGGCCAAAAGTCAGATACATGCCTATGTTGAGCCTATAAATGGACTGCGCAATCAGTGAATATGGAGTGGCTTGGTTCTCAATTAACATAATTAATGTAAATGTAAGTGTTAGTGCAGTGTTTTTTTTAAATACCATAACGCAAGGGAAGTTAAATATATGCAAATATTTGAAATAATTGAATATTATTCATAATGTTATTCTTCATAATATTTAAATCACTGTACAATTGATGTAAACGCAGAGACTAATGATTTGTCACGAAAATGTCAACGCGCAAATCTGCGTAAGAGTGCTTTTCACAAGTAAACATTGGTGAATGTCATAATCTTCGTGGAAACGGCGTAAGTGGGTTTTAAGAACGAATTTCTTCTTAAGAACGGTTGTAGAATATGGCCCATTGTGCTTGTAGGTTTTGCCGGTTGGAGTCCAGTAAAAACTTCGGTGGGGAGGGTGTAACACCTCAGCCTTTCCAGGTACGGATCGAGTGCAGGACTATTGCAGGAAAACATTACTTATGTAACTGGTGCTAATGTGTCCGGTAACTTTATGGTGGCGCACTACTGCTGTTTTGCTATCACTTTTCTTGCAGCGATTTAGTAACGTGAAACAAATGACCATTGTGACATTGTATGCTTCATGTGCTGTTGTTGTTGGTTCGTGTACTTGCCTCTTTTTATTTCATTGATTTCGAGCGGGGGGTGCTCGCTGTGTGGAGGGATAGAGTGGGGGTGCTCGCTGTGTGGAGGGATAGAGCGGGGGGTGCTCGCTGTGTGGAGGGATAGAGCGGGGGTGCTCGCTGTGTGGAGGGATAGGGTGGGGGGTGCTCGCTGTGTGGAGGGATAGAGCGGGGGTGCTCGCTGTGTGGAGGGATAGAGCGGGGGGTGCTCGCTGTGTGGAGGGATAGAGCGGGGGGTGTTCGCTGTGTGGAGGGATAGAGCGGGGGTGCTCGCTGTGTGGAGGGATAGAGCGGGGGTGCTCGCTGTGTGGAGGGATAGAGCGGGGGTGCTCGCTGTGTGGAGGGATAGGGTTGGGGGTGCTCGCTGTGTGGAGGGATAGAGCGGGGGGTGCTCGCTGTGTGGAGGGATAGAGCGGGGGTGCTCGCTGTGTGGAGGGATAGAGCGGGGGTGCTCGCTGTGTGGAGGGATAGAGCGGGTCTTTAGATTAGACATTGCATGTGGTGTGATAATGATAAATTGCATGAACCATTTTTAACTCACTTCTTTTTGCCATTGTCTGAGTGAGCTTGTAGTGTGTGTGTGTGTGTGTGTGTGTGTGTGTGTGTGTGTGTGTGTGTGTGTGTGTGTGTGTGTGTGTGTGTGTGTGTGTGTGTGTGTGTGTGTGTGTGTGTGAGTGAGCATGTAGTGTGTGTGGGACGGTTTGTGTGTTTGTAGTGTTGCACTGGGTTGTTACATATACTGGGGATTCGCTGCCCCCACACAGACGGTCGCCCTACCCTCACACAGACGGTCGCCCTGCCCTCACACAGACGGTCGCCCTACCCTCACACAGACGGTCGCCCTGCCCTCACACAGACGGTCGCCCTACCCTCACACAGACGGTCGCCCTACCCTCACACAGACGGTCGCCCTACCCTCACACAGACGGTCGCCCTACCCTCACACAGACGGTCGCCCTGCCCTCACACAGACGGTCGCCCTACCCTCACACAGACGGTCGCCCTACCCTCACACAGACGGTCGCCCTACCCTCACACAGACGGTCGCCCTACCCTCACACAGACGGTCGCCCTACCCTCACACAGACGGTCGCCCTACCCTCACACAGACGGTCGCCCTACCCTAACCCTACTAGGGAACTGGGCGAGTATACAGGTTTTGTTGTGATAACCGTTCCATGTAGTAAAGAATAATTGTATGATGTCGGGCATCCTACTGTTCCAATAAATTGTGAATTATTTTGTACGGTACTACTGTCTCCCCAGGTCGCTGTTGCAAATGAGAATTTGTTCTCAATCGGCCTACTGGGTAAGATAAAAAACAAAGAAAACAAAGATACGTTATTCCATGCCTGCGTTGGGTTCCTGCCACACCTCATCACAAGTTTGCAAACAGACGTATTTAAAATTGGTGACGCAGTTCGTAGGAACTCGACGTAAGGGCTGCATTATGCGCAGATCCTGTTAAGCAGTTGGACCTGAGTTATTAAACGCAGTTACTCATCAACTCGTTCAACTGGCTCCGCTGTTTACACAAGTCATACCGTTCTATTCACTGCCAAAATGTTGAACTATTGAGGAAGCTAAATGCATATCCAACTTACTAATGTCTAGTGACCTTTAACAAACCAATTACACAGTCAAATAGTTGTGATGTTAGTCAATATAAGAGAAATCTAATTAAATGCATTTTTACTGAAGACAGTATCACAATAAAATGCAAAAAAGTCAAATACTGTATACAATTCATTACAATTCTATAATTTGGTCAGATTGGTGTTATAACAATGTTATTTAAACATGGAGATGCACATATACTGACTTTTCTTGTATGTCTTGATTGAGACTTGGGTTCATTAATTCATGACTAGTTCCATGTTTTTTTTCTCAAACGACGATACATTGTGTCACTTTCTCCAGAATCCTCAATTTTGTCCCCTCAATTTGATGTCTGCTGATTACTTTGTCAACTATTTCTAAAAAAGGCATATGGACTCTCAAACAAACTGTCTATGCATTCACCGTTTCTTATCAGTTGTAGAACAAATTCATGACAACATGCTGTTTTGTTTATATAAATATATTAAAAGTTGGTTATGAAATATTATTTTTTTACATTTCAGCTTCAATCCTTCTTGGAACGCTGTCCATTATTTTTTACTGTGTCTAGTGGGATATTGAACCATTGTTCAATTCTCCGATTTTTGGAGGCATGAAGGAGGTGGAAATCTACTTCACACTCTGCAATCCAGAACTTCCCACAATGGTTTAAATGTTCAGATCTGGAGCCTCATTTATAAACGCTGCGTACGCACAAAAGAATGCGTACGCCGCTCTCTACGCAATAGTTGGGATTTATAAAAAGCAAACTTGACGTGAAAATGTGCGGTCCTCCACGCAAGCTGGGACCCATGCGTAGTTGCGTACGCACAGAAACGGATGAAATGAGAAATGGCGACACCATCGGCAGATGAATGAAATACATGAAACTGTGTGAAAATGGAGACCATAATTGGTTAAAATACATCGAGATATTTCCTGGCATTAATAACATGAAGAATTTACAAAGCCGTTCTTACAATTAACAGCCTACACAAACACCTGTTTGATCGATCTGCAAAAACAAATCAAATATATAAAACAAGATGTATATAAAACAAGATGTATATACAACAAGATATAACGTCATTTAAAATTAATATTTCCAAAAAATAACTCAAATATGTTCTGTAATTATATTATATTCTGTCATGTTGTGCAATTGATCTTCATAAATAATACGGCAAACAGAATTAAATCGTGTATAAAACGGATATTCTTGTCAATGTCTCCGTCTGACGGAGCAGATAGATGTATAGATGGGGATATGGATATATTACATATATATATGGGGATATGGATATATATATAGATGGATAGATAGATGGATAAATGAATATATATATAGATGGATAGATAAATAGATGGGGATATGGATATATGACATATATATATGGGGATATGGATATATATATAGATGGATAGATAGATGGATAAATGAATATATATATAGATGGATAGATAAATAGATGGGGATATGGATATATTACATATATATATGGGGATATGGATATATATATAGATGGATAGATAGATGGATAAATGAATATATATATAGATGGATAGATAAATAGATGGGGATATGGATATATTACATATATATATGGGGATATGGATATATATATAGATGGATAGATAGATGGATAAATGAATATATATATAGATGGATAGATAAATAGATGGGGATATGGATATATTACATATATATATGGGGATATGGATATATATATAGATGGATAGATAGATGGATAAATGAAAATATATATAGATGGATAGATAAATAGATGGGGATATGGATATATTACATATATATATGGGGATATGGATGTATATATAGATGGATAGATAGATGGATAAATGAATATATATATAGATGGATAGATAAATAGATGGGGATATGGATATATTACATATATAGATGGGGATATGGATATATATATAGATGGATAGATAGATGGATAAATGAATATATATATAGATGGATAGATAAATAGATGGGGATATGGATATATTACATATATATATGGGGATATGGATATATATATAGATGGATAGATAGATGGATAAATGAATATATATATAGATGGATAGATAAATAGATGGGGATATGGATATATTACATATATAGATGGGGATATGGATATATATATAGATGGATAGATAGATGGATAAATGAATATATATATAGATGGATAGATAAATAGATGGGGAATATGGATATATTACATATATATATGGGGATATGGATATATATATAGATGGATAGATAGATGGATAAATGAATATATATATAGATGGATAGATAAATAGATGGGGATATGGATATATGACATATATATATGGGGATATGGATATATATATAGATGGATAGATAGATGGATAAATGAATATATATATAGATGGATAGATAAATAGATGGGGAATATGGATATATTACATATATATATGGGGATATGGATATATATATAGATGGATAGATAGATGGATAAATGAATATATATATAGATGGATAGATAAATAGATGGGGATATGGATATATGACATATATATATGGGGATATGGATATATATATAGATGGATAGATAGATGGATAAATGAATATATATATAGATGGATAGATAAATAGATGGGGATATGGATATATATAAATATATAGATGGGGATATGGATATATATATAGATGGATAGATAGATGGATAAATGAATATATATATAGATGGATATATATATAGATGGGGATATGGATATATATAAATATATAGATGGGGATATGGATATATATATAGATGGATAGATAGATGGATAGATAAATAGATGGGGATATGGATATATGACATATATATATGGGGATATGGATATATATAAATATATAGATAGATGGATAAATTAATATATATATAGATGGATAGATAAATAGATGGGGATATGGATATATTACATATATATATGGGGATATGGATATATATATAGATGGATAGATAGATGGATAAATGAATATATATATAGATGGATAGATAAATAGATGGGGATATGGATATATGACATATATATATGGGGATATGGATATATATAAATATATAGATAGATGGATAAATGAATATATATATAGATGGATAGATAAATAGATGGGGATATGGATATATATATAGATGGATAGATAGATGGATAAATGAATATATATATAGATGGATAGATAAATAGATGGGGATATGGATATATTACATATATATATGGGGATATGGATATATATATAGATGGATAGATAGATGGATAAATGAATATATATATAGATGGATAGATAAATAGATGGGGATATGGATATATTACATATATATATGGGGATATGGATATATATAGATGGATAGATAGATGGATAAATGAATATATATATAGATGGATAGATAGATGGATAAATGAATATATATATATATGGATAGATAAATAGATGGGGATATGGATATATTACATATATATATGGGGATATGGATATATATATAGATGGATAGATAGATGGATAAATGAATATATATATAGATGGATAGATAAATAGATGGGGATATGGATATATTACATATATATATGGGGATATGGATATATATAAATATATAGATAGATGGGGAGATGGAAATACATATATATAGATGGGGATATGGATATATATAAATATATAGATAGATGGGGAGATGGAAATACATATATATAGATGGGGATATGCATATATATAAATATATAGATAGATGGGGAGATGGAAATACATATATATAGATGGGGATATGCATATATATAAATAGATAGATAGATAGATGGGGAGATGGAAATACATATATATAGATGGGGATATGGATATATATAAATAGATAGATAGATAGATGGGGAGATGGAAATACATATATATAGATGGGGATATGGATATATATAAATATATAGATAGATGGGGAGATGGAAATACATATATATAGATGGGGATATGGATATATATAAATAGATAGATAGATGGGGAGATGGAAATACATATATATAGATGGGGATATGCATATATATAAATAGATAGATAGATAGATGGGGAGATGGAAATACATATATATAGATGGGGATATGCATATATATAAATATATAGATAGATGGGGAGATGGAAATACATATATATAGATGGGGATATGGATATATATAAATATATAGATAGATGGGGAGATGGAAATACATATATATAGATGGGGATATGCATATATATAAATATATAGATAGATGGGGAGATGGAAATACATATATATAGATGGGGATATGCATATATATAAATATATAGATAGATGGGGAGATGGAAATACATATATATAGATGGGGATATGGATATATATAAATATATAGATAGATGGGGAGATGGAAATACATATATATAGATGGGGATATGGATATATATAAATAGATAGATAGATAGATGGGGAGATGGAAATACATATATATAGATGGGGATATGGATATATATAAATATATAGATAGATGGGGAGATGGAAATACATATATATAGATGGGGATATGGATATATATAAATAGATAGATAGATGGGGAGATGGAAATACATATATATAGATGGGGATATGCATATATATAAATAGATAGATAGATAGATGGGGAGATGGAAATACATATATATAGATGGGGATATGCATATATATAAATATATAGATAGATGGGGAGATGGAAATACATATATATAGATGGGGATATGGATATATATAAATATATAGATAGATGGGGAGATGGAAATACATATATATAGATGGGGATATGCATATATATAAATATATAGATAGATGGGGAGATGGAAATACATATATATAGATGGGGATATGCATATATATAAATATATAGATAGATGGGGAGATGGAAATACATATATATAGATGGGGATATGGATATATATAAATATATAGATAGATGGGGAGATGGAAATACATATATATAGATGGGGATATGGATATATATAAATAGATAGATAGATAGATGGGGAGATGGAAATACATATATATAGATGGGGATATGGATATATATAAATATATAGATAGATGGGGAGATGGAAATACATATATATAGATGGGGATATGGATATATATAAATAGATAGATAGATAGATGGGGAGATGGAAATACATATATATAGATGGGGATATGGATATATATAAATATATAGATAGATGGGGAGATGGAAATACATATATATAGATGGGGATATGCATATATATAAATATATAGATAGATGGGGAGATGGAAATACATATATATAGATGGGGATATGGATATATATAAATATATAGATAGATGGGGAGATGGAAATACATATATATAGATGGGGATATGGATATATATAAATATATAGATAGATGGGGAGATGGAAATACATATATATAGATGGGGATATGCATATATATAAATATATAGATAGATGGGGAGATGGAAATACATATATATAGATGGGGATACGGATACTGCGGGTGAACAGGCAAACCAAAGCGCAATCAGCATCATGTCCGATTCCCAAATGTAATCGGTGCAGCGCGAGTGATAATGCAAATGCTTTCATATATCGAAAACATTTTCTTTCGATCAATGTCCTAATAATTTGTGTCACATTATCAGCAACATTGTGCCAATAAATCGGCATTCTGGCAAATAACATGTTCTTCTCTTTTCCAACGGAAAAGTAACGTTATTCAATGTGAAGTTTCCTGTTGGAGAGGTGGAAAAGAGGAGAACATGTTGTTTTTAGGGCACAGTGTGGGCATCACTAATACCAAAATGCCGATCTATTGGCACAATGTTGCTGATAATGTGCCACATACTTTAATATGTAAATTAGTACTGTTGAACTTGATATATGTAGAAGTGCAGCCTTGTGCATTTTCAATACAGTAACTGTCATCCAAACTGTAGCCTAAGTTTACATCAGGTAATACAGACATTGTACACAGTTACAAAGACAACATGACTAAACATTTTGACCACCTTGTTCGTGAACGGTGACACAATAACTTTTCCTTTTGAAGGCACTGGTATGTTGCATGAATATTTGCTTTTGAGAGATGTACAAAAGATTTTGGGTACATTTCTAGCTTTTGCAACATATCTATTGTGTTTTGCTGTTTGTACTAAGTGTTTTGAGAAATGCACATACTATTTTGCTCATGTGACGTACGATGTAAAAAATGCACCAAAGCTACTGGGAAAAACTGTAACTGATGTGAACAAGTGACTAGATGATGTGGAATTTGTACAAGTAGTTTCAAGATTTGCACACCTGGTCTAAAAAATGCACCAAAGCCACTGGGAAAAACTGTAACTGATGTGAACAAGTGACTAGATGATGTGGAATTTGTACAAGTAGTTTCAAGATTTGCACACCTGGTCTAAAAAATGCACCAAAGCCACTGGGAAAAACTGTAATGGTTAATCACTGAACCGTTAGCTAAACCTATATATTTTAGTTTCAGCAATAAACAGTATCGATTTTGAGAACTACAGAAATAAAATGTGTTTTTGTACAAACGAATAAATTAACCACACATGATGAATACTCGTTATTTCTAATTGATTTCACTGAAATGAGATGTGGTTAAGAATCTATGGCCAATTGCTCAAGACAGGCTTGATCCAAATTACATGCAATGTAATGTGTGCACTACTGTAAATGTTATGTTTTGTTCTCATTTAGTTACATACGTAATAGAAATTATACCTGTTACAATTATATCTGAAAAATACGTAAAAATTAATTTGCCCAAATGATTGTAGAGGATGTCTTCATTGATCCTTTACATGTACTTGATTACACATAGGATGGATATTATGGAATTTATAGATTATGTAAATGTAAGTAATGTAATGTGTAGTGTGTATCACCTAATGTGACACTGTGTAATCTGTCTTTTACAGTATAGTACTGTAGCATATTAATTTCAGCACTTCTAAGGCCCATTTGAAACATGTATCTTGCATTGTTTGCTGTTGGATGAACTGAATGTTAAAAGTACTAAACTGAAAGAAGATCATACTGTTGTGTTTCGGTGATTAAACCAAATGTTCCCATTACAAATTACAATAATATTGTGTTTGAAACAAGGATTATGTGGACTGAAAGCATTGAATCAGGTTTTGAAAGAATGACTAGCTGCGTTACAAGTGTGATCAGTTTGGATCTTTGTACTAAGAGTTCTGAAAATGTACACCTGTGAAAATAGTACCAAAGTGAATAAAAAAACTGTAACATTTCTAAAGTAGTTACACTTGAAGACTGCCGCATCTCCGGTTTCCACCATTTTTAAATGTAACGAGAACTGCTCTCTCCTATTGCATCATGGGATAGTAAAGTGTGCATCGTATGCACACTTCAGAATCTCGCCGTAAGTAGTAGGTCATCCGGGTACTTTTCGCATACTGTTTTTCAAATACTATGATTTTGGACATACTACTCTGCTCGCGTACTGTTTTTCGCATACTATAAAGTATGGAAGTACGCGATTTCGGACGCAGCCAATGGCATAGCGTTTTCACGAGACGCTGCGTGAAAACGCTATGGGAACGCTCTGCGTGAGTGCGTCATGAAGCACATGTGTAATCAGTCCAATGGCGTGACAGAACGTCACAGACGGGTGACGTCGCGACCAGGAAGCCATAAAAGCACCCCTAATTACCGGCACCTTCAGTTTCTGATGGGCTGAAGCAAGTGCCAAGGGCATGCTGGGAGTATGGCACAGACACGCAGCGTCTCGTTCCCCTCAGGGAACTAAGGTTACATACGTAACCGGAGAAGTTCCCTATCAGGGAACTTCGAGCTGCGTGAAAACGCTATGGGAACGCCACTACCCACTTCGCCATACGAGCAAGTGTCCGCCATGTGAAGTCAGAGCGCACATTCGGACGAAAGCACCTGCGCCCCTGGCGTGGAGCTAAAGTTAAGCTGGTAAAATCTCACGAACGTGTGCGGTGAGGACCAGCCTGCCGCAACACAGACGTCATGTAGAGGCACTTTACCTGACAAAAGGGCTTTTGAAGCCGCCATACTCCTGGTCGAGTGGGCTTGAACAGCCAAGGGTGAAGGCTGACCAGCCGACTCGTAAGCAAGTGAGATGGCCTCAACCACCCACTTGCTCATCCTCTGCTTAGACACAGGGCCCCCTCTCTTGGGTGGTCCAAAGCACACGAACAACTGTTCGGACAGCCTCCACAGGGCAGTTCTGTGGACGTAGGCGTCTAAGGCCCTCACCGGGCAGAGGTTGTTATGCTTCTTCTGGTCCGACGTCAAAAAAGGAGGAGGGCAGAAGGCTTGCAGCACAATAGGCCCAACGATGTTAGTTGGGACCTTGGGGACATACCCGGGTGAAGGTAGTAGAAACGCCTTGACCATCCCGGGTGAGAAGTCCAAGCAAGAGGCTTGCATATCACCAATCCTCTTCAGAGAAGAGATGGCAAGTAAGAAGACCGTCTTGAGGGTCACGAACTTGTCAGGGACCTCCTTAATGGGCTCAGTACAATGGCCAGGTCCCAGGATGGCACCCTCATGCCGGCTGCTGGCCTCAGCCTCCGGGTGCCACGAAGGAAGCGTGATACCAGTGGGTGTCTCCCCAGAGAAACCCCATTTAGAGGGACATGGCATGCGGACAAAGCCACCACATACAACTTCAGTGTGGATGGGGATAGACCTGTAAAGAAGCGTTGCTGCAGGAACTTCAGTACTGCAAACACTGGGCAGTTAACTGGGTCCACCTGCCGTTCTCTACACCACGAGGTGAACAGTTTCCACCTGGCGGCATACGCCTTCCTTGTGGCTGGAGCTCTGGAGTGAAGGATGGTCTCAACGACCTCATTCGAGAGACCTGATTCTAAGAGGCGAGCCCCCTCAGAGGCCAGGCCCATAGTTTCCACAGCTCCGGGCGGGGGTGAAGGATGACCCCATGCGCCTGGGAAAGCAGATATTAGGTCCGCAAACCATACTCGGGCCGGCCAGTACGGTGCTACGAGCAGTAGACTGACCCGCTCCTGACGGATCCTCTCCAGAACTCCTGGGAGCAGAGCAACCGGGGGGAAAGCGTACAGGCGTGACCTCGGCCATGCCTGCACCATGGCATCCAGCCCCAGTGGGGCTGGATGAGTCAGAGAAAACCACAGAGGACAGTGTGACGTCTCTCTGGACGCAAACAGGTCCACTTCGGCCCAACCGAAGTGCGACCAAAGGAGCTCCACCACCTCGGGATGGAGTCTCCACTCCCCGGGCCTCGGCCCCTGCCTCGACAGGGTGTCTGCCCCCTGATTTAGGTACCCCGGGATAAAAATGGCCCTTAAAGAAAGGAGCTTCCCGTGGGACCACAGAAGGACCTGGCGGGCCAGATTGTAAAGTGGGCGTGAGCGCAGACCCCCCTGGTGGTTGATGTAAAAAACCACCGATGTGTTGTCGACCGCACAAGGACATGATGACCCCTTAGGTCTGGGAGGAAGTGCTTCAGAGCCTGGTAAACTGCCAGCATCTCTAGCCAATTTATGTGCCATGATAGCTGATGGCCCCGCCAGAGCCCTTGAGCTGGGCGACCATTCATGATCACCCCCCAGCCGGTGAGGGAGGCATCCGTCGTTAGTGTAACACGACGACACGGAGCTCCCAACAAGGGACCCTGGGTTAGGAACCAAGGCTTCCTCCACATGACCAGCGTGCGGAGACAACGCCGCGTAACAGAGATCATGCGGAACTGGTTTCCCCTCGGGGAGAACCCCTTGGTTCTGAGCCACCACCGTAACGTCTCATGAACAGCAGGCCGCAAGGAATAACGTTGGCGCTGCTGCCAGCAGACCCACGCGAACCTCAGGAACTTCCTGTGTTGTGGAAGGATGGAGATGTGGAAATAGGCGTCTTTCAGATCTATCGTGACAAACCAGTCCTCGGACCTGATCTGTGATACGATCTGTTTGAGAGTGAGCATTTTGAAGCTGAGTCTCCCGACCGTCTGATTCAACAGACGTAGCTCTAAAATAGGACGCAACCCCCCATCCTTCTTGGGAACAACGAAGTACCGGCTGTACCAGCCCGACTCCCTGCTGAGAGGAAGAACTCGTTCTATAGCCCCTTTTAGCAGGAGAGTCTGTACCTCCTGCTCCAGTACCAGAGCCTGCTCTGGGCCCACCACTGTGGGCAGGACCCCATTGAAACGAGGCGGATGCGTCCTGAATTGGATGGCATACCCGCTGTCGATTATCCGTAGGTCCCACTGAGATATATTCGGCAGGGTCTTCCACTCTGCCAGAAAATCTACTAGGGGTACCAGCCTCTCGAGGCTGGCCTCTGGAATAACAGGTACTGCAGACACAGTGCCCTGTAACAGCGCACTGGCAGGGAACAACTGGTTCGACAGTTCTGGGCCCCTCCTCGTAGGCCACCCCGCTGAGGGCACCAGGAGAAGCTCACTACTCCCCTGGTGGGGACCACCCCCAGCGGTTTGACCCCCCTGTCAGGGTCTCTTAGACAAAGCCTTCTTGGGTGTAGCGACAGGCCTCGGAACTGTCCTACCCCTCGAAGGCCCCGCCTGTGAGTGTCGCCCCCCGGCCCACTCATCGTGTGGGGGCGCCTGAGTAGCGACACTCACTCTCTGCTGCGCCCGGTGTGCCGTGCTCGGCGCCGGGCGGGGCTGGCCCCATCCGACAGCCCCCGCGACGCGGCTACAACGGGGGAGAAATTTCTGGAAGGCAGCCGCCTGCCTTCTCTCCTCCTGAAACCTCTCGACGACCGAGCCAATAGCAGGGCCAAAGAGGCGGTCGGGGGAAAGAGGCGCGTCCAGAAGGAAGGCTTTCTCCCTATCTCTCATATCAGAGAGGCTTAGCCAGAGATGCCTCTCCGTAGCCACCAAGGCTGCCATAGCACGGCCCACTGATTTGGCCGTCTCCTTAGTGGCACGAAGTGACAAATCCGCCGCCTGACGAAGTTCTCGAACATTATCAGGACTTACAGTCTCCCCCTGAGCCCCGTCGCTAAGCAGCTCTGCCTGATATGTCTGTAGAATAGACATAGTATGCAGGCAGGAAGCTGCCGCCGAATAAGCTTTGCCCACCAGCGCTGAAGTAGTCTTCAACGCCTTGGAGGGCAATGCCGGTGTCCTCAGAGACGATGCCGTGACCGGCATCGGTCCGTACCCATGAACATTAGCCTCGGCAACATTAGAGTACATATGAGTCCGCGGTTTAAACACCCGGGACGACACCGGCTTTTTCCAGGACCTCGACACCTCAGCGTGGAGGTCCGGGAAGAAAGGCAAACACCGGCGAGGAGGTAAAGCACGGGAGGGCAAGAATCGTTCATTCAACTTACTGGTTGAAGCAGACTCCTGCCTGTCAGCCGGCCACTCGATCTTGAGCTTTCCCACAGCTCGGGTGAGTACCTCCAGCAGCTCCTCGTTCGCGGGTGACTGAACCAACAATTCAGCCTCCGCCTCGAGGTTTTCAACCTCCATTTCCTCAGAGCTGGACGGCTGAGAAAAAGGTGCCTCACCCAGGGCGGAAGAAACCCGCGCGGGTGCTTCCGAACCCCGAGCTGAGGCACTGGCTCTAGTAGACGAGGACCGAGAAATTGCAGAAGCCGTCTCGGAACCGCATGCTAGATCCGCTTGCGAACCCCACGACGTCAGTCGGCGCCGTGCCTCGGCAGTGGCGGGACCTGAACCGCGGGGAACGCGAACCGAGCCGCTTTCCTGAAAAAGCGCCAGGCGAGAGCGAAGTGTACGAATGGCGAGACGGTCGCAATGCTTACAGCTAGCCTCTTCCAAGGCTAGCTGAGCATGCTCCTCTCCCAAACAAACTACGCACAGTACCTGTGTGTCCCGGCCCGTGAGAAAGCGGTTGCAGGGAGAAGCACACTGTCTGAAACGTCGCTCGGTTGCCATAATCGCGGTGAGCTCTTGTACATAAATGCAAAGAAAAGTTCTGAATTAACAACGTAATAGCAGAAACCCGTGAGGACTGTCACAACATGCACTTGCTGAAGCAACAAGTAACTGAAGGTGCCGGTAATTAGGGGTGCTTTTATGACTTCCTGGTCGCGACGTCACCCGTCTGTGACGTTCCGTCACGCCATTGCACTGAATACACATGTGCTTCATGACGCACTCACGCAGAGCGTTCCCATAGCGTTTTCACGCAGCTCGAAGTTCCCTGATAGGGAACATAAAAAGCGCCTATTTTTAAAACATGAGCACCGAAGATACTTTATATTGTTAGGAAATAGGAATTATTTTGATGACGTAATAGTTGATATGTTGTCAACCAATCACAAGGGTCCGTTCTCTGCTAGATAGGCCCTACCTTTTCCGGTTGAAGTTAATGCAGACGAATGTAAGTCAAAACTCACGTAAGCATCTAGTTGATATCATGAAACTCACCTGTTTACGTGTAACACACATTAAGTAATAGGCAGGTGGAATCTGGAATAAGAAGTATTTTAGTTTTGAGCCAATTAGAAACTCCCATGTGGTTATGTCCCGCCTTTGATTGACAGGTTAGTCAGTAGTAGATGCGATCTGCTATAATGGGAAGAAACTCCATTTAATGCAGACCTCGAAAAGTTAGATTTCACTGTAGTGAACTGCTGCTATTCAACAACTTGAGGAAAGTCCTAGAACAAAAAAACATTTAAACGCGACAATCCAACATGATTTTCGTGCCGGGACGTGCAGGGATGATCACTTGGTGAGTTACGTTTTCCTTATGAGCTGAGGTTGGAATGGCGTTAGCAGGCTATGCTAACTTCCCCCCATGTTAGTAGATCGGAATTGCGCCGACGATGCTAATTGCTAGCGAACCTTTCCAAAACCGAATACATATTATGTGATACTTAATGAAATTGTACTGAATGTTTAAAGTTTTGGTAAGATATTGTTTTGTATAAAAGCAACCTTTCCATTCAATATTTTACTCAAATGTGTTTTGAAGACTCAATGAGCCTCCAAGTGTACTGGACAGTATAATAATGCCATTTCATCATGTTTTTATGTAGCGGCGTAAGATTCTTTTGTAGTGTCAATGTTATGTGATGTTTATATTTTATTACTCACTGGGTGTAGTAAATACATTTTATTAATGCGATTTAGAGATAACATTGTTGTAGTTTGCAACAAATGTAGGACTGTGTGTGTGTTTTGTAATTGACAACAGTAGATGTCTTTTGATTTCATAATTCTGACAGAAATAGTAGAAGGGTGCACCCAATTTATTTAAGTAGGTTTTCTGAATGTTGCAATTGTAAATCGTTAAATCCTATTTATGATTAATTGGCGGAGTAGAATAACTATAGTTCTCATCTAAAAATACTAGCCATCTTGTGATTGAATATAACTTCATATCCTGGTCTTTGATGTTTCCTTTGTGTAACCTCTTCACTGCTCTCTCTGAATCCTGTGCGTTCTGTTGTGCTGTTAATGTGTTAAGATACACACATGTTACATGCGTGTCCTGCAGAGCCTCGACTCAATCTTGCTCTTGAAGGACTGACTGGGCCTTTTTGGAGGCTACCTATATACTATGACACATTGTTCTGTCGCTCCAGCAAATGGGCATTGTTCATGTCTACACATGTTTTAACATCTCAATAAACACTGAAGAGTACATAAACACTGTGATTGTCCCATACTACATGATGTGAATTGTGTCTCCCCAGTCTTTTTCAACAACGCCCCCATACCGGCCTCAAACAACAACGTCTTCCTTCCTTTTGGTGCTAGACGTCTCTGAGGACGAGGAGGACATAGAGAGGGTGAGTGGACTGCTCCTACAGTTTATGGTGGCGCTTCTATGGGTTATCGTCACTGCATTGTGTCAAAGTTCTCTATAAACATCTGTCCAGTGGTGCTTCAGACTCTCCCATATCACGTCCTTCACAGTTGAACTATCTGACCCGGCTTCTCACAGAGACCGAACCGCGTGTATAATGTGTTCAGCTGCTGCGTCCACCCTGGCCCGGTCTGGACATTCGGCACCCGTGGCCGGCTCAAACGGACTCGACCTGCCTCCAGTACCACACTACAGAGGATCCGATTGTAGAGGAGGCCTGTCTTGCACCATGGAACATGAGGAGGACCGACAGTGCCCAGCGTGCCAAATGAGCGCAACCGCAGAGCACCGGTCCTGTGTCTCCTGTCTCTGTCGTTCTCGATGGATTGTGGGGGTCATTTCTCAGGGTACACATCCATGTCTGTCCTTCTCTCTGGCCTAATCTCGCTGACTCTTGTGTTCAGTTAGCTCGTCGAGGCAGTATGAGCTTTTCCTGTGCAGAGCCCAAGACCCAGTTCAGTTTTGCATTTAGCTTTGTATCAGTAGACACATGGTAGTATTTTCCAATGACCTTACTCCCACCCCTCAACTCCATCTGATAAGAGTGATATCTTGATTTTAGGTCAGGAAAAAATCCTCCAATGACGTAAAATGACGATTTTTACGTCATTGGAGGATTTTTTAAAAGAGGCTGTAAACTACAGACAGAAGTAGACGCTACTTCCGCATTTTTTCAACCCGCCCATCTGGGGTGGGGCCTCGTCACAGATTCTCAAAACAGTGTCAGCCATCTTGTAGCTAAGCTAACCCGATGTTGCTTGTAGGGAGAAATGCGAGTTTTAGACTAAACACGGTGGCAGAATGTAATTGTGAAGACGAAATGGAAGAAAGGGATTTTGAAGATCTGTTGCGCGAATCCGAACTTTGTGGCTGCCTGTACGAGCCGCAATACAACGAAACACAGTTGCGGTTGACGGAGGAACAAAAGGCTGCTGCTGCCGAGAAGCGAAGCTTGCCTGGCGGTCATGAGGAAGAGCCCGTACAGAGTTGAGCTGGGGCGGACTGCTGGTGCCAGTGCTCTCGCTGTGCGCCTATGGACACAGATAGAGTCCCGCTGCTGTTGAGAATTTCAGCTATGCCATTTTCTTCTTGAAGAAATAACTGAATCTGCATTAGAAACGGGACCGCCAGCATGCGTAATAGAGCACCCCAGCTTTGATCCACATGAGTTTTGGAAACTTATTTCAGGATTCCGAAGGTCAATTGGAAACGCCAGCCAAAGCCCGCAGGGACAAACGGACGGTTCAGTATAAGTGAGTATTTATTTGTTGTTCACGTCAGTTAGCTGAGCTATCGGTTATATTTACATATATGCTAGCTAGCCTATTGTAGGTGCAAATAGCTTGCGTTGCTAACATTGTGCTTATTGTTTTCAGACAATATCGCCTAACAGCTGTCGTGGAAATTTTAGACTTTAATCGCTGAATTCGAACTTAAAGTAAGACGCACGAGAGTATGTTACAGTTGACACTTTTAACAGGTTTAATTGCAATTAAGAAACCATTTCTCAAATACAGGTGTAAGCTTTTGCATTGATCAGATCAATCCCTATGGCAAGCTTAAAGAATAGGTTTGAGGAAAGCCTTCATCAGACAACAGGACAATAACCTGTGCTGGATCAGACTGACCTAATGATTACAACTTCTGCATGGTATTTAAAGGAATGAAGTTACGCACACTCATTGACACACCAACCTAAACAGAGACAATGGAGAACAGATGAGGTCCTTAGAAGATCTCACCAAATATAGGATAATATTCATGACATATGGAGCTGTCATGAAAACCCGAGGGTCACTCCCCAGTCAAGTCGAGAGAGGCCTAATGCCCATTTATGGTGAGACACATGTAAACCCATACAGTTGCTTTGACAGTCCATCACAGGTAAGGTAATCAAGACATCTATTTCTAGCATTGGGCCCCTCTAACAATGTAAAGATACATTCCGGCTTGTCCTCCGAAAGGAACCAGATCCTGTTTTTCAGAGTCTCGTGCTTTCCGTTCTTAACCTTTCTCTGTGCCTTTTGGCCTAAACAACATCTATGAGACTTACATGTAACCAAACTTCTTGAATGATCATAAAATTCCATAACACAGCCTACCGTCATTTCGTGGAATGGGTCCTGCAAGGAGAGAGACTGGGGAAAGGCTATATCGTCTTGTTTTGCCTGCCTGTGTTGTTCAGGACATCAGACAGAGATTTACAGCTAGTGACGGACAATACTGTGGCTATCAAGAAACTGCTGAAGCTCTGGAAGAGCTATGAGTGTGAAATTGTTTATATTATGTTTAAAAACAATAAAAGTTCAAAGTTTATAATGTATTACTTTGATTTACAATAGAGTACAGGGAAATATGAAGAAATGTATATACTTTTATTAATTACAAATATTCTCGGGAACTTGGGGTGGTTGATACTAGCCCGCAGCCACTGTTTGCACCGCTCTAAATGTTCAACGGGAAAACGATGGAAACTAACTACATTTTCTTTCCTTGTGTTGGATGTACATCCCGGTACAACGCAAGGCTAGTATTTAAATTACTTTATCAAGAAACTCGTCACGGAGACTCATGTTAACCGGTGTCTTCTGTTTTCCAGTCAATTAGCTAGTAGCTAGCTTTCCCTTCTGCCTGCCCTCTCGAGCCGGTAGGCGTGGCTTGGGAGTGGACTCGTAGAGCAGCGAAACAAGTGCATTCTGGGATTTGGTGTATTTCATCCACATGAGCCAAAAACACATTTTAATCTTTTTCTCTGCCTAGATGGCACCAATTTCAAAAATGCTTTCACATTTCTACTACATAAGTGACCACGATAAGTGAGAAAAAATATGTTTTTTTGGTGAAGTTGCCATTTAAACATGCTGGTTTAAATTGAATAGCTACAAAATGATTAAACAAACTGGATACGTCTATCTAGTAATCTTACATTTTCTCTCATGTAGGGTATTCTCTAGGTTTATCTCTCTGTCTATAACGGGTTTGTAGTGCAAAATATATACTTGTGGACTGTAAATCTTTCTCTCACTTTCTTATTCTCTCTGTAGGTGAAGATGCTGACAAGACAAGTTGATAGTCAGAAGCAATGTGGAAATGTTGAGGTGATCACCACAGTGACCACATGGGGTCTCTCTGCCAGAACAGTCAAGGTTTGACCGGGTGACCACAATAAAAACACTCAACCACTGCTCCCTAGACATGAGGTCACTCCAGACCTCACTACGCTCCAACCAACCACTATTGACCACAACAGGACCTACTACACTGCCGTAACTGAGACGTGTTAACTCACCACAGACAGCAACAGGACCTGGAACAGAGCATACTGATCAGACATGGTTCGTTTGTATGCCTCTGGTGTTTACATCCTATAGTGAAAACAAATGAAGGCAGACGTACTGCAGACATTGTGGATGTTCACAATGAATAATATCCAGGGGTATTGTGGGTAGGGAGATGATAATGTATAAGTGACATCCTACAGGCGCTCCTTCAAAAACAGCTGACAGAAATAGATTATTGAGTTGTGTGAAGTTGTGTGTGTTTAACCGTGTGCAAGTACTCACCGAGATAAACATCTGAATTGTGTAAGTTGAGGAAGTCAGGAGGCTTGTGAGGGAAGGATGGCTCATAATTATAGCTGGAATATAGTAAATGGAATGTTTTCTGAGGCCAGATGTGTGGTTATCGAGGTAACTTCAGGTTCAACCCTGGGTTTTCGGTATCACGAGGTCCGTTACCCTCTTAGCGCGTTATATCGTCATGGTAACTTATGCTGCGAACCTAACCTAACCTTATGCGAACGTGCTCGTAGTTAGATTGGGAAATCCTGGGTTAATTGAACGAATTGATAACCACCGTTGTGACGTCTCTTAACTAGATCGCAAGTGTCAGGTTAGGTGAAGCCAGATAATGTAAAGTAATCCAGGGCATGTTGAACTTGCTTCGTAGTATAGTCCTCTGGTGAGTAAAACCAGTATGTTTGTTACTGTTCTATTATTACTATTACAGCAGGTGTTTTGAGCATGTTGTCTCTAACAAAGATGCTACCAGCCTCCTGGGGTATTTGGGGTGTGAGTTACTGGGGGCTGGACAGCCTTAGGACCTCCCTAAATGTGCTGGGGGTGTGTGTTGTGTCTGTGTATTTGTGGTTTATTGCCAGAGCTCCCTCTGATGGTGTTATAGCTCCACCTGCAGGCAGGTTCAGGCGGTTGTCCTCGCCGGCTTTCTAGCTGCTGCTACATCTCACCTGGTGTCCATCTCCTCCTCCATCACATTATGTTCAGTCTCATCACTACACCTGGTGTCCATCTCCTCTCCATCACATTATGTTCAGTCTCATCACTACACCTGGTGTCCATCTCCTCTCCATCACATTATGTTCAGTCTCATCACTACACCTGGTGTCCATCTCCTCCCCATCACATTATGTTCAGTCTCATCACTACACCTGGTGTCCATCTCCTCCTCCATCACATTATGTTCAGTCTCATCACTACACCTGGTGTCCATCTCCTCCCCATCACATTATGTTCAGTCTCATCACTACACCTGGTGTCCATCTCCTCTCCATCACATTATGTTCAGTCTCATCACTACACCTGTTGTCCATCTCCTCCCCATCACATTATGTTCAGTCTCATCACTACACCTGGTGTCCATCTCCTCCCCATCACATTATGTTCAGTCTCATCACTACACCTGGTGTCCATCTCCTCCCCATCACATTATGTTCAGTCTCATCACTACACCTGGTGTCCATCTCCTCTCCATCACATTATGTTCAGTCTCATCACTACACCTGGTGTCCATCTCCTCATTAGGAGAGTATTTAAGTTCTCTGTGTTTGGTCTTGACTTTGTGTGGAATTGTATCTCTGTTATGTGTTTGTGTTCTCTGTATGAGTTTAATTCCGTACTACATATTGAAAGACTGTCTTTATTCCAAGTGTGCGCTGCGTCGCTTCAAGTTTAATTAATACTGTGTGTACTATTGCTAAAGAGCGTCTGGTGTTGAACTGCTGTGATTAAAACACTAAAAGGCCCTATCCTGGTCTCGTGCGTGGCTCCATCCTTCCTGCCTTCACCAAAGCACCAAATTAACCACCTTCATAACACCCTTTGGCCGATATGCATTTAAAAGACTCCCATTTGGAATCACAAGTGCTCCGGAAATCTTCCAACGCAAAATGACAGAGACCCTCAATGGCCTGTTGGGCGTGGCTATCTTCATGGATGATGTCCTAGTGTATGGAGATACACCAGAGCAGCACGACCAACGTCTCAGCAAGGTGCTGGAAAGGATCGAGTCAGCTGGCCTAAAGCTAAACAAAGAAAAGTGTAAGTTTAGGCAGGACCAGCTTCACTTCCTGGGTCATGTCATTGACAAATCAGGTGTAAGACCTGACCCTGAAAAAGTCAAGGCAATTCGCGAGCTCCCACCACCACAGAACGTGCAAGACCTAAAGCGTATTTTGGGCATGTTCAATTACTTGGGGAAATACATTCCAAATTTGTCTACAGAGTGTAACCCACTTTATGATCTGTTAAAGTCCAAGTCAGTATGGACGTGGGACCACTCCCAACAGGAGGCATTCCAGCAGATTAAAGACATCCTGTCCACTTCTCCAGTCCTGAAGTTCTACGATGTGAACCGGCCTACCGCTGTCTCTGCTGACGCCAGCAGTTATGGTATAGGAGGAGTGTTGATGCAGCTACATGACGAGGAATGGAAACCTGTGGCATACTGCTCACGTAGCCTGTCGGATGCCGAGACCAGATATGCACAGATAGAGAAAGAGTGTTTGGCGTGCGTCTGGGCCTGTGAGAAATTTGAAAAGTACCTGTGTGGCCTTGAGAGCTTCAAGTTAGTAACGGACCACAAACCTCTGGTGCCACTCATGAATCAGAAAGACCTAGACAAAGTGCCAATACGGTGCCAAAGACTACTCATGAGACTTATGAGATTTAAACCGATGGCCGAATATGCACCAGGGAAGACCCTAGCGGTGGCCGACACACTCTCACGGAGTCCATTACAGTCCCTGGAAACGGAGACGGAAACTCACTCAGACGTAGCATGCTATGTAGCAGCCGTGGTAGACGCCCTGCCTACATCCCCACGTAAGCTTGAGGCCATAAAGACAGCTACAGCAGCCGACAGTAACCTTCAACTGGTGCTGCAGTTCATAAAGTCAGTGTGGCCAGAGTACATAGGCCAGGTCCCAGGAGCAATCAGAGAATATTTTACCATGAAAGCTGAATTCTCAGAGTGCGATGGGATCGTCATCAGAGGTAGCCGTATGGTGATTCCAGATGTGCTCAGAACAGACATCCTGGACCGAATACATGACGGACACCAAGGTTTGACAAAGTGTAGAGAGCGAGCCCATGCGTCCGTATGGTGGCCCAGCATCTCATCAGAAATCCAGAAAAAGTCCAGTCTTGTCAGGTATGCCGTGAGAGGAAACCCAGCCAGCGGAAAGAACCTCTCATCTCTACCCCCCTTCCTGACCGGCCTTGGAAGAGACTTGCGATGGACCTGTGTGATCATAACAAACACACTTACCTTGTCGTGTCTGACTATTTTTCCCGTTTCCTGGAAATACTTCACCTGCCGACAACCACTGCCTCGCAGGTAATCTTGAAGTCGAAGGCAGTGTTTGCAAGATTTCGCTGTCCAGACGAGGTCGTGTCTGACAATGGGCCTCAATTTTCATGTCAGGAATTCAAAGGCTTTGCAATAGAGTTTGACTTTATACACATCACTTCTAGTCCACACAACCCTCAAGGGAACGGACATGCAGAGAGAGGGGTTCAGACCGCTAAAAGAATCTTGACGCAGAAAGACCCTCTGCTTGCCCTTATGTGCTATCAGTCAACGCCTTGCACCACCACAGGCGTGAGCCCGGCAGAGCTGCTCATGGGCAGGAAGATAAAGACAACCCTTCCGACACTGGAGGCAAATCTACAGCCCCGATGGCCTGATCTGGAAACGGTCAGGACTAAGGATGCATTGGAAAAGGGGAAACAAGCATTCTACTTTAATCAGCGCCATGGAGCTAGGCCCTTGCCTTCTGTAAAGCCAGGTGATCCCGTACTCATAAAGCTGGACCATCAGAAAGCCTGGAGAACACCTGCTGTTGTCTTGGGAGACAGCACCACACCACGCTCCTTTGTCATTGAAACACCTCAGGGAGCAACTTTGAGACGCAACCGGCGTCACTTGCAGCATGTTCCTCCTGTGGCGGGAGACACTCACCTTCTAGCTTCAGATGAACTGCAGCAAGGTGCTGCCACACAGCAGCCTGACCCCACAGTCTCCACGGATGCTGCATTGCCAACCCCAAGTGTCAAACCGCCAGAAATACAGACTGGACTGCCCCACACCCGGTCTGGTAGACTGAGTAAACCTGTTGAAAGGTTAAATCTGTAAAGATGGGGATATTTTTGTTAATCTTTGGAGCCATGCACTGTGGGGAGGGAAGAAGATGATGTAAAGGAAATGTTTGTGGACTGAAAAGTTTATTTACACTGCTAAGAGTGCTTACGTTCTAATGCTCGTTTATATATTGCACAGAGTAATGTTTAATGAGTTAAGCCTACTGTTTAATCAAGTGTAGTACCGTTCAAATGTTCAGTTATAGGAACAGTCAGGATATCTTTGGGTATCCTCAGAGAAACAAAACATAAAAGGGGAGATGTCATATAATGTGCACATGTAAATGTGACTATGGCTTTAAGGGCATTCTGTTACGTATGCAAGCTGCGCGTTACCGGGAAGGCTCGCGCCGGATGGAAGTAAGTTTTGGGTTTTAGTTGGAGCACTTGCCTGTATGCGACTGTGTGAAGTTCAATACAAATGTTCATTGAACCCTGAGTCTCCTGTGTATATCTGAACTATTTACAGGCTCCTCAACCAGTGACACTGTTTTACCCATTGTTTCCACCTCCGGCACCAGATCACTTCTATTGCAGTGTTAAAGTATTTAAGGTCTGCATACAGGCCATACACACTATATACACTCCGTTATGTATATAGTGTAACTAGCATATTCTGAACATACATTACTACTGGCACTCGATCACTTTCATCACAGTATTTAAGTATTTATGGTCTGCACACTGTACATATTCTGAATCATTATGCACATGTTATAGATATGTATAGTCTGTATATTGTTTTTTTTATCCTTATTTTTATTATTCTTCTAACTACGTAGTTGTTGCTTGCCATGTCTTAAGAATTTCATTGTACAGTCTGATGCAAGTCACTCTGTATGTATGACAATAAAACTTTGAATCTTGAATCTTGAATCTACTTCCCAGCCGGTGTTTCTAATGACACGCCCATGTCGCATCTGCAATGTCACCAGTTAACATGATCACCAGTTAAAACGTAACACCGGAATCACTCTGTTTGTATGTGTCTAATTGTGTCTATATGTATTATATGCATCTGCTAAAGTATTTAATAAAGTCAACAACAAAAAAACTTAACACCGGACCCTTCACTTTTAGCGCTCAGCGACCTGCTCATTTGAAACTATCCACTGCGCATGCGCAAAGCAAGCAGAACCGCACGGTGGGAAAAGGTTAGAGCTACTACAACAAATATAGAAAAATTAAGACAACGTAAATTCGACCCATTATTTCGTTTTAGTTTCCTTGTTTATTATATTTCCCGTTTCGAGCATAAAGCAATGAATCAAACATCAGTTTTCAATATTTTTGTAAATACAGAAAAAGCGAAAAACAAAATATTGATTCGTTATTTGGTTTTTGGTTTGCCAGATTAAATTGAATATTTGAATGATCGGATCATACACGGACCATAACCACATGGGAGTTTCTAATTGGCTCAAAAATAAAATACTTCTTATTCCAGATTCCAGCTGGTTAAGAGATGAGCAACAACAACAATGTTATACTGGTAACCAGCTGGCTAGATAAAACTGAAATATAACATAATTGTTCCAGATTAGTTTTGACTGTTAGCAATAACAGCATGCTAGCTAACTTATTAGCAGTTGGTGCCCGTTGCCATGGCATTTTATGAGAACATCAACAGAATGTTTCTACTGTTGTGTCATAAATGCTCCCTAAACTATATATTGTGTTGTACTGTTGGTTTTTCAAATACATATTGGTTACTACTTAGATGGCAGTGGACAAATGATTTGCCATTTAAGGTATGCTACAGTTTTTCTTGATTGCAATGAGATTCTTTTGCTAAAACAAGGTTGTTGTTCTGGGCTTTATGACTTAATGAAGTTGTTCTGGTTTTGTTCTGGGTCTGGCAGCTACCGTGATTTGACAGCGACAAGACCGACCAGTTGGAGGCTTTTAGCGCTGTTGTCATTAGACCCGGGTGAGTACGGAGTCATTTAATGATTTACCATTATGTCCAATGTGTGTTATTACCTTATCAGCAGTGTGAGTGAGTGGGGAAGGGATGGTTAAGCTGTTAGACATATAGACATATATAGGCCGTTCTGACCAATTGGTTTCACTTTAACCTTTAGTAATTCCAACTGTAAAACCTTAAATCACGAGAATGTTATTATAATATTATAATTAAGATAGCAGGCAGTCAGTTAGTAGGTAGTCAAATATC